>VZTM01014263.1:96200-126109 GCA_013400555.1 Jacana jacana
TCCCCCCTTTTGTTTGTTTTGGCCTCCTTGTGCCCACTGATGTCTGCTCTTATCAAGCCTCTCCTTGCCCCCTGTTCAGCCTCCACCTGCTTCTCTCCTCCCACTCATCTTCCATCGCTCCTCTCTTCATCATCCTCCCTTTTCCCCTCCAGCTTCCCCTGCCCTTGAGCCTCCACTTTCTTTTTCACCCTCCACTTTCTTTTCAGCCTGCAGCCTCCCCCTAGCCTTTTGCGCTCTTGGCCTCCGCTCACTCTTTTCCAGCATCTCCCTTTTCCCCAGCCTTCCCCACCTTCCACATCCACCCGTCCTTCAGCCTTGGATGGGAGGCCAAGCAGGGGTAGGAGGCCAAAAGCTTAGGGGATCCCAAAAAGGAATTAGAGGCCAAAAAGGAGTCTGAGGCCAAACAGAGGATGAACAAGGAGGGAGGCCAGCTCGAAAATAAAGGCTAAAAAGGGCTGGGAGGCCAAACAAGGACAATAAGAAAACGGGGGCTGAAAAAGAGTGGGATGCCAAAAAGGAGTGGGAGGCTAACAACAGAGACCAAAAAGAGATTAGAGGCTGAAACAGAATTGGAGGCCAAAAAGGGGTTGAGGTGAAAAAAAGGTGGCAGTCCAAAATGAAGCGACAAACCAAGAAAGTAGAGGCCAAAATGAGTGGGTTAGGGGTGTGGGCAACCAGGACTTGGAGGTGGAAAAGGGGTGGAAGAACGACAAGAAAGAGGAGGCTGAAGGGGGGGGCAGCTGAACGAGGTTGCAAAGTAGAAACATTGGGGGAGGCCAAAATGAGGTGGAAGACGAAACAGAAATTAGAGGCTGAAAAAGAGTACGAAGCTAAAAAGTAGTGGGAGAATGAGTAAGGTAGGAGGCCAACGAGGAATTAGAGGTCAAAACGGGGAGAGAGGCCAACAAGAGGCCAAAAAGCAGCAGGAGATCAAGAAGGGGTTGGAGGCCAAAAAGAGGTAGTGGGTTGACAAGAAAGTAAAGGCCGAAAAGGGATTGAAATCTGAAAAAGTAAAAGGTAAAAAGGTGAGAGGCTGCAAAGGGATAGACAGCCAAAAAGGGAGTAGAGGCTGAAAGGGAATGGGAGGCCAAACAAAGGTGGGAGGCTGAAGAGGGGTTGGAGGCCAACAGGAGAGAAGCAGCCAGAAGGGGTTGGAGGCTGAAAATGTGTGGGAGGTCACCAAGAAAGTAAAAGACAAAATGGGGTGTGAGGCCAAAAAGGGATGGGATGCTGGGAAGGGGTGGGAGGGCATCAAGAAAGAAGAGGCTGAAAAAGGGTGGGAGACCAAGAAGAGCTGGAAATCCAAAAAGCAGCTACTTTCTCCTCCTTTCTGTAATCCTTTTTTAATTACCTTTTAATTACCTTTTTTTTTCCATTTTACACACACACACCCCTCACTCTTGGCCTGTTCTTTCTCGCTGCCCTCCTGCACTCCTTTTCCACCACCCACCCTTGGTCTTCCTCCCGTCCCTTTCCATCCTTTGCTTTCTTGGATGGCTTCCCCATCCCTTTCTCAGTGTTTTACCCTTTTCCAGCCTGGGTTTTGGGGTTTTTTTTTTTGTTTTTTCCATTCCTCTTCCTTTTGGGCCTCTACTTTCTTGCAGCCTCCCTGCCCTTCTCAGCTGCCCGCTTTCCTTTTTCCCTTCTTTCATTTTTGCCTCTTACCTCTTTTCGGTCCTCCCACCTTTTGTCAGCCTCCACCTCTTTTTGGCCTTTAACTTCCCAGCCTTTTTTTCTGCCTCCCACCCCTTTCCAGCCTCCCACCCTTTCTTGGTTCCTTTTTTTGCCATCCTCTTACCCCGTTTTTGGCAGTTGCCTCTCTGGCTTGCTCAGAAGCCCTGCGTGGGCTACCAGGGATGGTTGGGCTGGAAGGTGGGACGCCACAGTGTGACAGGGCAGTGCTCTCTGCAATGAGGTGTCAGTGGACAGCCCTGGAGGTGTTTGTACTTCTCTTACCTGTGGTTTCTCCCATTGTTTCCATCCCTTGATGGAGGAAGAGCTCCCCAGCTCTAGATACTTGTCGGTTGTCACCTATTCTGGGATCGAACAGTAAACACATTCCCCGTTAAATCCCGCTGGAGAAATCCAGCTCTTCCCCAGCAGCCCCTTTTTCCTTCTCCCTTGTCTCTGGTCATGCTTCCTCAATGCTGAAACCACGAAAAAAAAAAAACCTGGGAAACCAACCTGGCTGAGTCACCTTCTTCTCATGGATCACCACCCACCAGGACCTGCTGCACAGGCCCCTCGGTCCTCCCCCCAACTCCATGGCCAGGTTGAGGGAGATGGTGGGATTAGACTGGAGTTCCCTTCATTTTTACTCTTTTTTTTTCCCTTCTTTTTTATTTTTTCCTGTTTTTTTTCCCCTGTAGGCTCAGGCTGTGCCATCTGGGCACGCTCAAAAGCAGTTTTGTCGTAGCTGGCAGTGTCTGTTCCTCAGGAAGGAGTTAGGCCACACGAGGATGAAGTCTGGTTAAGCTGGGGGGAGAAAAAAAAAAGTAGCTATTTTTCCTGTGGTTAGAATTATTTTTAACACTAGTAATTTTTTTTACATGTGAGTATTTTTCCACTCATTCCATAACTCAGAAATAGTTGAAAGGAGGTTAATCAAAGGTTGGCATTAAATGAGTCTTCATGCAAAGGCTCAGCATGGAAAACCTTAGCCGTGAAACAGAAGCGGCTGAGACGGAGTTGAGCACGGGCCCGACGTGCTGGTGTCCATGGTCCTCTCAGGCTGTGGACACTGATGTGCCTGAGGCCTCAGCTCGCACAGGGACACCCCCTCTGAGCAGGACTAAAACCCCAAAATGAGCTTTCAGCCCGAGCTCTCATTCCCCAGGGCCTGGATCACCCCGTCGGGCACAAGCCCAGCCATACACCCCCGGACAAGCCCCGGGACGGGTGTGCTGGCTCAGGGCACCAAAGAGAGCAGTGAAGCCCCAGCACGCTGTCTCCCACCCCATCACAGGACCAGCAGAACTGATGTCTGCTTTGGAACCAGTGTCTGGGTGAGCAGCGCTGGAAACAACATGTCCAGACGTTTTTAATGTCCACGGATGGCACATCTGCAGCATTCCGTTTACTCTGCCAAGAGCCCACTGTTAATGCTTTGTTTCCAGTTTAAGTTTGGCTTGTTTCATCTTACAGTCATCAGATTGAGACGTACGCTCGCCTGCTCGATCTAAGAGCCTTCTGTGACTGACTCTGTTCTCCACGAAACCGCTTACATAAAGCTCTGTGAGCAAATTACCCCTCGCTCTCCACTAAACCCCTCGTGCAGCATCGCTTGAGTCTCGCAGGCTGAGGCCGTGCCTGTGGCTCCTCTTGGAGCCTTTCCCAGAGCTCCAACATTCCTCTGCACCCTGAGCAGCAGGAGCAGGCCAGATGCCTCCACCACCAAGAGACCACAACTCCTTCTCGAGCTGCGCCTGTCGCTAACTCAACCATTATGTCGCCTCGTTAGCCCCCAGCTTCCACTGAGCACCCGTGGGCCGCTGATTCAGCTCCAATACGGCTGTGTCCTCCACCAAGCCCACTGCTCCCAGGACAGGTCCCTGCAGTGCTGCAGCAGAGTCTGATCTTTGCTCCTAAAAGCAGGTTTTTTTACATTTTGCAGTGACCTGATGTCACCTGCCTGCGCCTGGCGTGTCACAGCATCCAGTTTCTGTAGTGGTAGGACTGCACCTTTGCTGCCCCCCCCATCCCCACGTGCATGAATTTGTCATTAATGATTTAATCAGTCATTTCTTTTGTTTTCTTCCCTTTGTTAGGTCAAAGCACTGCAGTCTGCTCTGACATCGGTGCCTCGCAGTTGCTGGAGGAGTTCACCAACCTCTGTGCCTCTTTGCACGCTCCAGGAGCTTGCTCATATTGAAGTGATCCTGACTGGGTTTTTTTTTCCACTCCAAATGGATTTTTTTCCTATCCATTTGCCCAGTTGCAGCACTTTGGGCACTGGTCCAGGACCCCACGTGGCGTGAGCGAGGCATCCTTTGGGCTGGGGTTGGGGGGAGCATGTGCACAAGCCTGCAGGCTCTCATTCACTGGGAAGGCAGAAGTTCCTTGTGTTAAAAGGTGCTTCAGGCACTGGTAAAAAAAAAACAGCAACAAAAAAATACCCAACCCATCAGTGGGCTTGACCCACACTGGTGCCAGCAGATGTATCTGGTCAAACCCAGACGGGATTAGGGGAGGGTGTATATTATTGGCATATACATTAAATACTGAAATTGAACTGAACTAACCTACAGCAGCCATAAAAAGGCAGCATTCCCTCCGTTCTGGGGAGGGGACCATAGAGAAGGGGCTGTCAGAGAAAGGCAGGTTCAAATGCAGGAGGACACCGGCAGCTATTTACATACTTGAAGAGTTCTTTTAAAATACCACCCAAATCCACCAGGTGTTTTATGGAGTTGGCCCTGAGATGATGCTCAGCACGTCTAGAAAACATGAGATAAGAAAACAAAGAAAATAAGGATTTAAGGTCTGCCCTGTCCAGCGTTTTGGGGTTGATTTTTTTTTTTGTTTTCTCTTTCCCCTGTGCAAAATCATGGTGGTTGCTGTCTGAAAACTAGCCCTTCAGGAGGGCTGCTAGGAAATAATCCCCAGCCAGGGAGGAGGCCAGCAGCAGAACATCTGACAGTGCCCCACACAGCATCCTGTCCCCCCCTACCCCAGCCAGCAGGAGCAGCTTGCCCGCTGCCTGGGCAGGGGCTCCCCATGACAGGGAAGGGAAGAGGCAGCGTTTGCTGCGGGGTCACTCCAGACATGCTCCTGTTGTGTGGCTGATGGCAGGCAGGACACTTGGACCTGTGCTGCTATTAGCTCTCTGCGTGGGTGTTTGCAAACCACCCCCTTGCTCTGCGCACCCACTGACCGTGGCCCATCCTGCCGCGGCCACAGCTGGATGTTGTGGGCTGCAGGAATGGCCCTCGGTGTGTCCAGCACACCGCCAGGGTGTGCAACCACCACGGCTGCCGCTGCTGCACCAGCTGTTTATGCATTCACACAGTTACAGGCAAGACCTGGACTTATCTCTGCTTCGGCTTCCCCGAGCAGAAGGGGGATAATAACACTTGCTCATTTTGCAGAAGGGCTCTGCGGTTCCGTTCATGAATATAAAGTAGTTTGAGATCCTCTCGATGGAAGGTGCTGGAGATGGACAAAGGGGTACTAATGGCACAGAGCTGACTAAGTCCCCAGCGCTGGTCTCACCCAGCCCTACTGTGTTTGCTAAGCCGAGTGTGTAATCAGCGCACGCAGCGGCGACATGTTGGTTCGGGCTGTGTCATACACAGCGCCTTCAAAGCGCGCCCTCCCTGTGAGCTGACTCTTCCCCAGAGGGGCCGGCGGGCTCCGAGCAGGCAGGCACCGAGGGCTGGCCACGCGCGGAGGGAGACGGGGAGCTGCCTGGGAGCGGGAGGGCGAGATGGGTGTATGTCTACATACAGCCATGGTGCCGGCTCCTTGGAACGGAAGAAAAAACGTCTCCATCTCTCTCCTCCCTCCCCACCTCTGCCTGTCAGCTCCTTCTGAACGAAGTCCCAGCTTTGTTTTCCTGATTTCCATTTTGTATCCTAAAATATTCACTCCAAGTTCCGCTTGACAGACATCCCTAATCTAATCTCCATGTCTGCTTTCTAATTTTCGCAGTCAGGATAAAACAAATTGGCTGGCGTTAATTGCCTGTGCAGCGGCCTGGAGCTTTGAGCCGTGATTTACGAGCTCAGAGCAGGCGCTCTGCAACACATTTTTCTTAATTTATTTTTAATGAGTCTCTCAATTAATTTTCTTGGAAACATCTTAATGATGTTGGAGGCGGGTGTTAATGAGGTTTGTACCAGCGCCTCATTTTGCATATTTTAAAGTACTGAATGGCATCACAAGCAAGCACCTAGCCCTAAAACAGAAAAAAAATGCTTAAAGCTGGTGAAGCTCCTCACCCACTGCTGCTCTGAGCTCAGGCTTTCGGGGTCTGTGGGCCAATTGGGGACTTCAAGCATTAAGAGGCTGAAGCCAGGTGACCCCACAGGGATGGACAACCCTGGTGGCACCGCAGGGATGAAGGGCGATGCTGGGACGCTGCTGGCAGCCCGACGCTTCTTAACAGACAGGATCAAAGCCTGGACTCGCCACAGTTCTCCCTGACACCCCCGTGCCAGCATCCCTGTTCTCTGCAGCCTCTCCCATCCATATCCCCCGGCCAGACCCTTTGGGCAGGAGCGCCCCGGGGGCACGGGGGCCAGGCTGCCTTGGCTGGCGGCTGCGGGGTGCTCCAGGGCATCTCCGCTGGCTCCCGGGGTCCCCGGTAATTGCTGGTGCGTGTGCCGGGGAGAGGCAGCAGCTGGATAGCCTTTGTTTTCTCTCAGCACGTCAGTCTTCATTAAACCAGAGGGGAATGAAAAGGGATTCACTTTTGTCCCAGCCAGAACGTGGCAGCTGTTTAATTTCAATTAACGTGGCGCTGAAAAGAATAACATTACGGCAGTAATTAAAGTGAGACAACTCCCACCTCCAGCACTGCACGGTGCCAGCTCACCCAGCAGAGGGTCCGGTTTGGCTCCCCAGGTCCTCCCAGCACCAGGCAAGCACAGGCGGGCGGCGGTGGGTCAGGGCTGTGGGTCTGCCCCACAGGCTGACAAGGAGCTGGAGAAGGGTTGAGCCCTGCCAAGGCAGGCGCTGCCCCACAGCCCCAGGGCAGCACATCAGCTGGAGGTGAGGACAGGTATGGCAGTGGGGCAGACGCTCCCAGGCACAGGCGGCCAGTGGTCCTCTCCAGAAATAGGGGCCCAAGACACGGCCCCATGGCAGATGCCATGCTCCAGGAGCAGGTGGCTGGGTGGGTCTGTGCAGCACAGCATAGCTTGGTACGGCGTGACACACGTGGCATGATGCAGCAGGGCACAGCGTGTTGCACAGGGTAACATGTCATGGCAGAGCTCAGCACGCATGGCATGGCGGTGTGGGACATGGCAGCAAGGGCAACAGCCAGCTTGGCAGTGGGCACAGCCTTGGTGACCCTGCTGCATGCAGTAACAAGGGCAAGGGAGGTGGCAAAGGGCCACCTAAGCTATGCAGCCACCTAGGCTGCAAGGATGTGTTCTGCTGGGGGGACAGCAGAGCGGTGCCGAGCTGTGCCGCCATGAGGTGGGCAGAGCAGGACCACGCAGAACATTGCAGGCTGGGCCAGGCTGTGCCCCAGCGTGGCTGCCATGTGCAGGATGAGGGCAAACAGCTTTAATTAATGAGCCTGTGGTGGAGCACCAAGGCAGAGGAGGGCAGCCGGGGAGCTTCTGTGCCCTGGGGAGGCTCTGTGCCCTGGCGGCCACTGCCTGAACAAGATGGCGGTCCGCGGGGAACTGTTGTTCCCTTGCGCTGGCAGGAATCAGGGCTGAATTCAATTGCCTTCCGCACAGCGGGGGTTAAGTGGCCCCCGCTCACAGGACTGTTGGTGCTGCGCCCTCTCCCACCGCCTGTGGCTGTGACCCGCTGGTGGAGCAGGTCGTCATGGCAACCGATGATTTCTATTATGGTACATCTGCGTTCACCTTCTGGGCCCAGCATGGCCTTGGAAATTTCCAGTTAAAATACTTACCTGTGAAATTGCACTGAGCATCAGCGAGGGGTGGCAGTGCTGGGGGAGCCCTGTGGCATGGGAGCCAGGGCCAGCAGCAGGTGTGTGCCCAGGCCATCGCTGTGCAGCCACACTGAAGGCAGCGCTGGCACCCCAGGGACCATCCCTGCCACCACAGGGCACCCAGGCTGCTGCAGTGCTGCCCCAGGCAGGGCGTACAGACCAGCCAGAGCTGCCCAGAGCAGTTGAGCCATGGTGGGGCAGTCCCATCCACTGCCCTCACCTTGGTGCAAGGTTCACCCAGAGCACCACCCCTCCACCACCCCTCACCCCCAACTCAGGGTGACCCCATTCCACCAGGCAGTGAGCCCATCTGCACCAGTGTTTTGCCTCTACGGACTGTTTTTCATACCATCTGCATGGCTGCACACCTGCTGCCACACTGACCCAGCTCTGCCCCACACGCTGTGGTCAGGGCCTTGCACCATCCTTTGGCAGCTTGGCAGCTTGCCCCCATGGCAGTAACCCACCACAAGGCAACTACAGCCCAATGGGATGAGGCAGGTCTCCTGTGTCCCAGGAACAGGCTGGTAGATCACTGCCTGCCAAGACTGATTCCTCCTCCCAGCACCAGTCCATCCCCCATACCCTGGCTGATCTTCCCAAAAGCCCTGGGTGCAGGTTTTCTGTGGGGCTGCCCAGCAGAATTTCCCTTTGCAAAGGCCACTCTTGCCCTCTCCCCAGTGATTGTCATTGCCCATGTGGCTGCTGACTTGGGCTTCTGTTGACCTCCTCCCCCAGCAGCAGCTGGGCTGGCATCCAGGCTCCATCTCCATCCCCAGAGCCTCTCCTTGCCCGTGGGCTCTGCACTTGCCCCAAGAAGATTCTGGGGCACGCTCAGCCTGCCCTGGGACCTGCAGCCCTGCTGGGACGTGTCCCTGCAGTAGGTCACTCCATCCATGCTAACCCAACACTCAGTGGACTAGAGGGGCCACACTGCGTGGCCACCCACCCCCTGGCCACTGCTGCCACAGCACTTGGGCAGCCCTGGGCCTGCCGTGTTGACATTTACCATGGCCCACAGAGGCAGAGGGGTTGGATTTGGGGTTTTTTTAATGCTATTGATCTGGTCTCAGCCATCTAAAGGCTGTTGATCTGTGCTGGGAAGCCGCAGGGACAGGGAAGGGCCTGGAGAAACTGAAATTTCATCTCTGACCATTTCTTCCTGTTATTTTTACCCCTTTGGACAGGGAGAAGCAGGGAGCAGCAGCCTCAGTCCATGGGGTCAATAGCTCCCCTGGGAGCTCAGCACAGCTCAGGGGGGACACCTTGGGGAGCTGCAGGCCAGCACAGCATGTGTCTGGCCATCCCAGGGCACTGTACTGAGGGTGGCACTGCTGCCAGCCCTATGGTCACCTGGAGGAGGCAACATGCAGGCAGAGCAGCTCCATCCAGCAGCTTCAGCAGGAGAGGGAGACCTGGCAGCTCCATGTGAGCGGTACCTACCCCACTCCCACCCCAGGCGCTGGCTGCGTAGCCTCAGGTGGCCTCCTGATAGAGAAGGCCCTGGCCAGCCCCCTGCCTGTGGCACCAGGCACCTTGTCCCCACAGGGCAGCACCAAACAACACTTTGCCTTCTCTGCAGCTGAGGGCACAGGAGGAACAGAACCTGGGCCTGTGTGTACAGGGGCAGGGGCTGCAGGAGAACTGCCTCTGCAGCAGTGGGGGCCAGGGCTGGGACAGGGACCAGTTGTCTTTGCCCTTTAGGTCAGCGTAATTCCATGTCTCTACAGGGCTAGAGCTCGATAGTACCAGCCCTGCACAGTTCTGCAGGGCCACCTCCAACCCAACACTCTCCTCCAGAACAAGATGCAGCGCAAAACAAAGCAAGGATTAGACTGACAACGTTTAAACAAATAAAATTATTTCTGTTCTGTAGCAAAATTAGTGCCGAGCACCAAAGCCTTCCTGGGCCACAAGCTGTAGAAATCCTCATGGAGCACAGTGATCAGAGGAGCTGGGCACTCCCCTGAGGCTCAGCTGCTCCTGGAAGTCTCCAAGCCTCAAAGCAACAGGCGCTGCCTTCTTAGAGGCCAAAGCGGGCCAGGGTGCATCTCGGCGTCAGGGGTTCTCCCTGCTCCTTCTGGCCCGGGGGTTTTAGTAGGTCTGCCAGGAGAGGACAAGGGTGATTAGTGGAATATGCAACATTTTCAACCCACAGGGAAGTTGGGATCCTCCTCACAGCTCACTACTCCTGCTCCTAAGCAGGGCCAGGCAGGGCCAGCACCTACCTTGTGCTGCCCAGGGGGTTACGGCGCTCCTGCTCCTCCCGACGAGCACGCAGCTGCTCCTCGGCCAAAGCCATCTCTTCCTCCATGGCAGACACTTCCTCCTTGGCACGGCGGCGGTTCTCCTGAAGGAGGACAGGAACAGGTCAGGCATAGGCAGAGGGCTGGCCAGCAGCAGACTCTCTGCAGGCCCAAAGGCCTGTTCCCTCCATGCAAAAACACACACACACGTGCTGCACTGGAACAGGCACGCAGTGGAGCTGCTGTCTACCTGCTCATCCTGGACAGGAGACTCACCTGGCGTGACTTGCCAGCGTGCTTGATGCTGTAGAACATGGGGCCCAGCTCTGCCAGCCACTCTCCATCCACAGCAGTGACACACTGCATGTATTCCTGCAGGGACAGAAGGAAAGACCAGGGTAGCAGGATGGCAGTCTCAGGACCTAGGCACCATTTCTAGAGCCATGGCAACTCCCTCCCCTCCCCAACTTGCTGATGGCACTTCTCAGGCTGGGACTACACCCCTTCCAGACAATTCCTCCTGGGCTTAGAAGCTACTGCAGGCTGGACTTGGTGAGAATGCAAAGAGGTTCAAACATGTCCCACACAGGCCAGAAAAAAGCATTGGGAAAAGGACAAAGAGGACTCTGCATATGAGACAGATAGGCCTCGTTGGTATAGATGAGAAAGGCTGAGAACTGTCCTTCCGCTAGAGTAACACCGAAGCCTTCACACCTCCCTCAGTGCACTCCTTACCCTTCTTGCCAGCTCTCAGCTCAAACTCACCTTGGTGGTCATGACCAACTCATGATACACAATGTAGTCTGGTGTGTAGCCCATGCCAAATAGAGAGCTCGTTGGGTGCAGGTGGCAGGGCATCCCTGTGCGGATGTTCACATACTCCCCAATGCCCTGCAAAGAGAAGTGTGGTTAGCCCACCCAGACACGGCCTCTCAGCCCCCAGACCAGCAGAGACACCTCTTCTCACCTTTAGCTTTGCAGCTTGATGGAAATAGGCAGCACAGATGCACTTCCTGACAATATCCCAGTCAGTACCACAGGATGCCAAGCTCATGCGCTGCTGCACCATAATGTCCTTGAGCTGGGCACGCACCTCCCGCACCTGCAAGGGTGCCTGGCAGTCAGAGGAGAGGGTCCTGCATCAGGCTCCCTCCCCCAGCCTCGAAGCCACAGCCTTACCTTCCGCATGGCCTTGGCATGGATGAAGTGCTGGTTGCACCACAGTGTAGAAAAGCTGTTGTTCTTCCACTGCAGGTACACGTTCAGATAGGTCAAGTGATCACTCTCTGGAACAGCAAATTTCTCCCGTATTTGGTCACTCTCCTCCTCCCGGCCCTGAAGGGTAAGCAAAGAGCAGAGGTTAGTCAATGGTCGGGGAAAGACACCCAGCTGCTGGGAGAGCAAAGCAAACAGGTACCTTAGGCCGATAAAAGATGGCAGGCACAGACAACATGGAGACAATGAGCAAGATCTCAGAGCTGCAACCCATGTCACAGGAGACAATGAGCATTTTGGAGAGTGCAGGATCCAGTGGGAACTCCACCATGAGACGTCCTGTTGAGGTCAGACCACCTGTAGGAATAACAGCATAGGAATCAGCAGCTGGGCAGGTCCCAGTCCCATGGGCTGACTGCTTGCCCCAGCAGCAAATACCTGTGTTATCCAGGGCCCCCAGGATCCACAACTGGTACATGGAGTTCAGCATGTTGTCCTCAGGAGGTGGATCCATGAAGTGGAACTGCAGCAGGTCCTGCACACCCAGGGACTTGAGCAAGAGCACTACATTGGCAAGGTTGGTACGCTGGATCTCGGGCACCGTGGTTGTCAGCAGCTCATTCTTGTAGGCGCTCTGGGTGTAGAGCCTAGGGAACAGATGCCAAGAGCATTCTCCTCCCATTCAAGCCACTGCATTCCTTACTGACTCACCAGCCATTGCCCAGCCAGGCTTGGCATGAGGCAGCAGCTCTGCAGTCAGCCAGGCCATCCAGCAGGACCCCAGGGAGGAACCTCTACCATGGCCAATGTGTGGCCTCCCCAGCAGATAAGGGTGCCTGGGCTGCAGTACAGTGCACACCCCTTTCAAGGACAGTCCTTCCCTGGGTGTAGACCAGTCTCAAAGCAAAGCCTTGAGAAAGCTGCTTTTGGCTTGGCTGTTATCCTGACAGCATCAAGGACTGAACAGCCACAAGTGAAGATGGGCCAGGGAAGAAACTGGAGCATATCCTTTCCTCTGCAGAGGCACTGGGTCCAAAAGAGAAGGCCTCAAGACCTGCCCTACTGCCTTAATTCCCCTAGAAGTTCAAGATAATGAACAGCTCCAGTGAGAGAAAGCAACAGGAACAGTGTGATGTGCGTACCTGAAGCAGTGGCCTGGGCCTGTTCGTCCAGCTCGGCCTGCCCTCTGGTTGGCATTGGCTTGACTGATGGGGTAGATCTGCAGTGCATCCATGCCTATACGGGGGTTGAATACCTGCAAGGCACAAGAAGAACAAACCAAAGTAAAAAGGAAGTCTGAGTCACCACCTCAGAACTCCCTCACCCCGACCCCGGAGATCACAGATATGAAAGGACAGGAAATCTTGGCTTACCTTCAGCTTGCAGTAGCCAGAGTCAATCACAAACATAATGCCATCCACTGTCAGTGAGGTCTCCGCAATGTTAGTGGCAACAATGCACTTCCTGACCCCATCTGGAGCCTACAAACATACTGCACGTCAGTCAAATCCCAGGGCAAGGGCCTCTGCACCACTGAGGAAGAGCACAGAGCAGCAACACAGAACCCAGAAGGACAGGGGTGGCTCTCAGGAAGTTGAGGGGGGCACATGCTTTCTCTCACCCTCCACACAATACAAAAGGCTTGTCTGAACCTCTCCCACATGCTCAGTAGTCTTCCCTGCACTGGTTTCCCCCATCCCCACTCCTATCACAGAACACACATCAGCACCTTCTGGAAGATCTTGGCCTGCAAGTCTGATGGCAGCTGAGAATAGATAGGCAGTACAGCAAGAGCAGGTGCCTTCTCCAACTCCTCAAGGTGCTCCACAATTTGCTCTGAGGTCACCTAGACACAAAGAGGAGTGTAAACCTAAATTCAAAATAACAAGGGGGTAGGACACTGCCTGCCCTTCCAAGCTCACCTCTATGTCCTCCTGGCCAGGCATGAAGACAAGGATATCTCCAGGAGCACCAGACAAATGGACCTGCAGAGCTTGTTTCACTGCAGCCTCCACATAATCCTCCTGCGGGGTCTGAAAGGCACAGCCCAGGTTACAGACACCAACAATCCCACCTGCCCCATCCTGTGTACCAGACTGTATCACAGCACAGCTACTCCTCCACCCTTTCTGTCCACCACAGGGAACAGCACACCCAAGCCACAACCCCCTCCCATCACACCAGAACTTCCCTCTGCAACGTTGACCATACCTTGCTGAAAAGAATATCAACAGGGAAAGTGCGGCCGGGAATGTGGAAAATAGGAACGTTCCCAAAGAAGGATGCAAACTTATCTGCATCCATGGTGGCCGAGGTGACAACAAGCTTCAGATCTGAGCGTCGGGCCACCACCTAGAAAGCAGATGAAAGGAGCAGTAAGGAAGGGGCATTTGTGACAGCAGCACAGGACAGAGCTTCTGCTGTATTCTAGAGGCAATGGCCACTAGTGCCAGGGAACACAGATCTGTGTGTTACATGATCTGTGCTGTTAAAAAGACCTGCTGACCTCAGTCCAGGAAGCCTTAAGCCAGCAAAAATCTCTGTACACCGAGTTTCTGACAGTTAGCCAGCAAACCTCTGGCAGCACTCGGGCACTAGGGGAGATTTAACACCCAGAACCAGAGACGAGGATGTTGGAGCAGCAGGTGCAGACAGAGATGTGTCAGCTCCGCTTCCTTCTCCCAGACCTGGTAGAGAAGGGGCTGTCCCCACAGCTCTGCACCAAGAGCAGCTCGTGTGTCCTACACTGCTGTCCTCCAGCCCGGGCTCACACGCACCTCCCGAAGCAGGCCAAAGAGCACGTCAGTATTGAGCGAGCGCTCGTGTGCTTCATCCATGATGATGGCGCTGTAGTTGTCCAGGTCGGCTTCTCGCAGAGACTCACGAAGGAGGATCCCGTCCGTCATGTATTTGATCACCGTTTTCTCAGAGGTGCAGTCCTCAAAGCGGATGGCATAGCCCACCTGGCAGAGTAGAGATACCAGCAAGTCTTCCAACAGCCCCCTGCACCCGCTGCACCCCTGTGCCCACCGCCAGACTCACCTCCTCTCCCAGATGCACGCCCATCTCTTCACTGACCCGCTTGGCAACTGACATGGCCGCCACTCTGCGGGGCTGGGTGCAGCCAATCATGCCGTAGTCTGTGTAGCCATCTTCATGGAGGTACTGCGTCAGCTGAGTCGTCTTCCCACTCCCTGTTTCCCCCACCACAATCACAATGCTGTTGTCTCTGAAGAGAGAGAAACAGTATTTCTTCACACACCAGAAAGAAGGGTGGTGTGTGCGTTCCCAACCCTGGCAGGCCACCCAGGTGTCACCCCACTCAGGCAGGAGAGCTGCCACCAACCACACGAAGCAATGGGCTTTGCTTCCTGAGGGTATGGCTTCCATTTATCCCTTGGGTTCCTGAGGTGTAGGCCAATGGCCTGGGGATGCTCTATGAGCAGCTCCCTACCAGCCATACCTGAGGATGGAGAGCAGCTCCTGCTGCACGGCAAAGATGGGCAGATACTGTCTCTGCTCCAGGATTGATTTCTTCTTGGCAAACTCACTGCTGGCTTCACTTTTTTCTTTCATGTGTTCAGCAAACTTCTGCTCAGTCCTAAGGAAACACCAGAAGTCCTGAAGCTTTCCTCTCCACACACTTTGCTACGCCTACAGCCCCCAGCACTGGCTAAGCAAGAGTAATTCAAAACTATCTCTTACTTGTAATCCACTTTGCCATCTTCTGTCACCATCTCATCCTTCTCCTCCTCCTTCTTGATCCCCATAATGTCTCCCAGTTTTGTGCCTGCCAGCTCCCAGTGCTTATGCTGAGCCTGGAAGGACAGAGAGCAGCCTCACTTTGCTGCAGCAAGGACTGACAAGTCATTCTTCTCCAGTCCTACCCATAAGACGAGGACACTAGCCTCACAATTCGCCAATGCTACAACACGGAACACACACCCCATTCCTACAAGTTCTCTTCTTCCAAGTGAACCCAAGCAGAGCTCTTAGATACTGGTCTGGATACAGACTTCAGGCACAGGCTGAGTAACCACCTCCTAAGAAAATGGTTCCAGCTGCTGACAGTTCCATTCAAATTTACGTTCAACCTACACAAACCTGAAGCAGAGATACCAGCTTTTGACAGGTGATCACAGGCCTCTCTCCCACCCTGATGTTTGTACTTGCCTGACACCAGTTTAGCTTCCACCTCCATTCCAGTCATGGTATATGCAGCTCAAACCCAGCTCATTTCAATTTACAGGAAACACACCTGTGCTTTCCTCACAACTATCACATAATCACCCCCAAAACCTAATGTGCTGCCTTACTGCACACTCCTCCTCACAGCCCTGCTACTGAGATATGGCAAGATGTATCTTGCTGCCGTGTTAATTGCTGACTGTCCCTAAGCTCCCTTCCCTCTTCTCCCATGATCCGAAGGCCCTTTGGAACAGACTCCTCTGCACAAGTGCACAGTGACCCATGTCCCAGGCAGTGCCTGAGAAAAACCACACCACGGTTTTGTCACACTGCTGCTGAGACAATGCAATGAGCTGGGCTTGCCACCAAGCCCCAGGTCATCCCATAAAAATATGAACTCCTTATCATCACTGCCACAACCTGTATTCTGCAGAGCCCAAAGGGAGGCTGTGAGGTACTACCTAATGTGTGCGGTGGGGTAGTAAGGCAAAAGATCACAGCATACCCTCTTACGCTCCTTTTGCTCCCTGTGCTTCCGCACCAACTGGCTGCCTTTCCGGGCTATGATGGCCAAATCTGAGGTGGCATCCTTGACAGGGATGACTGGCTCTGGCTAGAGGAAAGAGGTATTGCTTCAGTACAGAGAGCTTAGGCTTGCAGGGCTCGCTGCCACCAGGATCTTCAGCTACAGTCTCTACCTGCTTGGTGAAGACAATCCGTCCATCTAGGAAAGGGGGCACCAGGTTGTGCACCAACAGATGCACCTTAGCAGAGTTATCCTCCTCAAAATCTTCGTCCACTTCAATCCGGTGAACCACACCACTGGTCAGCATGCGATTTGTCTCCCAGCGCTCGTTATCCTGCAGGAAACAACCTATCAGGAACACACAGAAGCCCTACAGAAAGCCCAAGAGATCACACCAGAAGACTGAGCTCAGGCTGGGCCCCACAGTGACAAGAGGAAGAAGCTGATGGTTCCAGCCTAGGGAGCGTCAAAGTAAGCAATGGGGAAGGAACAGTAACAGCAGGGTTCAGGAAACAGACTGGCCACTGGTAAGTGGGCAACAGGACTGCCTCCAAGGAAACACAAGACAGACATTGTCCACAAGGTGGGTCTCAAGGAGCAGCAAAACAAGCAGTACCCACACGTTCAGAGCAGCTGACCCCACATCTCGCCCCTACCTCATTGATCTGCCGACGCTGTGCCGAGATGCGCTTCTGCTTCTGCTTGTGCAAGTGCTGCTCCCGCTTCTTCACATACTCCTCGGAGGAGTAGGCCAAGGGGTTGTGAAACTCGTCGTAGCCCTCATCCATCATGTACCAGTCCCGGTCAGCTTGCTGGGAGGGGAGAGGTGCAGCCCCTAAGCTCTGCCGGCCCCGCTCCCCGGGGCAGGACCTTCCCGCCGCTCCCGGTTTGGCCGCCGGGGGGAGCCCCACTGCTCCCACTGGTCAGCGGTGGCCCCTCGGCTCGGCCAGCCCAGCCCAGCAAACCCGACCCCCAGTCCACCCCACTCCTTGCCCGCCTTTGGGCTCTCACCCGCTGGTCGTCCTCCCACTGCTGCCGCTCCTCCTCTGTCTCAAAGGCGATGCCCTCCTCCCCGTCCGCATGCCGCCCTGGAGAGGATGAGCTGGTCACTCCGGCAGCTCCAGAGGAAATCCTAGAGCCCTTCCATGGAAGGGGACTCCTCTGCTGCCCAGCTTGGTCAGCCCAGCACAAGCTCCTCACCTCTCCCTCTGGACAGCCGCGGCGTGGACCCCAGGTGCCTTCGGTCGTCAGCCCACTCATTGTATTTATAGGATGGGGTGGGCAATGGCGTCTTATCCGAGTACCTGCTCCTCACAGACCTGAACAAATAGGAGGAGGGAGGAATGGGTGACTGCAGCCAGGTGCCACTCTTACTCATGCCCTCCCCTTTCTGCACCCCAACAGCTCATAGCAGCAGCCCCAGGCACTGATACCTATCTCGGTCTCTCCGGTCCGTGTCCCGTAGCGATGAGGCCCGGTGACTGCGCTCTGAGTCTCGATAGGAAGGAGTGGGTGAGGGAGATTCCCACTGTGAGCGGCGGGCACTGCTGTAGCCACTATCATCTTCCTCCCAGCTGGAGCGAGATGGCGTAGCTGCATCTAGCAGAGGAAATGGGGTGTGACACCTGATGTTCAAAGTGACCCCAGGTACCTAGAGCCACCTTACACCTTCTAGCAAAGAGCACGGGGAAGAGCAAAGAGCACACGTGCCCTCCCGAGGGGCCAACCCAGTGATTCCAAGAAAAAAATTGCCAAAGGACCATATTTCTGTCACACAGACCCAGAACAGACCCCTAGACCCAGAACAGACAGATTTTCACACCCACAGAGCTGGCATATTGCTCCCAGACGCAAGCTGAGCCGGGAGTTTTATGTTGTCCTCACCACAAACATTAAAAGCTGCAGGCTTTGTTATCCACACTGGTCCTGACAAAAACAGCAGGGAAACAAACAAACAAACAGAAAAAAACAAGCCCCTTCCTGTTGGCTCCTCACAAAGCCCCACTCCTACCTTTGGGCCGATGCCTGGGACTCTCTGGTTCACTCCTCCTGCTGCTCCGCTCCGACGAGCCATCTCTTTCTGACCTGCTGCTGTGACGGCTCCTGTCCCGCTCCTCTGCAAAAAGGAGGAAGAAGTAAGACCAGGAACCCAAGTGCACAGGTGGAATTCCCAAGTCTGCTTCAGAAAACACCCCAAGCATTAGCTAAGGACTACGAACAGGCAAACCCTAACCCTAACCGGGAAGAGCTACAAAGGTCTTTGAGCGGTTACCGCGGTCCCGTTTGCGATCGTGGTCCCGATCTCTACTGCGTTCCTTCTTCCGCTCCTTCTCCTCCTTGGAGGAGGCAAAGACGCCGTGTTCCCGACGCTCCCTTTCCCGCTGCCGGCTACGTTCCCAAAACTCCTCGCTGACACCCCCTGTGTAGGAAGGTGTTTCCACATGGACAGAACGGTAATGCCTGGAAAAGTACAGCAGAGAGGAAAAACCTCAGAGGTGCTGAAGAATGAGCAGATCACAGAAAGAATCCCAGAA
Source organism: Jacana jacana (assembly GCA_013400555.1). Taxonomy (NCBI): domain Eukaryota; kingdom Metazoa; phylum Chordata; class Aves; order Charadriiformes; family Jacanidae; genus Jacana; species Jacana jacana. The sequence goes on from VZTM01014263.1 coordinate 114,543, forward strand.
TCTCAGGGATGGGAAGGGACCTGGAAAGCTCCTCCAGTCCAATCCCCTGCCGGGGCAGGAACACCCAGAGCAGGTCACACAGGAACGCCTCCAGGAGGGCTTGGAATGTCTCCAGAGAAGGAGACTCCACCACCTCCCTGGGCAGCCCCTGCCAGTGTTCAGTCACCCTCACCATGAAGAAGTTTTTCCTCATATTTAACTGGAATCTCCTCTGTTCCAGCTTGTACCCATTGCCCCTTGTCCTGTCATTGGATGTCACTGAGAAGAGCCTGGCTCCATCCTCCTGACACTCACCCTTTCCAGATTTATAAACGTTAATAAGGGCACCCCTCAGTCTCCTCTTCTCCAAGCTCAAGAGACCCAGCTCCCTCAGCCTTTCCTCCTATGGGAAATGCTCCACTCCATCATCTTGGTAGCCCTGCCCTGGACTCTCTCCAGCAGTTCCCTGTCCTTCTGGAACTGAGGGGNCCCTGAGGGACTCCACTAGACACAGGCCTCCAAGTAGATTCTGTCCCATTGACCACCACTCTCTGGCTTCTATCCTTCAGCCAGTTCACAGTCCACCTCACTACCCTATCATCCAGGCCACACTTCCTCAGTTTAGCTACAAGGATGCTGTGGGAGACGGTGTCAAATGCTTTACTGAAGTCAAGGTACACCACATCCACTGCTTTACCAGCATCTATCCACCTGGTTACATCTTCATAAAAGGCAATCAGGTTGGTTAAGCATGACTTCCCCTTGGTGAAGCCATGTTGACTGCCTCTTATGACCTTCTTAGCCTTGATATGCCTAGAGACAACACCAAGGATAAGTTTTTCCATTACCTTCCCAGGAATAGAGGTGAGGCTGACCAGTCTAGAGTTACCCAGGTCCTCCTTCTTGCCCATTCTGAAGACTGGAGCGACAGATCTTTGACTTATATTAAAAGAGCAGATCTAAACTCTGCTATAGCAGAAGCTTAGGTTAAAAGTACTCTCTCCACCCTTTGCCAACAGCCCACCAAGTCTGCTGAAGCTTTGAGACACACGCACTTCTGATCAGACCACTGCCATCAGGATGCCAACAGTCTCATGACTAGGATGGTTGCTGTTTGCAGGCCTGACAGCATCTGTAAAGCACTCCTGCCCACAGTACCTTAGGGGGGGCACTAGGGAAAGAGCTTTTCCCATATCTCTGGCTCCCTTATTTGGGGGCAGTCTTTTTTTGGGACCAGGCTTTTTTCAGTGATGCCCAGTGACAGGACAAGAGGAAATGGGCACAAACTTGAACATAAGAAGTTCCATCTAAACATGAGGATGAAGTTTGTTACTTTGAGGGTGGCAGAGCCCTGGAAAAGGCTGCCCAGAGAGGTGCTGGAGTCTCCCTCTCTGGAGACATTCAAAACCTGCCTGGACATGCTCCTGTGCAACCTGCTTTGGGTGGACACGCTTTGGCAGGGAATGGGACTAGATGAACTCCAGAGCTCCCTTCCAATTCCATATCACCCTGTGATATCTCTTGTGATCTACAGAGATGTGCCACCATCCTCCCCTCAGGAAATCTCCAGACTTTCTCACCACACAGGAGGTTACGGCTCTGCCTGCTGCAGGGCACAGCCCCTGCAGACACTGGCAGTGCTCATACCCCACACTCACCCTCCTTCCCCCTGCTGGGGACCCATCAGCTATGAAGCACCGAGAACCCCCGTGCAGACCCCACCTGTCCTTGCGAGCACTCCGGCTGCTCCGATTGGTCTCATCATCATCATCCTCCTCCTCGGCGCTGCCCGCCTCATCACGGCCCTCTTCCCAGTCCTTGTAGGAGGAGACTCGGGATCGCTTTCCACCGGCTACCTCCTCTTCGCGTTCCCGTCGTTTCTGGGCCGCCAACACGTCCAGGCCCAACAAGGAGGCCCGTGGCGCCGGCGCCTTGAAGATGTGCTGCTCAGCGGCGGCGCTCCGGTTCCGCAGAACCAGCCCGCCGGCCTCGGCGTCCGGGCTCGTCCCCGCCAGCCGGTGCAGCGACTCCTCGCTCTCCTCGGCCGTGGCCATGGCCATCCCCGCCGACCACTACCAAGCCAGGCAGCGGCGGGAACCCATGGGGCCTGCGGAGTACAGGTCAGCGGGAGGTTCGGTGTCGAAAGGCTTCCGGAGCCCTGACCCAACCCCACTGCCCCTCGTCTCGCTCCCAGAAACCCCACAGCTACTTGCAGTTGCCTCAGCGACAGTAAACCATCTCCCTGAACGCCGCCATAGCCGTCCCGCAGTGCTCCGCGAGAGGAGCCGCTCTAGCCCCTTTGCAACATAGACACAGTAGGCAGAGCCTACGGGAGCAGCAATCACCATAGAGTCCAGCAACCGCTAGACTAGACGGCCTACTGGTCCCTTGGCGGACTTCCGGCTTGGGGAAAGCCATGTGGGATCACGTGGTCACAGGAGGACTTCCGGCCATGGAGGGCGCGGCCGGAAGAGAGCGGCGGCGGAGCGCCCCTTCTACCGGCGGGGGCGAGAACCGCGCAGGCAGCTCTCCATCCACCACGCTCCAGGGGTGGGGGAGAACCTTAGCGACACCCACACACACGGGGAGGAGGGAGAACCCTAGAGACAGCTACCCACCCACCTACCCACCCGCCCAGTCCATCCTTACGGGCGCTCGCAGCAGCAGTCGCTGGCCATTGTCCGGCTGGACGTGGCCGTTCAGCAGCAAGGACACAGGGCAGAGCACATCAGCCCGCTCGGGTGAGCAGCGTCTGCTTCCAGCAGGAGCACAACCAAGGGGCAGCGCGGAGGGGAGGGGACAGGTACACCCCATTTACCTACCCCAGGGTGCCAGTGTTGCAATGAGACCACCCCAAAACTGCCTGGAGCATGTGGGGGCCAGCCCCAGCCCAACCCCAGCCCTAAGGTATCAAAGCCTGGCCTGCTGGGGGCCTTGCCAGCACCCCTTCTGCCCCTTGAACACTCCGGTCCTTCAGGCTCAGGAGAGATCTGTGTCTGTCCCCAGACACTCCAGAAGAGGGCCTTCCCATCCTGTGCAAGCTTCTTCCCATCTCATGGGGGGGGCTGTTCCCCTAAACAATGCAGGGCTTGACGTCCCTGGCCCTCGTCAGCACCAGTCATATTCATGTGGAGGAGAGAGAAACCCACAGACACCCACACATGTGCCAATGATCCCCAGGCAGCTTCAGACAAAGCTCCCCAGCCACCCTCCCAGGGGAAACCCTGCATGGACCCCACAGGCGGTGCCCCCAGAGGGACAGGCACACACACACACATACACGTCCCAAACAGAGCCACAGAGTGAGCCCGCAGCTGGGTGTATGGTAGTTTTATTCCCCTACGGCCCCACCTCAGCCAGCTGCCACTGTCTCCTTAACCCAGTCCAGGACACGCTGCACGTCCACATAAACACCGTACTTGGAGGATGTGCAGGTCTTGTCGTAGCTGAGGATGCCAGCCACGTACCAGGTGTCATCGTCAGGATCCTGCACGGCGAAGGCACCGCCGGCGTCCCCGTAGCACGTGTCCTCCCGCAGCTCGCTCATGCCCACACAGAAAGTGTCATTGCTCAGGATGGGCTGGACCCAGTAGGACTTATTCCGTGCCTCATAGTACTGCCTGCAGGCCTCACCCTCTGCCACGGGCAGCATCACGTACTTCATCATGTCGGGAAAGGCAAGGGTGGCACCGCGGCCCCAGCCTGAGACATAACCCACCCGCCCCGGGCGCACATAGTCTTTCCGGGGCAGGCAGATGGGCATCACCTCCTCTCCGAGGAGCACCTTCTGCTTGAGCTTCAGCAGGGCCAGATCCACAGTCTCTGGGTAGCCAGGGTGCAGCACCACGCGCTCGATGTCCAGGGCAGGCTGCTTCTGGCTGCCCAGGAAAAGCTGCAGCGTCGGGGCGATCTCCTCTGGCTTGGCGTTCTCACTGTGGTTCAGGTAGACGTTCTTGCCCGTGGTCAGCAGCCACTGGTCATCAATGAGTGTGGCCCCCACGGTGAGGTTGTGGCGGGTCACCAGCCGGCCCTGCCAAGGGAAGCTGCCCTTCCTAGCGAGCAGGCCCCCGATGATGCGCTGCATCTGTCCAGGGGGGTTCTTCGGCTTCCCACACACTGCATAGAGCAGAGCGGGGCCCTGGTGAGCCCTCTGAGGCCAGCAGGCACCAGGTACCTACTGGCCCACAGCAGCCCCAGGGAGCAGCACTGAAGATGGGGGTTGTGAGCAGCTCCTGCAGCCCTTTGGCTGCCCAGACAGACTGGTCACAGACCCCCACCTGCCCTGCCCCTCGCAGCCCCAGCCCCTGCTGCTCTGCTCTCACCTGGCTCACAGACGGGCACCTCCTTGCCAGTTTCAGGGCTCACCCATTCATGATCCTCATCACACTTGTATGTGCCTTCAGAGGGAAAACACAGTCAGCATCCCTGCCCTGCAAGGCAGGGGGGATTGACCCTGCTGCCAGGGAGGTCCAGAAGTATCTGTACCTCCTCAGGGCTTAGGGAGCACCCCCCAGGAAGGCAGGGAGGGAGTCAGGGCTGCATCATGCAGCTTTGGGGCAGCCCCATATAACCCCCGGAGCTGGGGAGAAGCCGTGCCCATGCCATGTGCCTCACCATCACCAGAGCCACGCAGTTGGTAGTACGGGTTGCAGTGGTACTTGATCAGGTGCTCAATGTAGCCATGTTCAATCTCCGCAGGCTTTGCACAGCTCCACTCTGCAGACCCAGAATGCTCAGCTTTCCAGAGGACCCAGCCTAACACATCAACCCTCACCTCCAGCAGGTCCCTCCCCAGTCCTGTCCTCCCTGCCCCACACCTGCCCCCTGCCATGCTGCCCCTGGCTTCCTCCAAGCTTCAGTGCTCCCACCCTTGCCCTGGAAGGTACCAGTGGCAGTAGAAGTCTCCAGCGCGGCCCAGGCCAGGCCAGCAATCAGCAGTGCTGCAGGTCTGCAAGGAAGAAAGGGCACATTCAGCAGAGACACAGGCTGAAGAAGTCACCTGGGCCATAGGTGGACCCTGCTGCTGTGGAGGATGAGGCTGCAGTGCTGGGACGCATCAGTCCCAACATGGGTGCTGCCACAGCCCACAGCAAGCCCAGGTCCTCAGCTGGGCAAGCAGGACAGGGACAGGGGTCCTTGCACCAAGGAAGCGCAGGGACACATTAATGTCACTCACCCCATGCTCGTAGCTCCCTCTACTCACAGCAGCCTCCTTCTGCAGTTCAAAGCTGTTCAGGGCTCCCTCCTGATGCCTTTTATTGCTACCTCCCTCACCCTGGTGCAGCCCCGTGTGCTCCAGACCTCCTGACCTGCTGGATGCAGCCAGCACCTTTCCCAGCAGGAGGAGGTAAAAAAGCCCCTCCTGGCTCCCAGCCGGCCTGGCAGAGGCTCCCGGGAAGCCTGCCAAGCCCCCACGGGAAGCCAGCCTGCCAAGAGTTTCCGGGATTTTGCAGCTACAAATATGCAGGGAGGGATCTGGCTGCAGATGTTGGTGCCCTGGCGCTGTGACACCAGCTGGGGTTCACAGAAACAGACCCTGCAAAACCATCCTGTGTCACCACCTAAAGCAGTCCCTGTGGGGGGCACCCAGCAGCCCCACAGAGTGCAGGTAGCCACCTCAGTGCTGGCAGGTAGAGCTGGGGCACAGGAGCCAAGTGGCATCCCATCCTGTGCCTGGCTCTGCCCTGCCAGCCCCCCCCCTCCAAATCTGGGATGCAGCAGGGGCTCAGGGCAGCACCAGTCCAGCTGGCCAAGAGGTGCAGCGTGTCCCATGCCAGCCTGCTGCAGGGACTGCAGCCAAATCGACCTCTTCCCACAAGTGCCCACCCCTTCCCGACCAGTGGGCTCCAGACCCATGTCCTGGAACCCCCAGGCCCCTCAGGTGCAGGTTGTTTGTCAGCAGAGGCCAGGGCCCAGCCCAGCCTTACTGGAACTCGCAGCAGCAATCGCTGGCCAGTGCCCAGCTGGATGTGGCTGGCCAGCAGCAAGGGCGTTGAGCGAAGCACATCAGCCTGCTCTGGTGAGCAGATTGCTTCCAGGAGCACAACCAAGGGGCAGCACTGAAGGGAGGGGACAGGCACCCTCTGCCCCCACCCTTTACCTACCCCAGGGTGCCAGTATTGCAGTGAGGCCACTCCAAAAACTTAAACCAGGAGAGCACTTAGAAAAGTGCTGTGGCATTTGTGGGCAGCAGGTTTAGATAGCGCTGTCCCACTGCAGCAGACTTGTCCCTCCACCAGAGAGAAGGAGCAGGAGCAGGGAAGAAACACCGACTGTGCCATGGTGCCCACTCAGCAGCCTCCAGGTTAGTTCAAAGGGACTGCCAGCAGGAAGGTGGGGGAAGCTGCCCCAGCCTGCCCACAGGACCCCACCAGGCTATGGCAGCACAGAGCCATGCTTGAGGCCAACCCCACCAGCAACTGCTGTGGCAGTGCAAGGCACCAAATGTCACCAAGTCAGTCATGAGTCTGCTGCAGAGCACAGACGAGCATCCCGTGGGACAAGGTGAAACAAGCTAACATTGGAATCATAGAATCATTAGAGTTGGAAGGAACCTTAAAGGTCAGAGTTCCAACCCCCCTGCCATGGGCAGGGACACCTCCCACTAGACCAGGTTGCTCAAAGCCCCATCCAGCCTGGCCTTGAATACTTCCAGGGATGAGGCTTCCACAACTACTTTGGGCAACCTGTTCCAGTGTCTCACCATCCTCACAGTCAAGAATTTAATTCTGGGGCCTAATCTAAATCTCCCCTCTTGCAATTTAAAACCATTACTCCTCATCCCATCGCTACACTCCCTGAGAAAGAGTCCCTTTCCAGCTGTCCTGTAGCTCCCTTCAGATACTGGAAGGCTGCTATAAGGTCTCCCCAGAGCCTTCTCTTCTCCAGGCTGGACAACCCCAAATCTCAGCCTGCCCCCATAGGAGAGGTGCTCCAGCCCTCTGATCATCTTCATGGCCCTCCGCTGGACCTGTTCCAACAGGTCCACGTCCTTCCTTTGCTGAGAACTCCAAAACTGGACACAGTACTCCAAGTGAGGTCTCACGAGAGCAGAGTTCCCACAGGCATAACAGCCACCTTCTGCCTGGGAAGAGCAAGTGCCTCCCAAGCCCTCTCCAGAGGGACCAGGTTACATCCCTGCTAGGACAGCATCCCCTGTCCAAAGCAGAGAAGTTAGGAAATGAAGGATCTGGTGCAGAGGGCTGTGGAAACTGGGGAGCAGCTGAGTGACAGCCCTGATGTGAGCCAGGGGCCACCGAGAGCGGGGTCAGCAGTCCCACCCCTCCTGTAAACAGGTTTGTTGAAGTGCTGTGATGCAATCCTGCTCTGCAGGGCGGATTGCGAGAGGCTGCAGAGGGAACACCGCGTCCAGATCAACATGTTTTGCTCAAGAAAAAAAAACATCTTGAGCATGCCTGAGACAACCACAGGGAGCCCAGGGTAAAGCAGCAGCCAACGCTGGAGTCCACAAAGTCAAAACCAACAGCCTCCAGAAGCATGAACAAACTGGGCCACTCCATAACAAGTGACAGGGCATAACCACAGATGACTCCAAACATTTATGTATTGGTGGTAAAGGGAAAAAATATTGTCCAGCACCTCCCAGGGGGCCAGCCTCAGGCAGAGGTCTCTGCGAGGGCAGATCTGGTGAACTTTGTGTGGATCCATCCCAGAGCCCAGCTACCCTGCCACTTCTACCTCTGGGAAAAGATGCACTGATCAGGAGCAACATAGAGAGAGCTGATCCTGCTCAGCTGAGGAGAAGCCAGGCTGAATCCCGCCAACCCAAGGGGTGTCCCCAGAGCAGCACACAGGACCAGGTAAACCAAACATTTATTGACATTCAGGCAAGACCCAGGGCTGGCAGGTTTGTTACAGGACCACGTGCAGAGGGCAGACCTCTCTGTGGAGGCTGCGGTGCAGGAGGATCAAGCACCAGGCAGAGCAAGCAGCACGGACTGCAGGGTCCCTGGCAGAAGGGACACCCAGCATGCAGCTCAGCCCACGGGTCTGGGCAGGAAGGTGTCTGACCTCCACAGGGAAGCACTGCAGCAGGAGCCAGGGCATGGGACTGCCTACAACCTGCAGGGCTGTCCCCTCAGAGGGCTTCCTCACTGCCCAGCAGAGCCGTACCCAGCTCTGGTTTCTGCCGGGGAGGACCCCAACCCACAGGAAAAACAAAATATGACCCTGGTGAGCAGCACCACTGTGGAGGCTCCATCCCCTGCTACCCACCAGTGCAGTCACAGCTTCACTCATCATTGTCAAGGGCTGGGACCAGGACCTAGGTTCAGTCACAGCCTGACCAGCACATCAGACCCATCCCTGATTGGCTACAGCTCCTCTTGGCTAGACCTTGGTTCCACAGTGTGTCAGGACCGGTGATCTGCTCCAACTGCCTCCATGATGTTCTTGAACCCCTGCTCCCTAACCAGGAATAGGGACGTGTGTGATGGCTGGGCCAGCCTGGCACTGTGGCTCAGCCCCGTGATACTACTGCTTGTGCACCAGCACAGGGCTGCCCAGAGCCATCCTGGGCCCAGGAACTCCCTGAGGAGGTACCTGGTCCCTCACTCACCTCAGCAGCTCCTCCAGTTCCCGCTTCACTGCCCCCACCACTGGTGGCCCATGGTACACCAGCGCCGTGTACATCTGCACGAGAGAGGCTCCAGCGCGGATCTTCTCCAGGGCATCACGCCCGCTGCTCACCCCACCCACCCCGATGATGGGCACCCTGCCTGTGGGCAGGCATGGGGTCAGGACAGCGCAGACGATGCCGGCAGCTGCCCCCAAGGCCTGCTCTGGCCCTACCTCGGGTGAGGGAGTACATCTCCCTGATGGTCTGTGTGGAGAGCTCCCGTAGGGGCTTCCCACTGAGGCCTCCAGGCTCTGTGCGCTGCCTGCTCCGGAGGCTGCTGGGGCGGCTCACGGTGGTGTTGCTGACAATCAGCCCGTCCACACCTAGCTGAGGAGTCAGCAGCATGAGGACACAGCTGCCATGAACAGCCCTGGCTCTCATCCTCAGGCTACTAAGCCAGGTCCACCCCCCCAACCCCCAGCAATGTGCCCAAGGACAAAGCCCCACACTGCCTGGACCCTCCCTGAGGTCTGGGTGATGCACACAAGCCCCTGCAGACTCAGAGCTACCCATGACACTGTCTCTATGGCAGCCAGAGAGCTGCAGGCCCACCCATCCCTTCGGAGAGGTGACTTACCAGGAGAACCAGGGTCCTGCCCCCACGCTCTGTGAGGTGAGGCAGGAGGCAACACCAGCCCAGCTCCTCACCAACCTCCCCTTCCTGCCTCCTCACCTCACAGATGATGCTAGCGATGTCCTGCTTGTCCTGTGTGGTGAGGTCAGGAGCAATCTTCACCAGCACGGCTGGCTTGCGCTCAAAGGGCAGCGCATCCCTCTCTGCCAGCACCTGTATGGGGACACACAGGGACACAGAGCAGCATGTGGTGAGGGGACACCTCAGGCCCCATACCTGGGAGATGCACACACCCACCGCCACGGGCAGCAAAAGGACAGGTCCTGCTCTCCCCACATAGCACCACCGATGGGACAGGCACACTGTGGCACAGGGGCTGGGGCATAGGACCTGCACAGGACCACAGCAAGTCCTGGTGCTGTGGGGTGGGTGGCTCGCTGCCCCCTTGCAGGAGCAGAGTGGAGAGCAATGCCTCACTGCTCACATGCCTTTTACTGGAGTACAGTGCCCTGGTGAAACCCACACCAGCAGGTGATCAGGGGACATCTTGGTGGCTCTGCCCACCACTCTGGGGAGCCACCACACTCTTCCCCTCTGCTGGGCAAGCCCACTGGCTGGAGCACAGCAGGTCCTGTAGGGGATGGGACGCATCCAGTGCTCCAGGTGTGGTCCAAGCTGGATGTGAGGATCACCCACCTTGGTCAGCAGGTCCCGCAGCTCAGCCTTGCCCTGCAGGTCCCGCAGCCCTGGGGTGTTTGGGCTGGAAACATTCACAACCAGGTAGTCAGCCAAAGGGCCCAACGTCCGGACCCCAGCCACGTAGTCAGCTGCAGCATCGGTAGAACTTTTGTTCTTGCCCAAGTTGACTCCAAGGGGCATCCCCTCTGGAACACAGAAATGGCTGAACCTCAGCAGCAGGACCACTCAGGCCTTGTCAGCAGGCCACAGCACCTGACAAGGGAGGCCCCAGGACCAGCTAAAGTCACTACAGGGATATGGAGCCCACTTGTTTTACAGGGGCATCACTGCAGCTGCCCCAGTCGGCATCTCCCAGCACTGCAGCCTCCAGCCTGGCCACCCTCTGGAGGTGCTCCTCAGAAACTGCCCAGCTGGGGCCATATTAGCTTTGATTAGCCTCAGCAGACACATCCTGCGCAAAGCAGGAAGCACAACCTCTGTCACAGAGAAAATGGAGTAGAAAGGTGCCTAGTCACTGCCCCAAGGGGGAGAGGCTACAGCCCCAAGAGGGTTCCTGCTGTCTGAGCGCACCTTGCTCTGGCCAGGACCTCCCTGTGCCTGGACACTGGTGTTAAACACATTTCCTGGCCTACCCCTACCTGGGACAGCCATAAACCCACCCTGCAGACTCCAAGAGCAAAGGTTTATAAACTTGTCTCACCACTAGTGAGCCTGAGCTGTGTCTCCTGGCGGTCCCGCAGCCTGCGCTCCACTGCAGCATGGCCATGGCTGTTGAATCCATACCTGCACCAGAACAGAGGGACATCAGAGCTGGGCTGACGTCCGCAACCCCTGAGCAGGACACAGGAGAGACACAAGGGAGACATATGATCTCAGCAGCTCAGCTCAGCACTTCCAACCCAAAAGTCACCATGGCACAGACCACGGCCAGGACCACCCCAGTAAGTGCCCTCCCACTGGGTGGACAGTCTGTGGGACACCGCAGAGCAGCCACCCTCAGATCCCACCTGTTAATGACCGCCTCGTCCTCCACCAGCCGGAAGACCCTGGGTCTGGGGTTCCCCTCCTGGGGCTTGGGTGTGACAGTCCCTACTTCCACAAAGCCAAAACCCATCTTGTACATCCCGTCCACGGCCTCGCCCTGCTTGTCGAAGCCGGCTGCCAGGCCCACTGGGTTGCGGAACCGCTGGCCGAGGACTCGCACCTCCTGTGGGGCGGGAGCTGGGTCACATACTGGCAACTGGGAACCAGGAGGTCCAGAGCCCACCAACACCTAGAGGTACAGCTACGGCCTCCCTCCACCCACTCTGTCCCACAGGATGCACAGCTCCCACCACGGCCACCTCCTGCATCCCGGGCCACCCCAGCAGCTCTGCTGGGCACCTCCACCGGCGGGCAGAGCCCATCGCTCCCCATGGACCGTGACAGAACCAGGGTCAGCCTGGGACGGGACCCGGCCGCCTGCCCACTTCCCCGGGACCTGTGGTCCCCCCCGGCCGTCACCCCTACCCTGGCTGCCCCCCTCCCCCCCCAGCCATCACCCATCGNTCCCCCAAGCACACCCGGCCCGGCCCGGCCGGCTCCGGCTCCTCCCGCCGCCCCTCGGACCCCGCATCGTCCCCGCCAGGACCCGCCGAGCACTCACACGCAACCGTACCGCCATCTGCTCGCCCCGAC
>VZTM01014263.1:126495-136597 GCA_013400555.1 Jacana jacana
GCCCACCCCCCCCCCCCCCGCCCCCCGGCGCACAGGAACGGCCACCCCGGGGTGCAGGGGACAAGGATCTCCTGTCCCCTCGCTCAGGGGGAAGCAAAGTTACTGCTACCTGTCCCCTCTGGGTCCCCCCCCCGACCTCAGCCCTGCCTGCAGGTTGGGGTAGGACGTGCCACCGAAGGGGAAAGCACTCTGTGCCACCTCCTGTAAGCGGGGAGCAGACCCACACCAGGACCACAGTGAAGGCCATGGAGGGCTCCCCAAGAGTCCAGCAGGAGCAAAAAAGAAGAGGACATCAGGCAAACTGCAACCAGAGCTGGAGGCAGGGACACGGCAGAAGTGTGATGCCATGTCTCCTCATGACCGTGTTATTCCCTGCTTCCACCTCAATTAATTAGAAGCCTTACCAAAAGGACTTAATCACCCTTACCATACAGGCCACCGAGCAGAGAGGGGGCAGCTTGTGGATGATGCTTGAGACCACCAGGGGAAAGGAGAAAACCCTGTCCCCTTTCAGCCTTCACCTCCCTTCTCTGCCAGGAAGAGTTCCCAGGTCATGCACAGCTTTCCTCTATAGTCACCCAGACCGACAGGGGCTGCTCCCTGCTCCAGTCTCACAACATTCCCCAGAGTCCACCTCCTGGAGCAACAAAGATGAGGAAAGCAGCAGCATTTGGTTTAAGTACAGCAGGAAGAGAGCGCAGAAAGAAGAGCGCGTTCGTTTGAGGTTAATAGGGGGAAACCAATTTCAAGGGGAGTGTTTCAGAGAGAAGCAGCCGTGCCAGCTCCTGCCCCTCACCCAGGAACAGCAGCCCAGTCAGTCTTATGTTTTCTTCTTCAGCTCCTCAAATCTCCGAGAAAGATCATCAAAGTCAATGTCTTCAGAGGCAGAAGAGTTGGCGCCACCAGAGGCTGTTGGCAGCGTGTCTGGCACGGACGGCAATTCAGGCAGCACAAAGTTATCGAAGGTATTGGGAGCTCCAGCTCTTGGTTTAGGAGAAGCTTCTGGCTTGGGCCCGGGCCCTGTTCAGAGCAAGAGAAGGATTGTTTCACAGCCTGACCCCGTGCACCCACAGGCTCATCTTTCAGCACACACCACCAACACCCCCCCCAGAGGGCTCCGTTAGATCATCAGAACTCCTCACTGGAGCTGGCAAGGCCCTACCTGCTCCATAAACACTCTTCACCTTTATCAAGTGCTGGAGATACACAGCGCTGTCAGAAGAGCAAAGGCAGGAGAACTCTGTTATGACCCAATTACGGTGCATGAAGCAGCCCCGAGCTGGACGCAGCCCTGACACGCTCTGGGCAATCCTGCTTTACTGGGGCAGCTGGATTAGAGGATCTCTGGAGGTGCCTTCCAGGAATCAGAGGACAATTCCATGCCTCCATGATCTCGTAAGCCTTTAGGCAGATGGCCCAAGGGCTAACAGCCTTCTCTACCAGTCCAGTTCTGCCACATCCAACCCCAACACCGACATTAATGCAAACCCATCTGCCCTCTCAGTGCCTACTCCTCTCGTTCAGCTGCTGCACAACAGTATTTGTGCTGTGCAGAAATGCATCACCACTTAGAGCTGCTGCTCTCTCATTTTATTCTGCAGTGCCCTACACCTGGTCTGAGGAGGCAGCTTAAGCTGGAGACCCGGTACTGACTCCAAAGTCACGCTCTAGTTCTTGAGTTTCCCAGCAGAAGTCCAGATCCTCCCTGTTTTGTGAGGATACTCTCCATTTCCCTCAGTCTTCTCCAAACTTAAAGCGTGCTCTCAAGAGGTGTTGAGTTCTACACATTATTCCCCATATGGAAAGCTGCCTCTCAGGGACACTGGGATCCCAGTCTTAACCACAGCCCCACACCACCCTGGGTTTCCCACACCTCTGACATACTCACCAGCCGCCGGTGCAGCAGTGTGCTTGTCATCTTTAGGCTCATCAATCTGGAAGAGAGACTCTCAGTTACTACAGTGCTCTCTCCTACCAGGCACAGAACCACGCAGGTGTGCAGGTGCTGCTCATGAGCCACAGCAGCCACATCTCTGCAGAGCAACACACACCTCACCCCTCCCCAAGGAGGCAGACAACCCTGGCTAACAGCACACTTGGAAGAATCTGCCTCTCTTCCCAAGAAAAGGAAGCAGTGCTTTGATTTTTCCTCCCCATCAATCAAAGCAGCTTCACTGGCCATATTCTGGAGCTGGATAAAGAGAGCGTATCCACTGGCAGGTCTGAAGTATTTATCAAGGACCTAAGTGGGAGAAGACCACTCTCTTCATCCATGTAATTGCAGCTACTGCTTCCTTTCTTTCATAAGCAACAAATAGGTACTTGTCACCAGGAGCAAGGCACATATCAACCCCATCTCAGGTCTTGGTCCATCCGGGACAAGGCCCCGTGGTGTGGTCAGTCCTCGTTCCCTGTGGGCTGCAGTCAGTGCCATCTGTCTCTACCCAGATAACTCATCTGTACCTGCAGCTCCTGGCCTCAAAGCCTGCTGTGCAGCTACTGCAAGGTGTTAGCACACATGGGTGCTTGGCTGCTCGCTTCCCTGCGCAGGGTATCGCAGAAACAAGCAGCACATCACCGCAAGCAAACGGAGAGGGACAACCCTGACTGCAGCAGCAAAAACCAAACACAGACAAGCATAGAAAGAGGAACTCCAGCCTCTCCTCTGCTCTCCCTGAGGGCTGAGAAAAGCCTGGGAAAGGAAAAGTGTGTAAACACATCATCTTGTTCAGCCAAAATGTTCATTCAGGCTAACTGCGAATTAATTAAAAAGCCATAATTAAACAGACTGAAGAAGATAAACCCTTCACATTGCAAAAAAACCCCAGAATTAGAGGACTCTACTTGTTAACTGTTTATCACCATTTTAACACCACAGTTAAACAGATCTTTGCTTTCCCCTTGCAGCCAAAACACACACAAGAATGAGGAACTTCTCCTCTCAAGTCATTCTCCCATCACATGCGTGCAGTGATTCACCGGCCCCGCGAGCAATGCCAAGCCCCACCCCAAAAGCTCCAAACACTTCACCAACATTTGCCTTCTCCATGGCTACCACCACACTCTGAGGCTTCCCTTTGCTGCTACAATGGTGATTCTGCTCAGGCACTTACAGATTCGTATGCTGGTGGGTTTGCTGGAACTGGTGGTGGATGGATGTTACTGAAAGGCTGGTAGGTCCCCACTGGTAGGCCATTGAAGTTCTCCTGTACGGAGAGATTACAGTCATGCATCGTACGCTCTCTCATCTCACCAGGGAGAGCAGCCATGGGACACAGTACACAGGCAGCTGCTACACAAGTCAGAGAAAGCAGTAGTCTAACATAAATGCAGGCAACTATCCAACCTGATAAAGTTTATAGCTGCTAGGAAGAAACTCTCAAGTATTAAGTCAGATGTAGTCACCTGGAGCAACCAGACATAACTAACTGGACTGTGTGTTATTCTAAAGACCAAGCATGACTGAACACTGTCATTCAAGGCATTAGAAGGACCAGGAGGAAAAGGGCAACATCCTTCCTTAAGCACACCTGAGCCATTTATCCTGGCTGCAGTATTACAAAAGAGGAAAGATATCTCCTGCTCACTCAAGGCTTTGTATTACCCTTACTTGTAACACAACTGTGCCTCAAAGACCTAGACAAGGCACAAGGCCTCAGCATATTTATGCCTGGACCTGCAGCCAGATGATGAGATTGCGCCCAAATTTTCCACAAAAAAAAAACCACTGCAGCCTTCCTGGGACCATACTCAGACTGCAAGCCACCCCACTGTTCTGCCACTCTCCAGTCTGCACAGATAGACTGTAATGACTGAACTCAGAGAACAGTGCTCTTTTCAGCTCCCACCTTCCAACCCTCACAACCAGTCACCTCCAAGAGCTATTGGCCTGGTCCTGTCCCATCCCCTCCCGTCACAGGCCCGAAGGCAGGGCACTTCTGCATTTTATTGTGCTGCTCCCACCCCACAAAACTCACCTGATTTCCTTGACTGAATCTTGGCACTCTACCAGCCTAGCAACTTCAAAGTGCAGCTCCAACCCCTGGTCAAAAGCCTGACAGTCAGAAGACTGCCTCAGGAGTTAAGTCTGGACTCCTCTGTTTCCTGAAGGCAAAGAGGGCTGGCTGGAGAACAGGGGTAGGAACCTCCACAGTCAAGAAGCAACACAAAGCTTCAGCTGCACTGCCAACAGTTTCCATCACATGCAGCCTTAGAGCAACACAACGGTCTTCTGACACATTAAGCTATCAGGTACAGACACTTCCCAATCAACAGGCACAGGGCTAAGCACCACAGAGTCTTCCACAGAAGAAGAGAACACTCCAAGCAAAGGCACTTACCGGTCCCTTTGGAGGTGGATAGGAAACAGGCGGATTTGGTGTTGGCATGGGCATAGGCATGGGCATCATCACCGGCATGGGTACTAATCCATCATGTCCAAGCATCGGGGCTGTAAATCCACCACCTCCTCCCCCTCCAGGGCCACCCTTCTTCACATCATCTGTGAATCCTACATCGATCAGATCTGCCTCTCCACCTGCAGGGGCTTCAGCCTGGACAGGGTGGAAGAACCAACAGATCTTTATTCTGATCACAGTCCTCTGAACAGCATTAGATGCAGCATTTGTCACTAGACAAGATGGGGCAACACAACAAGGAGAGAACAGACAGCAGCTACGCAGTGATACTAATGGAAATCAGAAAGGGAACCAGACTGTAGCACGACTAGCTACAGCCACATGGCATAGGGCTGTGGGAAGGAGCAGGGATCTTGCTATACTAGTGTTGTCTAGAAGATACTGAAGCAGAATTATCACCAAGCTTACTGCAACGCTACAGCCTTGCTCTCCAAAAGCCTGCAGAGCACTAGCAGGACATTTCAACCACTGGAACACAGAAGGGAGCTCCAGACTTGCAGGTGCCTCACTCACCATTACCACCGAATCAGGTTCATAGGGTACATTGTAGTTCTTGGCAATCTCAATGAGGTATCTCTCCACCAGAATCTTGGGCGGTGCCTCCACGCTCAGCTTGTGCATCAGCTGGAACACAAGGGTGCAGAGATAGTCAGCAGGAACAGGGCAGTGCAGCACAGCAGATGTCTGTCCCAGTGAGGGCCACCTGCTGTGGGGAGCACAATGCAGCCCAGGGAAGGCCTTTCCCCTCCAGTACAGCACCGCTGCAGAGGAGGCTGCCGGCAACCACAGGCCACAGACCTCAGTACTATATTCCCATACTCCGATGCAAGCAGCCCCCCCTCCCGCCGCAACATCTGGCCCACCCCATTTTGCAGTGAGCCACAGGGCTCAGGCACTGGCCACATGAAAAAGGGGCAGAAAGCTAAAGCAGACATATCTGTTCTGCCAGCTCCAGCTGGCTGCAGCTGTTCCACCAGTTCATTACCCTGTCATTGACTGTCCCAATCTGGTTTGTCCGGCACAGCTTCCCATACTCCTTGCTGTACTTGGCACACAGCTGGTCAGCAACCTGCAGCAAGAGAAACTCTGGGAACATGCACACCTCTGCTTTCCCCCACCACACGCTGCACATCTGTGGCCCCTACAGCTGACATGCCTCTCCTCCCCCCAGTTGCCCCCATTTCTGCCACTGGCATTTCTCACCTCAGCTGAGCAGCCTCAGCTATCCCCGATGCTCCAGGGACACTTTTACTGGGTCTCTATCTGCCCTGATGACAGAGTCCCAGACAAAGGCTTCCACCCACTTCTGGCAACAACACCCCACCCTCCCTGCATAATACCCCTCTAATCCTACTCACAATCTTTAACTCAGCCACTTCCGACTGGAGTCGCGGTGCAGCCCAAATCAGCGTAGATACCGCTTCTGCCAGGCCAGAGTCCAGCTCCCTAAGGAAAACAGAAGGCAATTCTATCTCCTCACCAAGCACTTATTCTTTGCTGCCCTCAGTCTGCATAGTCTAAATGTTCCCATCCTCCCTCCTGGACTCCAGAGTCTTCCCTGCTCGGGGAAGACAAGTTCTCTGGAGGCCCTAGGACACCGAGACACACAGGTGCCCTTCTATATCCAAGTCCTGTCCCCAGCAGTACCCCTCCCTGACCCCAGGGGGCTGGACCCTCTCCCACAGCATACCCTCTAGGTCAGAGCTTACTTCATGGACTGAATCAAGCCAAAGCGGGCTAGCAGCAGATCGCAGTACAGCTCCAGGATCTCCATAGCCTCCACAAGGTAATCTTCACGGATGATGTGCTCCACACGAATCCTGGCACGCTCATCTTTTCCGGCTGCCAGGTAATCTGCAATCTCCTTCCTTGCCTTCTGGGCCAACTCAGCTACAGCACATATCCCCAAGGCCAGTCACTGCGCTGGCAGGGGCTGCTGCCTCCATACCCACCCACAGTCCCCACCACACACAAAGCCATCGTGAGTTTTTCTGCTCTCCTTCATTGAGCCTCTGCAGTGCAAGACACAGCCACGGCTCAGTGGAGCCCTTGTGTCCAGGTCCCAGCACACTAACTCAAAGGACAAAGAAGAGTGGGCTTTTAGCCGCTAGAAACACTCCCACACCTTCAACTTCCCTGCTGAGTCAATCAGAAACATGGACCTTATCTGTATCTGGGCAGGGCAGGACAGCACAGATGGGGGGAGCCTCCCACAGCACCCAGGGTGCTCCCCATTATGCTGTGGGCATAGAAAGGTTCCCTGGGGCACACACAGCTCACAGCTACCACCCCATAAATTGCACCCTGACACCTGCCAGGAAGGTGGACAGAGGTCACGTTGTGGCCGGCCTGTGCCTCCAGGTACTCACACACCAGGGCAGACTGCAAGGCCTGGCTCCAGCAAGGAGAGCAAAAGGCTACTCCATACTTGGCCCATGAAAGTACCCCGGCTCCAGAAAAGTCTTCTCCTCTTGTCTCCTGAGCCCCAGAAGCATCCTTGGTCACACCTGCCCCCCCTCAAATACTCACTCTTCTTTTTCTCCAGCAGTTTGAGGCGATTGATGACAAGGCGCAGATTGACTCGCAAGCGCTCAGCCTTGAACCCAGAGCCCAACATGATAAACACTTTCTGTGGGAGAAGAGAGGAAGGTCATAGGAACCAAGAGCTGCTCGTCGTACCAGAAGGATACCAGTCCCTGTTTTACTCACAGGAAAAATAACCCCAACAACAAAACACATTTTCTCCAAACAATAGGTACAGGCCTGCTATTCCTCAATCTGTTTATTTACAAATTACTGGACCTACAGCACTTACACCCTTCCCCACTTTACAACTCTGCACCTCACCACAGCCAACACAGAAGTTTCCTAGATATTCCTATTTTGACAGGCTAAATCTCACCCCAGAAACCAATACAAGATGCTAAAGATTGGGACTACTCCATAAATAGTAACAGGGTTAGAAAACATCCCCTAAACCAAGAAGTTAAAGGCCCTGGTCTATTTAATCTAGAGAAAGGACACTAGCCACTGCTGTGAGTACAGTGAAGTTTTAAGAAAATTAGAATCATAGAATCATTCAGGTTGGAAGAGACCCTTGGGATCACCAAGTCCAACCATCAGCCCTACTCTACAACTTCTCCCCTACACCAGATCCCTCAACACCACATCCAATCTACTCTGAAACACAGTCAGGGATGGGGACTCCACCACCTCCCTGGGCAGCTGATTCCACTGACTGACCACTCTCTCTGGGAAAAACTGTTTCCTAATGTCCAGCCTAACCCTACCCTGCTGCAGCTTGCAGCCATTCCCTCTCCTTCTGTCGCTCATTGCCCGTGAGAAGAGACCAGCACCAACCTCTCTGCAATGCCCTTTCAAGCAGTTGTAGAGAGTGATGAGGTCTCCCCTCAGCCTCCTCTTCCTCAAACTAAACAACCCCAACTCCCTCAGTCGATCCTCATAAGCCTTGTTCTCCAGGCCTCTCACCAGCTTCATTGCCCTCCTCTGCACTCGCTCCAGCAAACATCTACCAGCAGCGGTGTGGGAAAATGTGACTGTGCCCAGTTTGGTAAGCTGAGCTTTCCAAGATCGTATTTTGAGGTTCCAACGTGCTCTCATTCCATTACTTTGAAGGGTGAGAGAAATAAATCGATACCTGAAGATGCCATCTGTGACAATTATCACGCAGTCAAATCCCACCCCCACCCCCACTACTTCATTGACAAAACCCCATTTTTAAAGAAAAGGCTGCTTCCTGAACACGTGCCCTGGCATCTCTCCAGCCTCTTAATGAACCAGTTCAACTCATTGTTCCTACAGAAAACTGACTGCTGTAGCACAGCATTTTGTTACTCCAAGAACTGTTCATCAAAAGACCTTTCCTCAAGAGCTGTCACACAGCAAGACCTCAGCTTGCACCCAAAGGACACACTGGGGCAGACTTCTGAATAGCAATATCATTTCGTGTATAAGGTGACAGTTGGATAAGACTTATTGCTAACTAGAGCATATCCAGTGTATTTAGCTGACCTGTGCACCCATCAATACACTTAGATCAACGATGCACAGCACCAACGAAGCTCAAAAACATTGCTAGAGACTGCAACACTGATGCCATAAAACCATGTGTTTTGCCCTTCTGTGACTGGAACACACTCCTACAACATTGAAATGACTTTATAGAGGTGCAAGAAACAGTCTCGGTGACAGTTGCAATGTCTCTGGAAAAGCACCTGTTAAATAACTGTTCTGTTTAACAACAGCCTGATTTAACAGACTAGATAAAAATACAGCCATTAAGTATCAGCTGCTCTTTCACAACCAGCCTGTTGTCATTCTATAAAGTTCCGGGTCCAACCCAAAGGATCCAATCCTTCCTCCCGTAGGCCTGGCCTTTCCATCTCTTCCCGGAGACGGGCTGCTACTCTGACCAGATCGAAATTAACCTTTACTCGTCTAACAACCGGGCTGTCGCTAGGGCGGTCTCCAGGTGCATGGGTCAGCTGGCCAGACTCGCCGCCTGGCTACCTAGTGGCCAGAGCTGTCTCAGAGAAGAGCTCAGGAGACCCCCTGTTCGTTTTACCGGCGCAGCCCCGGCGGGGTTAAGGGGCAGAGACCCTCTGGATCCCCGCGGCCGTCCCCAGAGAGCTGGCACCGGGGGACGTCCCACTGCGAGGGCGGGGCAGGGAAGGCCCAGGCCTGCCCTCAGCCCAGCCAGCAGGGCTGAGGGGTAGCGTCCCCCTCGCTACCAGCGGCTTCTCACCCACCGACCGTGCCCCATCTCCCTCAGCTCAGCCACCACAACGGCGACCTCACTCACCGGCCACCCCTCCGCTCAAGCTCGGCGAACCAAAATGGCGGGGCCCAGAGCCTCACTACCTCACCGCCTGCGGAGGGATCCACGGAGCCGGCACTCCTTACCTTTACCGGGCGCACGACTGAGCTCTTTCTGTAGCTACGGAGACAAGGCCGCAGAAGTTCCCGCCGCACGGACGCGGCGGCGCCTCGGGAAAAGAAGCAGAAGCAGCAGCACCACAAGCGAAGAGGTTGATGCGGAGGGACTAAATGACTCAGCGGAGGAATCCTCTTTGCGTGAGTGAAAATACAGTCCGCCTGATGAGAGTCCGCCGGCACCCGCTCCGCGACGCGGAGGTTCCGGTATCACAGCGTTCCGCCCGCGGCTTCCCTGCCGGCAGCCCCGCCTACCGTAGGGGCCGGCAGCCGGCTCAGTTGAAGACGCCGCGCCGGGTGTCTGGGCGGGCGGAGGAGCCTCTAGTTCTCTGAGGGCCAGACGGTCGTCACGCCTCTGTGAGGGAGGGTCGAGCGAGGCTGAACCCGGTGCCTGGGGCTACAGTGCCGTCGCTGCCTTTCTGCGGGGCGGCGTAGCCCCGAGGGTAAGCTGGCCGGGGGCGAATGCCGGGCGATGCCCACGGGCACGGGCGGAGGCGGTTGCTTCGGGGGCTGACGGTCTCCCGCGGGGGGGAAGCAGCCAAAAGCCCCCGCTTTGCGGTGCGGGAGGGTTGTTGCTAAGCGGGTGCGTGCCTTCAAAAGGCGCGGGGCGGCTTTTACGTTCCGAGTAACACCGAGACTTTTGTTTTCCCTTCCCGACCCTGCAGGGGAAGCCAGAGTTGGGTGAGCTCGGGTACCGGAGGGGCAGCCGCTTCCCGCCCCGGGCGTGGGGC
>VZTM01014263.1:136722-159375 GCA_013400555.1 Jacana jacana
CGGCGGCGTCGGTGCCTCTGCCTGGCCAGGGACCGGCGGGTCGGTCTGTCCGGGATGTCGGGATGGGTCCCTCGGTCGCCCGTTAGCATCCGCGGGGGCTCGGGCTGCGTCCCTCCGCCCCTCCCTCTACAGGGGACGGGGGGTCCATGTGTCTGTCCTCTTGCGGGCTGGATCCCGCCTGCCACCTCCCGTGTGCTGGCACTGCCGGCTGCGTCCCTCCCGCTGATCCCCGTGTCCGTCTGTCGGTGGGAGGCTGGCGGGATCCCCGTGTCCGTCTGTCGGTGGGAGGCTGGCGGGATCCCCGTGTCCGTCTGTCAAGGGAAATGAGCTGAGCTCCTCTGCTTGTCTGTCTGCCTGTTGGGCAGACTGTTAGGATTCATTCCTTCCTCTGTCAGAGGATGAAGGCTCCATGTTTCCCCTTGTAAACTTTGAAGGGGTCGGTGTGGCCCCTCTGTGAGGGACAAGGGGGGTGCGTCCCTCCCTGTCTGAGGTGGGGCATCAGTGGTCCCTCCCCATGTGAGGGCAGGTGGTGTGTCCCCCCCTGCCTGTCCCTGTCCCTGCCTGCCCCAGGGGTCCCAGCAGCAGGGGGGATGCAGTTCCCCCTCCCTGTGCCTGTCTGCGAGGGCTGTGAAGTCCGTCCCTTTGAGGGGCATCTGTCTGGGCTGTGACCATGTCCCTGGTCAGGCCACATCACCCCATCAGCTGCTGCCACTGCGTCTGGAGCTGTGACTGTAGGGTGGCAGTTCCCTTGTTTGCCTGTGCTGAGCTAGCTTTCTGGGCATGGTGGGGTTTTGTGTCCCCCTCAGTCTCTCGGTGGGTGGTTGGGGGGCAGACATAGGGCAGGGTCTGTGGGTTTGATTAGACTCACGCCCTGGCAGTCGCGGGGATGGACAGAAGGGAGAAGGGCAGTTGGACTGAGATTGCAGTCACTCTTGAAGTGGGGCACTCTTAGTGTTTTGGGTGCTGGCGACAGGATTGCTTACCAGTTTGCTCGAGAACTGGGCAGGACTGCCCACTGACATGGTGTTCTGTGAAATGCTCGTGGAGTGTGTCGGATGCTGGCTGTGATGGCGTGGAACGAGCCCTGTAGGCAGAGGGGTTGGAAACGACCCCCAGAGCTGTGTTTGGCCAGAGACTCAGAAGGTTCCAGTGGTGTGTGTGACAGGCTCTTCTCTTCTCAGGTGAGCCCTCTGCTGAGGGAACGAACGCTCTGTGCTCCCAGGTCAGGGAAACATGTCCCGTCGGAAACAGACCACTCCTAACAAAGTTCACTGTGAGTATTACGTTACACAGCACTGTGGGATCCTTGCCCTAGCTCTGGATTGTTGTGGAGTGAGACGGGGAGGAGGGGAAGGATGAAAAGGTGCAGCTGGTGGGGGAATGGTGGTGGTTCACATTTTGTCATAGGGGCTGTAAGAAGAGAAACTCAGCTCTGTGCATCAGGGGAGCTGGCTGTGTCCTGGCATGGCAGGACAGGGATAGACTTGAACAAGCAACTAATGCTGTAAAGGTAGGTGTGTATGTGCAGGGCCTGTAGCTGTGCTTTGCATTCACACTGTCACAAGTGCAAGTTAGTCTACTAAGTAATGTGGCTTTAGGGCTCTGGCCCGTCTTGGATAGCAAGGGAGGTTCTAGGCAAGGTGGTTTGACCGTGTGGCTGAAAGCCAGGAAGTTCTGGGCCCTACCACAGACTCAACTGACTGGTCTTGGACGTGTTACTTAAGCTCCCTGTACCTCAGTTTTCTGCCAGATGTTATAAACAAACCATTTGCTCTTTCCTTGTAGTGAATGGGCAGTGGCTAAGTAATTTACTGGACAGATAAATTCTCTCTGTCAGATCATTCTTGAGCTGAGCTGATAGGACAGATCTCTGTGTCTCCAGCATTGGCAAGACCCTGGGATTTGTTTGATAGTCAAAGGGCTGAAGATGCTGTGCATCAGCACTTCTTGTGGGCAGGCTACAGCAAGATGTTAGTGAAGCTAGGAGACACGTATGGACATTTGGCTGCGAAGGGGAAACTGCACATACACAGCTTTTGTTGCAGGAGGGGGAAACTGGGGGGACTGAAGTTATGACCTTGATCATACCCAGCTTTGGGGCTGGAGACACGTTTGGAATTTGGGCTGGAAAGAGGAAAACAAATTTCCACTTTGGCAGACAGGGGAAGGCGAGGCTGATGAGAGGGCCCCAGGTATTGCTAAGCTGTAGGAGCTGCCAGGACTATGTGACAGAGAGCTGAATGCTGCAGCCCTAACACCGCCTCACTCTGCTGATGCTGCTGGCTTGCATGTCTCTGCCTTGCTCTGTGCTGCCCTTTCGTATGGGTACGGCAACAGGAATCTCTGCATGCTGTTCTCTGTACTAGAGGCAAACACGCTGTGGTAGCCTAACCCTCTGCACACCCAGTGAGTGTACTGGGGAGAATGACCTCTGCCTGGGACTTGAAATCCCCGTTGGCTGCTAGAGCGAGGCATGGGAGAGCTGACAAAGGCTTCCTTGGTGGCCAGCATAAGAGTCTTGAGACGTGGCTTTTGGCATCTGCACTGACTTGTGCTCTCCCAATTCCTGCTTCTGGGTGCTGGGTTCAACAGTGGGCAAGCTATAGCTTTGATTTGCCTGGTAGTACGTTAATGACTTCAGAACTGTCTTCCATGGAGAAATTTGGTATGTCCTGTGTTTTGCCCTACGATGCCAGTGACACGTCTTGTGTCCACACACTTTTGCTTCTGAGAGTGCCCAGATATTACTGCTGTGTTTAGATCAGGCTTATATAAGGCATGTTCTTACACTGTCTCCCCTGGAGTAGAGTCATGGTCTCTCGTGTATGGAAGCCAAGGGGTACAGCAGCTGTAATGCTGCAGGTAGAGTTTCCATGGCGTTTAGGTGGGCTGTTTTCTGCACTCCACTGGCTAAGGGTTATGTTCTTCAGAAGCTTGTACGATTATATACAAACCTATATGTGTTGTGGAATTCAGTTGTGCACTATTTTCACAGTGAACATTGCTTTCTTTGTCTGCAATACGAGTGATTGTATTTCCAGTTTTGGTCTCAGGGGAAGCTCTTTGACAAACATGCTACCTGTGGGCATAAGGTTGAGGTTATGGCATCTGGTATTCCATAGAGAGGAATTCTGGGACATGTTCACCTCCTTTACATGCAATACATTGCTACAAAGCAACTATTCAACAGGAGCCATCAGGAGCAGCAAGTAGGACCACAAGAAAATAAAGGGACCGAAAGATACAAGAAACATGTCAATGGTGATGTCTCCACCTTGGGATGGAAAAATCTTGTCTGTCTTATGATGAACGCCACCAAATCGCTGGGATTTCTCTGTCTACCTAGCCTGCTGTGTATCTGGAGGGCCCAGAAATGCCATGCAGTGCACTGACGAGGATAATCGGAGAGAGCATCAGCTCCAAGAACTGGGTGAGCCAGCAGAATGAGGAGTCAGGCTGAGACATAGCAGACACGTTACTGAGACTTCTTCACAGGGACTGCAGTGGTTGGGAGGAGAGGAAAAAAAAAACAGGGACAGCAGGTACGCAGCTTTTTACGCAGTTTGCTGCTGGGGTCTGATTTGGCAGGCTATGGGGCTGGGGAAGTGCTTTTTGGATTTGCATTAAATACCACTGTGAATATCTAACTGGACAAATTTGTGGGAGGACGGTGCCTACTTCTTCCTTGCATGGCCACTCCACGGTGTCTTCCTTCTTGGATTGACAAGGGCAAGCAGCAGCTGCAGATCTCCTCTCCCTGGCTTGCTTGGTGCCACCTCTTTCCAGGGTTACTTTCCAGGCTTGGCATGGCCCTCATTTAACCTCGCTCTCACAAGAACATGGTTTGCTGTCCTCACTTAGCACAGAATCACTTTGGCATACAGAGCAACTGGCTAGGGAGCTGCCTCGTTACAAGTCAAAACAGTTTTAAATGGAAATTGATGCGTAAGGAAATCCCAAACTGATACAGAAACAACGATAAAAATTACTGTTATCACAAAAGTCTCATTGTGCAGGATGGCCAGTCCTTCTACAGTTTTAATGGTAGTCATTTCTCCTTTGGCAGGGCTGCAGCACAGAACTGGCTCTTAGTAATTCCATTTTGTTTTGTTACATGGTGCATGAAAAACACACCTGACAAAGTGGTAACAACTAATACTGGAACATACTTGCTGCACTGCCCGTTCCAGGGTGAACTGAAAAATGCATTGCAGTTACGCTTTTCCTTCGGAGGCATTTTGATTGGTTCAATTTGGTCTTGGTTTTCTCCCAGAGTCTAAAGTATAAAAATCTGCCTAAGCAATTCATCTGCCTCGCGTTCAAGCCCATGCATTGCTGACACTGTCACTCCATCAGTTATGAGCTACTCGCTGTTCTTGTGCTTGCCAAAAATTTGCCGGTGTTAGCGTGTGCGTTTATTTTCTCCCCCTGCTGTCCCACGAACTGCTTGTCTTTCTATTGCTTGTACCCTTTGCAAGTGATGCTTATTTTAGAACTCTCGAGAACAGGTTTTGTTAGTCAAATTAATTCTCACTTCTTAGCTCTATTTCTCATGGTCCCAATACCCCATTAATCCTCTATTTCCTTCCTTCTCCCTCTGACACACACACTCTCTGCTCTTCAGTGCTCCTTCTGTTCTTCTGTCTATAATATTCCCAGTTTGAAGAGAAAATATCTTGCAAGAAATAGCACCCAGCATTCAAAATTGAACAGAAATGTGACTTGCATCAAAATCCTTGGTTCTTAAAGGGCTCTGTGGGCTGCCGTTGTTAACTCTTTCAATTGTGTTGTTTTTCATTTCAGTAACCACTACAGCAGTGTGGACAACCCAGAATAGCGATGGGGCAGGTGGACTAGATCCACAGTGGTGGAAAGACTTGCAAATTTCAGGTCCAGGAAAGGAACACAGAGAAGACCTACATGAACAGGGACTTTAAATTGATGTACAAGGAGGGGATGAAGTGGCTTATCTCTGAGACCTTTCTGTTTAGGAAGGAAGACAGGGGAATGGTGCAGCTCCTTTTCATTTTGTTTTGTGGATTTCGGGGTGGGGGCTGCTTGTTTGTGTGTGTTTATTTTCCAGAACACCTGAGAGTTGTCTTGCATTCATACAGTTCAAGAAGGGCTCAGTAAATAAATTGTTTCTGGCTCCAAGCTGATACACCAGCAGATCGTAGTAGTCGTAACTGCCCCCGTGGCCCTGTACCACAGGGCTGCCCCCTGCCTCCATGGCTGCTCACCTGGCATCCCACTCCTTTGCAAGAGTGTGGAGAGGAGAACTGGAATGCAAAGCAGAGGCATTTGTATGATCTTTCACTGTCCTACATCTCTAGCTGTTTGTAAAACAAATACAGTGACTTGTTGTGGTGTTGTGGTCAGCCTGCAGCCCTTTTTGTATTTAATAAAGAAACTTCTGGAGAAGACTCTGTGAATTCACTGTTGAGCATAACATCTGTTACTGATAGCAGTGATCCTGAAGCTGTTGCCTGTCCTACTGCCTTTCCCAGTGACTGGAAGTGTATTCCAAGTGGGGTGGAGGTGTGTCTGTATGTGAGTATGTGTGTGCAGAAACAATAAAAGTATAACCATGTACCTATCAAACATTAAAGCTCTAAAGCTTCATCAGAGTAGGACTTAGTCCATCAGTAGATGAGCAGGACACTCTTCCCTAAATTCTTTTGGAGACCATTTTGTTTAATACATAAGAAATTCTGTGTAAGTTAAAGATAGAATTTTAAAGTTTGTCTTTCCCAATCCCGTGATGCCTTCTTAGATACGGGCTAGTTGAGAGCGCACAAGATGTCATCTGCTAACAGCAGGGGTTTGGTTAACAGTCAGTGTCTCTGGCTGTCAGCTGGTAGTTCTCTGCACTGCGCTGAATCGATGCTAACGTGGTGCTGGGGGTGTCGTACGGAAAGGCCACGGGCAGACACAGCCGCTTTCTTAGTTGTTGTGATTGATGCTGGTAGTGTGGATCGGAGGATCTCCTTCCTCGGTCACCTCGTATAAAGATCACAGCTTTTAAAACCCCACAGGCTGCCTGCATGGCCCCTAGAGCTGAGCAGGAGCCTGCCTGCCCTTAGGCTCCAGGCTGCTGCTCAGTGGAGACGTAACCCATCTGGAAGGGGAAAGGAGGAAGAAAGCAAACACGTAACTACTTCCACTAATAGTTGCAGTGGCATTCAGGAGCCCTGTTTTGTACCTCTGTCACAGGTAGCACATCTCCTGCCCTAGTTTTATATCTGTCCCGTGTTCTGCAGGTTTCCTCACTTCACCATACTTTGTCTTGCAATGCTTTTTCGGTCTCTGGCCTTTTATGCTGGTGGTTTGTGGATATCTGCTTCTTGGAGAGGCACTGTAAGTCTGTCCTGTCTTGCTGCTCCATACAGCCTGTATCTCAGTCCCACCAATGTGAGTTTGTGGTCCAGACATAAAAGCAGTGCTCCAGGCTATGAAAACCATCCAAATGCTGAAATGGCTTCTGATGGGGGTACGTGTCACAGCAATCACGATGGTACCTGCTGCTTTCAGTGACAGATAGGCTTAGGGTGTCCCTCAGCGCCTCTCTTCAGCCCCCAGCTTTTGTGTTTTCAAGTCTTCTCTACAGAAACCCTTTCTTACATTTCTGAAACCGAATGACAAATGCCTTCAGATGCTTTTGGAAACCTCCATGGGGATGTTGGGAACTAAAACCTTCTCCCACGGTCTCTGTGAAACTTCTGAAGGTCTTTGAAATCTTCCATAAATTACTGCTTTTTAAAGCACTGCCGGGAACTGCGAGGTAAGCACCAGAAAGGCAGTGGGAGTATGAATATGGGGCAAAGCTGGCTGAACCAGTTTAGCGCATGGGAGCGTACCTGCCCTTCTAACAGGACTGGTGCTCTCTCAGTGGGATCCAGAATTCTGTTCCCTGGTTATACTGATGCCACTTGTGGACCTATACTAAAAGGTACAATTTTCTTCTGAAAGCTGTATTTTGACTTTTGTTTTATGTGAAAATACACGGCCTCTTCCTTAGCATTTTCGCATTTATGCTTTAAGTGGTTCTTGAGAACATACAAATCAGCTAATAAATTTCACCCAAAAGCTAACCCTCTGGGAACTTTAGCACTTTGTCCCAAGCTCATCCACCGAGAGGTAAATCATGGCTACACCTGGAACAAAGTCATCTGTTTGATTTAATAGGGAAAAGAACAGTTGCCTTTTATTGTTATTCTTGAGAACCAAGAGTTCTCCGTAGCAGGGATTGCTGTAAGAAGTTTTCTTCCAGAGAAGCACTAATAATTGCTTTCTTTCAATGTGTTTGCCACCTCTTGAGCTGAGGTACTAGTGATCTGTATCTTTCAGCAAAACAGACTGTAGTGATCCTAAACAAGCAGCTCCACTTCCTGGGTTCATTCCCTTCATCTTCCGTTGTAAGCATATGAAGTGTCACAGGTTTACTTTAGCCAGAGCCACTCCTGGGCAAGGCAAGGCAAGGCAAGGCAAGGCAGTCACGCAAGCTATCCATCATAGAGGCAGAAGAACACCAGCTCTGGGCACAAACACCTTGAAGGACAGCTCGTCCTCAGTCCTCCTAGGACAGAAGGTGGTGACAGAGCATATCAAGGACAACCCTTGGTTTTAGTATCACTGTGGAGAGCAGGCAAAGCACCAGGCACTCAGGGGTACCATTTTGGTGCAAGTTGCCTGTTATAGCGGAGAATAGGACTTAATGATTTAGCAGAACCACATAGCACCATGCCTGATCTGGGCATCGTAATCCCTGAGTGGCTTCCCCCCAGCCTAGGGCTGTGCTGTAGCTCCAGGGGTGGATAGCTTGGTAGCAGAGAAAGCCACTGGGTTACATATGGCAGATATATGGGATCTCACAGGGTTGGGGTTGTTTTTGTGGCTGAGTGGCATATAATGAGAACCCAGAGAGCAGCCTGATACTGAATGTTTCCACTAGCAAGACCATTCTAGCCACAGGGACTGGACTCGCATCAACAGGTACAAGAGGCAGGTGCTGCAGGGTAGGCAAGCAGAGAGATTGCTTAAATGCTTTCTGAGAGTTGACTTCAGAGGTTCTGCACAGTGCAGGTGAGCAGCCCCACACCCGTTGTGTTTTTGGCAAGCCTTGGTGGTGAAAGCAATGGAACAGCACCAGTCTGACTTTTTGTCCTTGTGGCTGCCAGGGGAGCAAGTCTTTGCAGGGCTGGAGGAGCAAGCCCGCCAAGCCATGATGAAAAACAACTTTCCTGGAGCTCTTGGGGACCAAAGGCCAGCCATTCATCCACTGCAAGACCCCGACTCCAGCAGCAGTGAGTTCTGCCCCTACCAATAATGGCAAAGTGGTGGACTGGGGAGACTCTGACAAAGGGCAAGGCTAGGTGCTCCACAGCTTGTGGGGGGCCTCCAAGGACCACCTTACCCATCTCCACCTCTGGGTTAGCCCTTAGCTCCTGGGCAGGACTTAGTGTCAGCAAACAGCAAGAGCAGGGCTGCTCCCTAAGGGAAGGCAATCCTGGAGCCAAGGACCACCACAGCACAGACTGGGCAATGGGATGCAGTCCCAACTTACCAGAGCAGGGTGGTAACAGCAGCAGGTCCAGCCAACAGTCCAGTAATTGCCAAGCAAAACAGGGTACCAAGCCAGGCCCAGAACCTCTACAGAGCACTTCAGGGACTGAAGTACCCTGGCCTGAGTTTAAATGGAGCTCCTGGTCAGAGTGGGTGGGTAGAGACCCCAAGTGATGCTGGTCAGGACAGTTAAGGCCTTTGAGTACCTTCAGGGTCCTGGCAGTTGGAATAATGATTCTGCATGTTCTAGGTGGCAGTGATGATGAGGAAACCACCCAGGATGAAGCTTCTTCCCATACATCTGAGGAGGATGGCTCAATGGTGAAAGTGAAGAAAGAATTAGAAAATGCAGAACAACCAGTGGCTGGAACCCCACCGATGAGAGAAAACGAGGCAAGTGTGTTCTGGCCCTGCACTCCCCTTGGCCTCCCGGGCAGAGAGAAGGGTATTGTCTGAACACCTTCTCTCCCCATCATAGTTTCTTATCTTTTTCTCCCTCTTACCTCCTCCAAACAGTGTCTCCTGGCAGGAGGAAAGGGTATGAAAAGCTCTTGGGCTCACAGAGACAGGAGGCATAAACTGCCAAGATAATAGTGCAGTTTGCCCCTTCAGTTCTGGTGCCTTTCTCTGAGTTCCCCCTCCCTTCTGCCATACAGCAGACCTTGCCCACCAGAGCGCATCTCCTTCTGAGTGGAGGCTACAAGGCTTCTACCTGTTCTCCCTGAGACAGCAGGGGGTTTGCCCAAAGGCTACATAAAGGAAGTTTCAGATGGCAAGAACACAAACCAGCCCCAGTGGGACTGGGCACACGGCACTTGATCTGGTCACGGTCTGCCTGCAGTGTTGATGAGATGCTACTGGAGGGTGGGGTGGGGTGGCTGTGTTGGGGGATCTGTGTGCCTGACACAAAGTGCCTTTTCCTCTCTGTAGGTGCCTGAGAGTCTGAACGCTGACCCCATGCTGGGACTGTCACAGTGCCCCCTCTGCCAGCTGGAGTGTGGGAGCAGGGAGCAGCTCATTGCCCACGTATACCAGGTAGGGGATGATTCCAAACGGTGTGATACCTCTGGCCTTAAGCTCCAAATCCAGAAAAAAACCAAAGCACAGGGTGGCTTTGTTCTGGTCCGTGCAGTCACAGAACTGAGCTTCCTGCTAGTATGTGACTGAAGTTTACAACAGTAAACTGTGTCCAGAGGGTGTCCTAGGGAAGGAATCAGCAAGGCACTGATCTGCAGATCTGGAAAACACATGTCTCTCCCAAGGCAGTCTCTGCAAGCAGCTGCAGGCTAAGATCGGGCAGTTCCTTCAGATTAAACATGGAAGCAATTTTTATATTATTCATTGAGATAAGAAACCTTCCTCCCAATCACTCAGTTCTTTATTTTATACCTTCATTACAGTGCCTACCCATGAAAACAGCTGTCCTTCCTCTGAAATGATTCCAGTATTGCAGGAAGTCTGTGCTGGAATCTCACAGGTTTTTTTGTCAGAACTCTTTTCACACCACATCAAAGTCTGTAAAAGGAATGAAGCAGAACTGAATTGGCCGCTTACCTGCACCAGCTGTGTCCATCCAAGCGCTTCCTCACCAGCATCTTGCCTACTGTTAGTCCAGTTATGCTTTGTCCAGCAACAGCAGCTCCTCAGATGCATTTCTGAAAACAAGAGTCATGTTTTACGATCCAAGTGTTTTGGTCTTAATTGTCTCTCTTGTACTGGAGCAGAGCTGTAGAAAGGTTTCCTCCCTGCTGCTTGACCTGTGGCACCCCAGACACCTTGAGCTTGGTCTAGGAGCTGGCAGACAGAGGTTTAGGGGTAAAGAGTTCCCATTCCGTGAGGCTGAACTAAAGAGTTTGCCGTACCTCAGACTGGGCAGGGAGCTGGGCAATTTGTAACTAACAGCCTCTTGGTTGTTTCGCAGCACTCGGCAGCTGTGGTGAGTGCCAAGAGCTACATGTGTCCCGTATGCGGCAGAGCCCTCAGCTCACCAGGATCCCTCGGGCGACATCTCCTGATCCACTCAGAGGACCAGCTCTCAAACTGTGCCGTGTGTGGAGCACGCTTCACCAGCCACGTCACATTCAACAGGTCAGGGTCACCCTGGCTGGTGAGTGGGCTAGGGCACCTATATTAAATATTAGGTTGGTTGCTTTAAATGACACAGGAGCCACAGCTCTGGACCCACTAAGGTCTGTAGGAGAGCTGAGAACAGCCCTAGTGAGTGAGATTCCCTCAGTCCCTTCCTGCCTGCAGCTCTGCATCACCTGCTAAGACCTCCCCAGGCTGTGCTACTAAAAGAGTGCTCCTTAGCTCCATGAAAAGCTAGAGCTGTGCAGAAAGCACCAGGGTCTCCAGGCACTGGAGAAATGATCAATGCTGCTCTTGCTCAGCAGCCCATGGCAGTAGGTCTGTATCGCCCAGATGTGCTTGTCATTTCCAGAGCAGAAACTCTGCTTGTCATTTCCAGAGCAGACTACAGGCAGAAACCAAACTGTTCCTTGTCTGTATCCTGCCTGGTGGAAGATTATCCACTGACCGGAGGAATAGGGCTGAAAGGACAAATCTAGAGATGATGGGGAGGAGCCATCTTGCTGGCTAATTCCTGCTCTTGTGCTCTTCCAGTGCAGGTACTGCTCTGCTTCCTACCCCCAGATATGACGTGGCTTCATTTTAGCTGTTCAGCCGTGTCTGTGGGCAGGAATGGTTTGGCAGAGGCCTCTGCTGTGGGCTGTCCTAGGGGCACTGTTCGCTGCAGCCCCCTGGGCAGCCCGAGACGGGGATTTTTCCATCGGCACCCAAGTCTCTGACTCTCTTTCCATCAGCACCCAAGTCTCTGACTCTCTTTCCATCAGCACCCAAGCCTCTGACTCTCTTTCCATCAGCACCCAAGCCTCTGACTCTCTTTCCATCAGCACCCAAGCCTCTGACTCTCTGCTCTTTCTGCTTTCCAGCGAGAAGCTGCCAGAGGTGCTCAGTGCCGATCGCCTGCCGGCACCGCAGAGCGGGGGCCCCTCCAGCGGTGAGGGAAAAGACATTGCCTTCCACAGCCCTGTGTACCCCGCAGGCATCCTCCTAGTCTGCAACAACTGCGCTGCTTACCGTAAGCTGCTGGAGGCGCAGACGCCCGGCGTGCGAAAGTGGGCCCTTCGCCGGCAGAACGAGCCCCTGGAAGTGCGGCTGCAGCGTCTGGAGCGGGAGCGCACGGCCAAGAAGAGCCGTCGGGACAACGAGACGCCCGAAGAACGGGAAGTGAGGCGCATGCGGGACCGGGAAGCCAAGCGCCTGCAGCGCATGCAAGAGACTGATGAGCAGCGGGCGCGGCGGCTGCAGAGAGACCGGGAAGCCATGAGGCTGAAACGGGCAAACGAGACCCCGGAGAAACGACAGGCCCGGCTCATCCGGGAGCGCGAGGCCAAGAGGCTCAAACGGCGCCTGGAGAAAATGGACATGATGCTCCGGGCGCAGTTTGGCCAGGACCCATCTGCCATGGCCGCTTTGGCAGCCGAAATGAACTTCTTCCAGCTGCCGGTGAGCAACGTGGAGCTGGAGAGCCAGCTGCTGGGCAAAATGGCCTTTGAGGAGCAGAGCAACAGCACGCTGCACTGAGCTACAGCCCAGGAGACTCTGCTGCGCCGGTGCACGAGCAGGATTCTACACTCAGGAGGCTGCTGTGGGTCCCTGGCTGACTCTCCCTGTGACAGATGGGTCTGGTTTTCTGCTGAGCACAGGAGGAGAACAGAGCTGAGAGATGTCTGCCAAAGTTACCCTGGTGGGAGCAGATTCTGAGGATACAGTCTGCTCTGGGCGCCAAGTCACAGCCTGGGAACAGAGGGAAAATAAATTAATGTTCATGTTTATTTAGGCTTCTTTACATTTTGTGCTTCATCCTGTTCTCAAAGCCTTGCCCTGTAGATGGTTTG
The DNA here is from genome assembly GCA_013400555.1 of Jacana jacana. NCBI lineage: Eukaryota > Metazoa > Chordata > Aves > Charadriiformes > Jacanidae > Jacana > Jacana jacana. Next base: position 149,205 of record VZTM01014263.1, read on the forward strand.
GGCTGCTGCAGTTCTGCTGTAAGCCTACCTGACATAAAAGGTATCTCGTTTACTGCAGTGTGGAGCTAAGGGCTTTGGGAGTCCACAGCTCCTCCCTCACAGTTTGTGCCCGTAAAAAGGAAGCGAAGGAGGATGTTGTCTCCCTGGAAATGGCTGTGCACACCCCTTTTTCTTAACTCTGTCATTATGTGCTTATTTGCAATAGCATCCATGGAAAAAAAAGTAAGAGGAAACTGAGTCCCTGTTCTAAGGTACTCCAAATAAACACTAACAGAAAGGTTGACTGAGGTAAGCAGACACATTTGCTGGTTTGCTCACAGGCTAATTTTCACTCAAACAGCATTTCAGGTTTGCAAGTGCACAAGTTGATTGAATCGGAGAATTGCCCAGGTTGGAAGGGGGACCTTTGAGATCATCTAATCCAACCATCAAACAGCCCATCACTAAACCTTGTCTCTAAGCACTATGTCAACCCACCTTTTAAAATACCTCCAGGGATGGTGCCTCAACCCCTTCCCTGGGGCAGCCCATTCCAAGGCTTCCTAACCCTTTCAGTGTAAACATTCCTCCTAATATCCAACCTGAACCTCCCCTGGCACAACTTGAGGCCGTTTCCTCTTGTCCCATCACCTGTGACTCAGGAGAAGAGACCAAACCCTGCCTCTACACCCTCCTTTCAGGTGGTTGCAGAGAGTGAGAAGGTCTCCCCTCAGCTTCCTCTTCTCTAGGCTGAACACTCTCAGCTCCCTCAGCCTCTCCCCATAAGGCTTACTCTCCAGACCCCTCACCAGCTTTGTTGCCCTTCTCTGGACCCTCTCCACACCTCAGTGTCTTTTTTGTGGTAAGGGGCCCAAAACTGGAGACAGTACTAGAGGTGGGACCTCACCAGTGCCCAGTAGAGGGGGGACAATCACCTCCTGAGTCCTGCTCACCTTGCTGTTCCTGATCCAGGCCAGGATGCTGTTGGCTGCCTTGGCCACCTGGGCACACTGTTGGCTCATGTTCAGCTGACAGTCAACCAACAGCCCCAGGTTCTTTTCTGCCAGGCAACTCTCCAGCCACTCTTCCCCTGGCCTGTAGCACTGCGTGGGGTTGTTGTGACCCAACAACAGTGAACAGTAAACTATTAAGGGTAGGTCAGGTCTCTGGTATTGTATGGATTTGCTTTCCCCTTTATTCAGCACTGGTGGGGCCACACCTGGAGTACTGTGCCCAGTTCCTGGCTCTCCAGTGCAAGAGAGGCGCAGACATACTGGAGAGCAGCTGGCACAGGGCTACTAAGGGAAGGGGAAGGGACTGGAGCATCTCTCCTGTGGGGAAAGGTTGGGAGAGCTCAGACTCTTCAGCCTGAAGACTCAGGGGAAAGGGGAGGTGTAGTTTATCAATGGTTATAAATACCTGAGGGGAGAGAGTAAAGAAGTTGGTGCCAGGCTGTTTTCAGTGGTGCCCAGCGACAGGACAAGAGACAATGGGCACGAGTGGAAACACAGAGCGCTCCTTCTGAACATCAGGAAACAACTTTTTCACTGTGAGAGGGATTAAACACTGGCAGAGTGCTTACTTACGGAGTGCAACTTCCCAGGGAAGTTGTGGAGTCTCTCATCTTGGAGATCCTCAAACGGCACAGTCCTAGGCAGCTGGCTGGAGGTGGCCCTGCTAGAGCAGGGGGGGGTTGGACCAGACAACCTTTGGAGGTCCCTTCCCACCTCAACTGATCTGTGACTTCGTAGTAAACTGAGCTTGTTCAACCCTTTTAACACAGCCAAACGCAACACTGCTCATCCCTGACCACAGACCACTCTCAAGTTATTCATTCTCACAGTGAATTCCTCTGTGACCAGCAGTGACTTTCAGTAGTCACTGCAGATCCTAACACTGTTGGGGTGAGGGGGGTACCATCAGTGAACAAAACCACACAGGTAGAAAAACAAGTTGCTTTTGCTTCCACACTCAGCAGCAAAACCAACGAGAGGAATAAGGAAAAAGGGGTAAACCAGGGAGGAGCTATGGAAAGCTACAGTTATAGTGCAGAAAAACCCTGCCACAGGGCAGGGAACTGAACCTTCTTTAGTTTATTCAAGAGGTAGCCAAGGCAAAAATGTGACCATAGTCAATAGCTATGTGAAAAGGTTCCCCTTGCTAACGGAAATCACTATGAAATGGGCAGCTATGGAAATTAAATCTGAGGGTTTAAACTGGAAAAGGCAATCCGTTAGCACAGGAGGTCTCATGGGTGGTACCCCCTCCATTATCTGGTTTCTAACCATCTACAGCACCTAAAAACACACGCTTTGTGATATAGAAACGTTAGCCCACCAACCACCATCTGTGTTTTGTAGCCTGAAGACCCCTACTGCTTTCATAGTGTTTCCTGTTCAGGTCTGCAGTACAGTTACTGGGGGGGTTAAATACACTGGGACAGACCATCTTCTCTCCGATGGCTGTTTCTCTGCAGTCAGTCAGAAATGGTGACTACAAGACCCCTCTTGAGCTCAGAAGAATAAAGTTAAAACAAGAAGCAAAACCTTTCAGCCAGACTACTTAGAAACCAGATTTCTCACTCTTTCTTCAGTCTGAGAAACTTTTGTCCCTTAAAGCCCTCGTTAATGCTTGCCTTCAAAGTGGGTAACGTTGCATGGCTTTCGTGGTAACAGGCTAACCTTACAGGCAGCCCAGTGGATGCTTGCTAACAAGAAGCATTCCATTTCCCACCACTCCAGTCTCCTCCACGGGCTGCCATAACATCTTGTTTCCACACCCCAAGGGAGCTGTTTTAACACAGAACTGACATCCAGGAGCCACCCTTGCCTCTCACTTTGGGAAAAGGCACCAGATCCGGAAAGGATCTATTCAGTTCCACGTCTCCTTGTTTGTATCCTCCTTTGTTCTCTGAATTGATCCCTCAACTCTTATTCTTCCCTCTGTCCATTTTCATACTCAGACCAGCAGGTTGTTTCTTGCAGCATTTCCTATTCTCTATTTCGTGTTTCGCTTGCCCAGCAGGAGATGCAGCTTCGCTCCGGTAGCTGAAACCTTCCCTGCAGCACCACTGGTGTCTGATGATTATACCAAGGGGTTCAAGAAAGAGGCCACATAAGAGCAAAAGTATTTGAACACAGAATTATGTCTTATAATAATCCATCTGTCAAAGAGCCTTTATCTTGCCCTGTCACAAGTCTCCAGATCACTCAAGCGTAAGACCAGAGAAGCCACATCCTAATGATCACTGATGCTACAGACGAGCAAGAAGTCTCAAACACCAAAGGAAAAGCTATTGGTTTATATATATATAGATATAGATATAGATATATACTGTGTTTACAGAGTCAACAAGTTAAATGCAATATTCATAAGAGCATTAACAATAAAAATACAATCTGTGTGTAGCCAAGTACAGACTTAAAATGGTAAAACAGGAAAAAGGATCTCACCAAAAGTACAAATATACAGTACAAATTGATTTATTTAAAACAGTTACAAAAAAAGCACAACAAAATAGAGATTATCCTTAGGATTATTAATGCTTTGTTAAAGATCAGGTAGGAGGAAAGGGGCAGGAACAAGGTCGGAGGGGAGCACCTGACTAGTTCTAAGGCTTTAGATACACTGCGGTCGGTTACATGTTAATACAGCCATTACATAACTGGGATTATAGTTGAGGGATCAGCACTTATCTACAAAGACCTCCTTGCCTCAGCGCAGCCCAGCCGGTCCCCCCGGCGCCACGCGGCCTGTTCTCTGCTTCGCACGCACGGGCAGACCCTCCCCTGGCGCTAAGGTGCCGTGAAAAGCGGAAAGCAACTAGAATGTGCAGGGTGGGGTGGGTGGCAGCAGCCTAGAAGGACGTTGGGGGCAAGTCCTGTCCTCCACGGACAGATGTGAAGACCGCGGGCAGGGCCTTGACCGTCGGCGTTTTAAGCCGTACACGGGACGCACCCTCGGGCCAAGCTCTGTACAGAATGTGCATTCGTAGCCATCTTAGCAGCTTCTGCCAAGTTTCAGGCCCTAGGACAGCCTGAAGGACAAAGAGCAGTTGTGAGCGACGCTGGGGGAAGGCACGTGTGCTGCTGTGGGCAGGAACTAGCCTTTGGGCTACTCAAGCTGCTGCAGTTGCTTTTACAATATTTTCTGAGTTAACAAGGACTGTTAGTTCTCTACGGGGGAAAGTGACTTCAAGTGTGGGGTGGGGACAGGGGGGGAGCGGGGACACTTAATGTGAAAAGTGCATTTATACTTGTGCACCTGCTGGAAAGGGGAGGCAGAGGCGCCTCTGCAGCTTTCCTTCTTTCCAGACAGAGCTTCCTCTGCATAGTCTGGTAGTGATGAGCGCTCGTCGCTTGGAGCAAGTCTCACGTTCCTGGAGCAACAGTGTACACACAGCCTAGAAACAGGCCTGGCCTCCGCCGGGCAGCTGACCCGAGGAATGTTTCATGAGATGGGACAGACGGCTACAGACACCCATTATTGCATCCTACAGACTCTTGCCACAGAGTGTGAGCTGGGTAAGACCAAGGCCAGGAGGCCTCCTCCTCCGGGTAGGACAGACAACAGCTCTCCTCCCCTTCAAAATAGCAGCAGGAAAACAGTATATTTCTCTGAGAAGCCTGTCATATCTCTGCCAGCAGGAAAGCCCGGACAACCATCTCGTTCCACAACGTCTTCCTGGCTTTATCTCCTCCTTTCCCTGTAAAACCTAAGAAATAAAACCCTCCTCTGCGGGCTCATTCATAACCTTTCCGTTGACAGCACAGCCTGTCTCACACATTCCCTGTCTCAGGAGAGGCTCAACTCAACAACCACCACAGGCAGGTGCCGAGCAACACAGCCCAACCCAGTAAAGACAGATTCCAGTGACTACGAGTACTGCTAAGCTGGGCTAGAGGGCTGCCAGTGTCCCCACCCCACCCACTGCCTTTGGGGCAAGCAGCCAGGCGCCCAGATTCTTCATCTCAATGCCCCGCCACGAGATGTGCCCCAAACTGTTGCCTCCACAGAAGAGCTGGCGGCTGAAACATCCACAACAGCGGGACCCGACAGGGCGTCTGGGTAGAAGCACCGAGGTCAAATTCACCCTGGCCCGTTCCACAGAGCTCAACTCCGCACTCAAGAGGCGCGCAGCTAGCTAGAGTCCAGGGTCAGCACCTTCACAGCCCTTCAGCTGCCTACAGTACAAAGCTATTTCAGCCCCACAGCATCCTGCCTCAGACATCAGCGTCTGCCCTTTTTCAGACCACTGTTCAGTGCGGCTCAGACCTACAAGCAGTAGTTACAGTAACACACAGGAGATAAGGCAGGCCCTCCCAACCCTCTCTCTAGGAGACAGATTCCTGTGTTGGACGACGCGTGAGGGGCTCTGCACCCTTCAGCTGCTCAGACGTCCCCTGGGTGCGTGCAGCCAGCCCAGCTACATTCACACACCACACGTATGCAAGGTCCCTTTCTTAGCTGCCTGCCCCAGCTCTGAATTCCTCTGCACACCCCAGAGGAGGCAAGAGAACCCGGGCTCCTCTGCCTTCTGCCTTTGGACACAGCCACCCTGGATATCCTGAGCATTAAGTACTAATCAAACATGAATCAAGGTCTTTGAGTAGGAGAGACCAATGAACAGCAGCTGTGAAACACACAAGGTGATGAGAACAAGCACCTGGGCCCAGACAGTACATTTTACTGACAAATGGTGCCACAAAACCAGCATCTGTTCCCACAGCTGCTGCGTCCAGGGAGGCAGAATCTTCACATGACAGCATCACCACGACTTCACACGTTTCAAATGCAGCTGATGAGCTCAGAAGCAGAATGTCATCTGAGGAAGCTACATGTGATACAGGCAGCACCCTCATTCTGGAGAAACCCCCCTGAGGCACAAACACTGAAGGCATGAGTAGCACATATCACCTACAGCCTGAAAATAAACTCTCCTCCTGGAGCAGGCATTTCAAAGGCAACACAAATAGCTAGCAACGTGCTGGGAAAACAGGACTGACTGGTGGCCTGGAGGGAAGGGACACTCTAGACACTCTCTAGTTTGCCTGATACCCAGCCAGAGCACCCCTCCATCACACAGTCAACCGAAACCAACCAGTTACAGGACACATTCCTGGAAAGCCCTGAGACACCACCACTGCAAGCCGAGGAGAGGTGCTGACACACAAGCCGTTCAGGGAAAGACAGAAGCAGTGCCCTAGCAGTCAGGCATGCCTGACAGAAAACTCCAGGAAGATGAGAGAAGGGAGAGGGAAAACGGGAGGCTGAACATCGGGAGCAGCATCAGGGCTCCAGCGGGGACCTGCGCACTGAAATGAAACCCTCTCAAAGGCCTGGCCCTAGCACAGAGACGGGCACCTTAATGCAAAGAACACTTAACCCAAGTTAAGTCAGTGAAGACTCTTATCCTCAACCTAATAGTGACTATGTTTGATTCTAGCTAAGCAGTTAGAGCTGGTGTGATAACACACCACCAGAGAGGGCAAATTAGTGTAACTACAGGAGCCTTCACTTGAATGGAGTGTTATTTACCATAACGAGGTATTAATATACATTTGTATTAAATCTGTGAAAAAGACTACTCTTGATTTTACCATGTTGTTCTACAAAGGAACTCCAAAGAGAAGCATCAGAAAAACTAAGACAAAACCACCCCAAAATGCCCTGTGATGCTGTGATAGTTTTAGAGTCCCTACATTAACCATAGAACTGTACTTAACAGAAACTTTGTACCTTGCCTGCACATGCACAAACACTCGTCTCTTGTCTAGAGCTTATTCAGGAAACTGCCTGCAGGGAAGAATTAGCCATCTGGAAAGTTTTCCTCTGATTTAATTACAAAATAGTCTTGGTTTCTTCTCACAGAAAAAGGATACGTTTCCACCCTCCCCTAGAGAACGCTGAATGTGTTTTACTCCAGCTTTAAAAAAACCCAAAACACCAAAACCCCAAACCCAACCAAATGAAAAGCCTCAGCCCCATTCACCCATAGGCTAAGCCTCTGCAAAAGCTATAAGCCCAAGAGATTTTTTTTTTTAAAGTTATTCACATGGAAAGAAAGATTTGATTTGGTGGCAAATAATCAAATGTATTTTATAGCAGGAAACTGACGTCTCCCATCTCAGCTCGTGTCCCATCCCAAGTGCTCAAGCTCCCTGTTCACCTACACCCAAAGCCATCCTTTTGGTCCTTCCTCTTGAATTTCTGTGATTCATTCAAATCTGTACATTCTTTGCAAGAAGAAAGAGCAGTTGGATTCAGTGGAAGAGACATTAAACAGAACCACCAGAGAAGCATCTCTGTCCTGCCCTCAAGAGCTCCATCGGTGAACGGTCCTTTTAAAGTGCATGTGTGAAGAAAAGGGATACTGGGAGTAGAGCCCCCTAAACTCCAGTGGGGACCCATTTCTCCCCACGTGAAAGAAAGGAGGAATAAAATCTTCAGCAATTTTATCTGCTACCTTAAGCCGTGTCTGCCCTCCTCATCCCCCCACCGATCCCGAATGCTTAGACCCTGCCCTGCAGGGAATCAGTTATTCAGGGAGGTGTGAGAAAGCCCCAGCCTCCAACCTCTGGAATGCTCTCATCACAAGCTCATGAGGACATCCCTGTTCTCTACCCCAGCTAGCCGTTTGCTGCTCCCTGAGGCACTGGAGTCCTCCTGATTCCCCAAGAGGAACTGGTCAGCCACTGAACTGGATGGAATAAATCCAGTCCTGCAGGGCAGAAAGCAGCCTTGCTGGTGAACCTCTCACAAAGTCTGTGCAATTTCTCCACCTGATGGCGAGGCTCACCCTAGCTCACAGCCTCAAAGGGATCATTTCCCTGCATTAGAGCGCCCTTCGATAGACAGCTTGACCTCCTGGGGAATGAAAGAGGGACGGAGCAGAGAGGGCCGGGGCTCCTCTGCCTGCATGCTGTATCTTTGGAAGCCTGGGGCTGTCCAGCTGTGCTGACCACCAGCCTCAGGCTGAGAGGGTTCTGCATGAGAGCTCTGGGCTGCGCTGTCCCTATCTGTGTGGCTCTTCCTTTCAGCAGCTCTGTCAGCCGGTTCTCTGGACCCCTGAGCTGTTCTTTCAGATCTCTCCCTAGTAGATACCAACTGATCCGTGAGAGGGTAGTTAGCCTGAGAAGCGGAGTTGCCATTCATGCTCTGTAAACTGATTGATATGCAGACATCACCCACTTGCAGCCTGTGGCAGGACAAAGCAAAGAGCTGAGCAGTCCGCCCCGGGCTACAGGAGGACCAACCCTGGCCATACACAAAGAAGGGATGCTCTGGGGGCACATCGATGCTCACTTTACTTTGTTGCTCCCCAACCACAAAATGCAGCGTGACAAGCCCAGGCCACTGGCTTTCCTGAATATCCACCACGGTGCTGGAGTCGATCTTCAGGCCCCCGCTCACCTCCGCACTGCGAACAAAGTCTTGAGTCTGCAGGTCCTCCACCCGCTTCAGCTCTCCTGTCGCCAGCTGGATGATGGCTCCTTTCATGAAGTGAGATGGTAAATGTGAGGAGCTGGGTGGCTGTGGCTGGGCCAGGTCCTTTTCAAGCACGCTTCCGCGAGCCTGTGCCTCCGGGCTCCGCCTCACCAGGGTTTCTGAACTGGAAGACCTGATGGGCTCAGATCCAACGGGAACCAGGACTGGCTTGCCGTTGGCTATCACCATTCCTTTGGTTAACTGTCTTTGTCTAACCGGCTCTTCGGGGGACATTACACATGGACTCCTGGACTGCCTTCTCTCCGCAGCAGCCCTTTCCACCGCGTTCCTCAGCACGTCCTTTGACTCCCCCTGCTGATCAGGGATATTATGGCAAAGGTTTAAAGGGCTCGGGTCATCTTTCCTCTGGGCTGCCAGAACGTGATAATCCTGAGATGCCAACACCCCCACCACCCTCTGAACCTCCAGATCAGCATCTGGGGTGCTCCTGTGAGCTGGCACAGAGGCCTCTGTTCCCAACGTCTGGTAACCTGAAAGAAACTGTCCATCGACCACACATCCCGCTGCAGCCCCTGGGAGACAGTCTTCAGCTTTACTGCTGGCAGAGTCCACAGCCTCGCTGGTCCTCCTCACCACATTATGCTCCAGATGTCTCTGTCCACCATTGGCAGCAGCTACCTCTGAACTCAGCTGACTGTCTTGCTGAGGAGACTCTGGGCTTCCACCTGCCGTAGGTGTCTCATATGCTGAATACCCTGGCGGGAGGCGGGACATCTGATAATAAACAGGAATTCTACCTGGTGCAACATCTAACGGCTGGGTCCCGGCATGGTGCTGCATCTGGCCCGAAGGAGAGATTGCAGAAGCGGATTTGCTGAAGGTGTGGGTAGGAGAGGTAGTCTGGGGGGAAGGAGCGGCTTCTTCCGTGAAGAGAGAGGCATATGGCACAAAGTGGGGGACGTGAGAGGCGGTGAGGTTGGTGGAAGGAGACAGAAGAGGACTAGGCAGAAAGCCGGGAGGGACAGCATAGGGCACTGTGTAATGCGAGCCGATGAACTGTAGGGACGTTGGAGGGATCTGCGTGTAGTGGATGGGAGGGTAGGGCACCCCCGGGTGCTGGATTATTGGTGAGGTCACATTGAAGGCAGGGGGCAGGGGGCTCACGTTCACCACAGGGTGCAGACCCGTGGGGGAGAAGGTGGCGGGTGGCACTGCCACTTTGTAGAGCATCCCATATTGGTCCACCGTCAGCCCTGCCACTGCTTCCGTGGCCTCGCCAGGGCCATAGCGCAGGGCCGCAGGACCCGGCCCAGCTGTTCGGGCCCACTCGGGGCCCTCGCCCGAGGCCTGGGCACCCCCTGCCCGTCCCGCCTCGGTGCCGGTGCTGGCGGAGGGAAGTTCCCGCTTCTTTGGCGGGAGGCACTCCTGGCTCCGCTCGTGGCCCGCTCTCATGGTGCCCCACGGTGTCCCAGCAGCCCCGGCCGCGACGCTCGTTCATGGGGGCACCCGCAGGGGCTGCCACACGCCGGCTCCCGGATCCCCACTGCCGGTCGCCGCCTCACCTGTACCGTGAACAGAGGGAACCGTGAGTCCCCGCCCTGCCACCGAACCACTGCGGGCCCCAGGAGCGGAGGGACAGAGGGACCCCCAAGCCCCGAGAACAAACAAGGCGACGGTTCCCAGCCCCGGCCCGGGGGGCGGAGGACGCCCCAAGCCCCCTGGCCGGTCCCAGAGACCCAGCCGA
>VZTM01014263.1:161424-206984 GCA_013400555.1 Jacana jacana
GCTTTTTCTGAGGGGTTGAGTGTCCACCTCCTGATTCTCCTATAGTGGCTTTTTCTGAGGGGTTGAGTGTCCACCTCCCAATTCTCCTATGGTGGCAGAAGGAGGGGAAGGTATTTACTCCTCTGAGTTGAGAAGGGGAAAGGAAGTCTGGGGTGGTTGTTTTGTGAAGGGATCCAGCTTTTCTGTCTTCTGTGTGTAAGGTAACTTCCACATTTCCTCTTTTCTTTTTTTTTTTTGATAAAAGAAGGGTTCTTTTCCTTTTCTGGGGGTTGGTTTTTTGTTGTTGTGAGGCCCAGTGACTGCTGATCTGATATTTTGTCCTGAGGGTGGTATGATGGGAATGGGTTGGTCCTGCAGTACCTTTGTTGCAGCGTCCTGGCGAGACAGTAAGGGATCCAGAAACGTTCTGGTTTGTGTTTTGCCTTGGTGCCTTTGGGAACCAAAATGGGGTCAGTGAGTTTGTCAGGCGAGGGCGTGAGGAGGTCGCGAACAGCAGTGGGGGAGCTGAGGCTGTGTGTTCTGAGGGGTGCAGACAGGCTGCGCTGGCTGGGGCAGTTCAGATTCGGAAAGTCACCTTTCAGAGAGTGTAAGGGCTCATAAAACTCTTCACAGCTTCTAAAGTTAAGCTTCTAAAGCTCAGTGGAGCTGCTTGTGCCTCTGGTGTGAGGGTTTGGTTTGAGCTGGCTATGTGGCTAACTTCAGGAGAGGGGGGGGCTGGTTATTTTATATTTTTACTGTTAAGATCTTTTAATAACAGGGTGAGCTCTTCTGCCTGAAAGCAATTGTTAATTTGTTCTAGATGATACTCAGCTATTCCTCTGAGGAACAGGGTCTGGTCTGCCTCGGTAGCAGTATTGCTTCCTTGGATGGCAGTTTTGGAGTTCATAACTGAATATGTGATGAGGCTGCAACTTGAAAAACAAAGTTACAGCAATGTGAGTACAAAGGAATCTGCTACTCTCACAAGTAGTGGCATTAGCCTTTATCTGCTGTTTGGCAGAGATGTTACAGGACAAATCTGGGATTGGATCTTCCCAGGGCATAACTGAAGTTACCTGGTGTATTGTGAAGTTTATATTAAGGAGTATCAAAAATGCAGGGTCTCCTCTCTCATCCGGCATTGCCCGAGCTAAAGAAGGGGATGGGCTTTTTTGCCACAAAGTAGTAGCTTTCTTAATATTTTAACTCTGCAGGGAAGTGAGCAGGAAATAAAATAACTGGGTTACCTTACAGATCAGAACAGTTAGCAAACTAGAGGCAGGTGAGGAATACAAAGGTAATGTAGGTCAGTGGTGATTGAAGTGTAGAAACAGAAGCCAGGAAATCTGGAATTCTGATCTCATCTGTCATGCTGCTCAGCTATGTAGATGTGCTAGCTCTTCTTCTAATGCTTCATTTGTTAGCCTCTAAAAAAAAAAGAGGAAATATTTCTTTTCTTTTGGCAGCTGTTAAGGTTAATATTTGTAATGGTTGAAAGCTCAGTGCCTCTTTTAAAGCCTGATCAGGAGTGTGTTTGGTTTGGGGTGTGTGTCACTGTTGTGCAGGAGTGGGAACCTCACCTGAAGTGCTCACCTGGTCTCACTACATTCTGTTGTTGGGCTGTAGCTACAGGAAGCAAAGGAAGAGGTAGAGCTGTGTTCAGTTTGGGTAACCTGTAGGATTTGTTTAAACTGAAGGTCTTGAAGACCAGCCTAAGACCTCTGCCACTGTCCTCTCAGCTTCTGAGCAGCATGAGACTTGCCTCTTAAATGCTCTTGTGCTGTATTTCTTGTTCTTTGAATGTCACTGGAAATGAGACCATCACTGTGTCTGAGCCTGTTTTTTTAGCTCTTGTTTGGGGGCATTTTTTCCCTTGTTTGCCCTCTGCCCACCATGCTGTGCCGACTTTGTATCGTGCAAAAAGCAGCGTTAATGCCTTTTATTATCATACTGTATTTTGAAGCCCCCTGCTGCCTTAATTTCTTCTTGGTTTTCTGATGTTACTTACTTTCTGCTTTCTAGTTCTGTGTTAAATGGCTTTTTCTCAAGGGAGGTTATTTTTCCACTTGGAATGTTGTATGGTTAGTTGCTTTTTCTCTCAACTCCTGTGTTGCATTTGCCCTTCTTTGCCCTTCCTGGTATTGTTGGTGCTCCTTGATTAGGTGTTTACTGTTTGCTGTATAAATATTGATAATATTAGACCATATACCAATATCTCTGCCTTTCCTCACAGCTTCATCTCTATTTGCAGTATATCTTTCTGTTTTTACTGCAAATATGACTTTTTTTTTAAGTTTCTGATGGAAGTGTGCTGCTCAGTGCTAGCAGGATGGTGTTGAGACCATCAGCATTTTGGAGTTACCTATTGCAGTTATTGCTTTCCCTTAGTCCAGGGGTATCTTCTGCTTTGGAGGCTTGATTCGGTCCCACTGGAGCGAGTGGGGGAGTCGTGCTGCTCCTTGCTGTTGGGAGGTGGGTCAGGCTTTAATTGTGTAACTTCCCAAAAGCTGTTTTTGCTTGAGGAATGCCATGACTTGTGCATGTGTGCAGCAGCTTGGGGTGTGTGTCTGAAAACACATGGTCCTTCAGTCTCGGGTTGCTCTCTAGGAAAGTTCAGAAGTAACTGCTCACACACCCAGTTACAGCTTTTCCTGGATCTCTCCTGAACTGAAAACTGGGAGAGTTTCCCCAGACAGTAAAACCCAGCTGTGAATGATTCCATGAGCTTTGATGGGTTTAATGCCTTAAAGTTTACAGGATTCAAGGCTAAATAATAATGGAATTTTTAAACATGTCTGATAATTTGTCCTGAACGAGTTCTTAAGCAACTCTTTATTACATAGTAAATATTTTTGTATTTTCATATTGGGTGATATGAGTTTATTTTTCCTTTTAGCCATAAGCTGCCATTTCTGAGTAGTTCCCAGAGGGAAGGGGCTCAGCTCAGTTACACGTTTGAGGATAGTAAGTCCTTCTGTCCTTACCCTGCAATCCCTGATGGGGGAATACGTTCAGCTGAGGCACTGCCCGTTTGACACGTGGAGTTTGGTAATATTGTTAAGTGCTTCCTGTGAATATAAAAGGCTCTTTGGTGAATGGTCATATTGGAATAGGGTTGTCTTAGAAGAGACTTTTAGGAAGGTTCTATGCTTCAACATTTTTAACTTTGAAACCTGACATGCTTAACTAGCAGAAGGTTATGAAAGGTGAGAGTAGTGATTAAGCAGCCTAGCTTAGGCAAAACCAACATTATTTTAATCTGTTATCATTTTTGTTTTCTCAATTTAAGTAATTTTTCACTTTTGAATACTTTACCAGGAATGAGTTGCACGAAGAAAGAATGCCTTTTTTTATTGGTTCAGGGGAAGAATTAATGATTAGCAGAGGGAGGAGGTTCACTGATCCAGCACCTTTCGTGCGATCCAGAGACCAGAAAAATAGCTGGAGTTCTGTTTTTAAAGGAACTTGGACGCCAGCAACCTGTACCATGGAACTAATCCAAGTTAGACCTGACTCTTTGAGCACTTTTGATCTCAATAGTGTGCTGCTCTAACCAGCAAGGCCCTTAAAATGGGAAAGGGGAAATGAGAGGGCTTTATGAGGTGAAAGGATTGTGTTCAATCCTGTCAGACATTGAAAACGTTGAATGGTGGGCTCTTTTCAGGTTTTGGGGGTTCATCCCTCATTCCTAGAGCTTGTAGTTAGCAAAGAAGTGGCGGAGTGAAGGTGCTGCTGTAAACAAGGAAGGAGGTAACTGCTTTTAAAGATTGCCATGTCCTTTATGTTAATGTGCAAAGAATAACAACACAGACCCACACAGGTGAAAAATGTTCACCAGTCCTGAAGAACAGGACCTGCTGCTTTGGAGGAAGTTCTGAGCAGTGTTTAGCCAGCTGAAGTTAAACTTAGGTCTGCTCTTACTACACGATCTGGTTGTCCTGCTGTTAGTCGTCCTGTGCAATGATACATGTTTCTGTAATTCAGAGAAATCTGTGTCTCTCTTTTGTTCGTGGCACTTTGCTATTTGATAACTTTGTAGTTGTCTTTTTGTCTTGCACATGGTTCATAGTGTGAATTTCAAGATTCTGTCTGGACAATTTTAATCAAAATTAGGTGATCACCAAAGTGGTTTAATTCTTCTTCTGAGCTCTAAGTTGTTTAATCCTATCTATATTTTTGTAATTCTTCAGTATTCTTTTTGTTTTAACTCTCATTACTGCTCTGTTTATTGATGCACAGCTCTAATTCCCTCCTTCAGTGCAGTCTTCGTGGTCAGATATCGAGTCCCAGTAAGGTTTTGATTCCGTAACTATTTGACTGCCTTGGCAGAGCCATACTGGGGTTAAGCTCTGGGTTGACCATACTTTGTTTAGAATAGAATCATAGAATCATTTAGGTTGGAAGAGACCCTTGGGATCATCAAGTCCAACCATCAGCCCTACTCTACAAGTTCTCCCCTACACCAGATCCCTCAACACCACATCCAATCTACTCTGAAACACAGTCAGGGAGGGTGACTCCACCACCTCCCTGGGCAGCTGATTTCCATCAACATGTTATCTTTTAGGACTTGATGGAGCCCTTTTCCATTCTTTGTGCTATTTCTTATGCTGCAAGTTCTGTCTCTCTACCCATGGAGAAGGTTAGACTTTGTGCCCATCTTGCTCTTATGGCTTGTCACGGTGCTCAAGGAGTCTAGTCTCCAGTCATGGATTGCTTAGTAGTGTGCATGTGTCAAAATCTTTGTTTCATATTGCTCTGTGTTCTATCAGAATCCTAGAAAACTGATATACAGGCATCTCATCTTGGAGCTCTGGGAGGGATTAACAGGCAGGATGTGAAAAATAACTGCTCTGGCGTCCCCAGCTCCTTTGTTCAGATGTTTGAGCTGCATCATCCAGCTGTACTTTTTTTTTATTTAGTAGCATCTGCCCCAGCAATCCCTGCTGCCTTGGCTTCTTTTGTAGTTATTTACTCAGTGGACCTTTGTGTCCATACCCCCTTGATGCTTGTCACCTGATGTATTCAGTGATCAAAGAGCTGCAGTTAATGTTTTTGTGGATAATGCATGGCTCTTCGGGTATATGTATCCTTCGGATCCTTCTGGTAGGAGTGGTGGGAAGCCATTGCGTGGGTTTGTAGCAAAACTGACCAGATTTGTTTCAGCTTTCTGTTGCCTGGAATAACACTGTGGTGACCAGGACATTTAAGCTACTGTGCCTGCACAATCCCAGGGCAGTCAGTGTTATATGTGTGGTTATGGGTGGGAACTGAGACAATGAGGTGACCTAGGAGAACTGATTTCCTGGTGGTGATGTGGAAGCTGTCTGACTGTGTCTTTCAAATGTGACAGTGTCTGAGAGATCCAGTGAAAAGGAACTGTTTAATGCTCGTTGGAAGGTTTTTTTGGGTGTTAAGTTCCTAAGCAAACTTCTTGATCTGTTTTGCTGATCTTATTCTTCTTCTCAACTGGTGTTTGTAACTAAGCTTTTAGATGAGATTCTGTGATACTAAGGAAGTGTGCTATAAGGTGGTAAAATTAATGCATTGTCACTAAATGCAGAACAATGCCTGCTCTGAAAAGGCATTACTATAAAGATAAATACACAGTGAGAGGCTCCAAATAAGGTGTCACTCAAGCTGGAGGTCTTGGAGCGGTCTGTAGGATAGTTAGTAAAGGTGTTAGCTCAGCAGCAGGCAAACAGGCAAAGTAAGTCTAAACATTTTAAACTTTTTAAGTGAAAAAAAAAATAGTAAGCTCATGGTGCTCTTATTGCCTGAATACTTTCTGTAGCTCTACTCTTTGTTTAAAAAAAAAATGTGAGAGGTTCTGATAAGAAGGAATTGTGCAATGACTTTATACTGGGAGAGACTGGAGCAGGACTGTACGGCCTAGAGAGGGAGATGGCTGAGGCACAGATTCAGTGAAAGACTGTAAAATTATAAATGGCCTAAAATCAATTAATAGGTGATATGAGTACTTTCTCACAGGGTAAGAATTTCATTTAGTATCCCTTGGTCAGACAGCAGATTTAAAGCAAAAGGTAATGTTTTGTGGAATTTATAGTTAAACTCTGCACGTTCTTACCATGTGTAGTAATGGGAAAAGGGTTGGCTGGTTTCCTGAAGTCATGAGAGAGCACCTCCCTGCAGAGGTGGATTTATGCAGGAAGAAACTCTCTGTGGATCAGGCAGTCCATTAAAAGACTTGCAGCAAATCTTGGAAGCAGGGAGAGTGTTGAGGAGACGCACTTTCTCTGATCCTTTCCCTCTACACCCACTGCTTCCCATCCTGAGACAGGACACTGGGGTAGATGAGTTTCATGCCTTTTCTGGCCATGGCTGGTGTGTCAGTGTCCTGTAGCACATCAATACAGGGCACCAGGTATTTGGTCCTGCAGTTCTCACCGTGTTCTTTAAATGGTTTGGGTGTTTGCATAGTGTGTCGTGTGAGCAGTCATGCCTGACAAAAAATGAGCAGAAATTACCCAAGGTGTATCACAGTAAAGGTCTGTCGACATTATTATAGGCTTTGGAATAGTTCATAAGAGGTAAATGTGAATCTGTTCTGGAACATTTTCTGAATTTAAGTGTTCTCATGTCCAAAGTTCCATCTCACTTGTGATACCTACTGCTTACACTTACCTTCAAACGTCTGAATCTTAAAAGTGAGACCAGATTTCCAGTGTATTAGCGTGCAAAAGCATCTTAGGGTGGTAGAAGGCAGAAGTCAAATATCTGATGTAAGAATTTCTTGGTAGTAAGTGAATGCTTTCTTGTAGAGCAGGGAAAAAAGCCAACCTGATATATTGTGTGGGAATTACTATGCATTGAAATGCTCCAGGTGTGTGTAAAAGAAAGGGGCTCGTGCCCCAAGGAATAAGTGTGATCTGTGGTAGGTGGGCACAAAAGTCATTTTATGGGAAGAATTCAAAGGGATTTTTTTTTAAAAGTGATTTAATATTTTTTTTTTTTTTTAACAAGACTGTATATGGAGTCCAGCAGCTCAAGGACAGAGGTTCTGAATGTTGGAAAATAAATCACTGCTTTGTTTTTCCGCCCTTCGTGTTGTCTCCCTCGGAGCAGTTTGGAATTGTTCTGTGCTTATCAGGCAGGAAGTGCATGGGAGATACAACTGCTCTTAGGAAGCAGTTCAGATTTGACTGTGTCTGTAGTAATTGCTGTTGGGGTGTTACAGTCAGATGAAAACGGGTGGTGGTCTCGTAATTTGACTATCATTTCATAACGAGTCTTATTCTTCAATTTCTTGCTTTCTGTAATGCTGCTTTCTGCTTGCTTTCCTGCGGTTGTGCTGTGAGGAGGAAAAATAGCCTTTACAGTGTGGCTTGCTGATTATTTATTTATGCAAGAGCATTTGTAAATAAAGGCTATTCATTTTGTTCAGTGACTGGATGATGTTAGAATTTGGGAGGAGGTTGTATCCTACCGTATTGCAGAACAATAACTTCCTGGGTGCACAAGCCTTGTGCTTTAACCCTTACCCAGAGCTTCAGCTCTGAAGGCAGACTCTTAGGCTAGGGTTAAGCAGACAAGTTTTTGGGACAGGTACTGAGGTGTCAGCAGCAGCAAGTGAACAATTCTCCACTGACAGCACACAGTCTCTGTCCTTTTTTTTGGAGAGCAGATGACTGCAGGGTAAAGCAAGACAACCAGACAACAGCTGGGAACCAACTAGTACATGCTGTGTTGGAACTCTAGCTTAGAGTAATTAACTCTTGCCTTGTTGCCTCAATTCTACATGCCATTTAAACCAGTGTGTTTAGTTAGTTGTTTTCTGGTTTTATTTTTGTTTAATAGATCTAAGTTGCTCATTTTGAAATCTCCCAAGCAAGCTACTCATCAGAGGCTTTTTGCAGGATTTTTAGGAAAGTATTTTGCTCCCTTAGGGGTAGGTACCCTCTGTAGGGTAGGAAATTGATAGAATTAAGCTGTCTTTTTATTTTAAAAGCTTTGAAAGCCCCCTGCTTCTGGCTGGCTTCCTGTATGAGTGCTGGGGAGCTGTTCTTTTATTTTGAGGATGTATGTTTTGTTGTCACTTGAGCCAAATAATATTTGGAAAAATGATTTGTATGTGCTCCTTTAAGACTTGTACTTCAGCAGCTGAAATCTCCAGAGGCTGTGCACAATAGGTGTTTCTAATGGTCTGGAAAAGCAAGAGTGGTGTAGAATGAGTTCCTCTGGCTTCAAGTTTACTTTTAACAGTGCTGCTGAAACAGTCTCTATTGTCTTAATTCTTCTACTTATGTATTTGTAGGGTAGGGAAGGAAAAAAAAAATATGCAAAAGTATGAGGCCATTATGAAGCTTTTAGGTGCAGTATGAGGTTTACAGATCTCTTTCTTCTCCCAGAGGATGCCAGCCCCCATCAGACTGCGGGAGTTGATCCGGACCATCCGGACAGCGAGAACCCAGGCAGAAGAGCGTGAGATGATCCAAAAGGAATGTGCTGCTATCCGGTCATCCTTCCGAGAAGAAGATAACACATACCGATGCAGGAATGTGGCAAAGCTGCTGTATATGCACATGCTGGGATACCCTGCACATTTTGGACAGGTAGGTCAGAGTCTGACGCTTGCAAATGCCAGTCTGCTCTGTGTGCTTCAGGCACATTGACTTGTTCAGAGCACTCCCACCTGCGGTTTTGCTGTCTGCTCCTCTGGATGTTTGGAGGGCTGTCTTCATGTAACCTACCTTAGCTTTGACTTTGTTAGTGAGATCTGCTGTTTGGAGACTTGGGTATTTTGTTATGAAACTTAGGGTTATTCTGCTTTTGCCAGACTGTCAGCTCCTCACCACCCATGTTTCTGCAGAGCAGCAGTTCTTAAACCCCGGTTCGTTACATACAGATGTTTCTAGACGGGTCCAAAATAGCACTTTGGAATTCTGTCTCTGATGGAAAATACCAGATGCTTCAAAGGANTTAGACGGGTCCAATTCTGTCTGGACCCGTCTGTCTGGAATTCTCTCTCTGGTGGAAAATACCAGATGCTTCAAAGGAGGTTCTACACCCTTTTCCATCTAATCCAGTCTACTCTAAGCAGTTAAGAGCTGGTCCATTCCCAGCAATAAGAAATTGGTCTTCCAGTGTGCACCTTAGGGAGATGACTTGGAGAATACTGTTACGAGTTTTCCATCTCTTGGCTTACTTTAGTCATGCTATTTTGACACAAGTAGATTGTAGAAAAAGGAGACAAGAAGGCAGGAGTTCTTGATCTACTTGTTCTTCAGGTTGAGCTTTGCCTGGTCTTTGGGGCATACTCTGTTTTGCTTAGAAGTCAGCAAGTGTCCTGTTAGCAGTAATGTAACCTAGATCTTCCATAAAGCTAAATAAAAAGTCAATCAAATTTTTGTATCTCTTAAAGTAGCTTCTTCTCTTGGGAGTCTATCCATTCATGGCTGGATTTGGCAATCCTGATGTGCCTCACTGAAACAGGGGATTTAAAACACTGAAATCAAATTCTAAATAGCCTTAGCGTTACGGAGTGAGTCTGGGCTGTCCTGTTTGCCATCATTTGACTTCTACATCACTGGATTCTTCTCCCGGGATACTGAGCTCTCGCACAAGAGCAAGTGAATTTGGGTCTTACCCCGTTCTTAACACTTCACATCACCCGACTCCCTGGTCCAGGAGAGAAACCTCCTGTTACAAAAGTTAAGTATTGAAGAGCTGCAAGAAGAATGCAAAGTGCTACAAATAAGTGTCATCTAGAATTTCTACATATGACCTCTGTTAGGAACATGCTTAAATTTTATTTGGATTGTTTTATCTTGTTATTCAAGTATTTAATCACATATGTAAAAAATTAGACTAGATATCTTAAACATTTCCGGTTTCCGCGTTGGTCAGTAATGGTAAAGTACCTGTTTCTTCTCAGCGGAAGAAGAGTAAAACAAATTATTCAACCTGTATTATTGCAGGGGGTGCTACATCTCAAACTCTATTTTGGGAACAGAGTACTTAGAATCATAGAATCACAGAATCATTTAGGTTGGAAGAGACCCCTGGGATCATCAAGTCCAACCATCAGCCCTACTCTACAAGTTCTCCCCTACACTAGATCCCTCAACACCACATCTCATCTACTCTTAAACACAGTCAGGGAGGGTGACTCCACCACCTCCCTGGGCAGCTGATTCCACTGACTGACCACTCTCTCCGTGAAAAATTTTTTCCTAATGTCCAGCCTAACCCTACCCTGCTGCAGCTTGCAGCCATTCCCTCTTGTCCTGTCGCTCATTGCCTGTGAGAAGAGACCAGCACCAATATCTCTACAGTGCCCTTTCAAGCAGTTGTAGAGAGTGATGAGGTCTCCCCTCAGCCTCCTCTTCCTCAAACTAAACAACCCCAACTCCCTCAATCGATCCTCATAAGCCTTGTTCTCCAGGCATTCAATGCCTTCATTCAATGGCCTTGGTTGTCATGTAGTTTGTCAGCTGCACTTTCAGGAAGATACAGGGCCCAAGTCTGAGGAGGGATTTTAACAAGTATTCTGCAAGTGAGTAAGTTGCAGAACCTTTGCATGTCCTCAGTGCTTATAGCTGGAAGGAATCTCTCCAAGAGCTACTGTTGTGTAGGTGGGGTATAGTTTGCATGAGTTGGGGACCTGTTGAAGACACATGCTGTTCCAGCAGTGGAATCTTGTAGTCAGGCATTATAGACAGGAAATTTCCAAGTGGTAGGATAAATACGTGGGAAATATGTTTTGGTGAAAAGTGGGAGAGCCACAGGCTGTGTTAGACAGAAGATGTAAGCAGGCAACTGACTTCAGCTAACAGTGTGAACGGGGTAACCAGTAATAAAAGAGAATTTAGAGAGGGTGGCAGAAGAATAATCTACTCCTTTCTAAGCCAAGGATCCTCAATTTTGACCCAGGATGTCGTGTCCAGAAATACAAGCAGGAGCACCATATTTAGGCAGTGCAGGCTGAGATGCAAGGGATGGCGAGCTGTCCTTTGAGCACATGCAAAGGCCATTTATGCAAGTTTAGAAGGTGTCAGGCAGCCAGGGCAAATGGTCCAATAACATTATTATAGTCATTATTTCCATTGGCAAAAACATTTCAGTTGAAAGAGTGGCTATGTCAGTTTGGGTAAGCTGTAGTCTGGGTACATGCCTGTATCTTATCTGGCTTTACTAATGTATCTGTTACAGCACCAGTGTAGCAGATTTTAATTGTTCCTTTGAATGAAATGGATATAATGGTATCAAGATTTCTTCCACTAATTAGACCTACTAAGGGCTTCAGCTGATCATGTTTCCCAGTATTGCTGTGACTGAAGCTAGTTTACCTGTATTGGTGTACAAGTGAAACAAGAACTCATCAGCCTTTCATAGAGGAAATTTCAATAATGCCTTTCAAATTCAGAAGTAGGAGAAATGTCTTGCAGTGTCTTTTGCAGTTGTTTCCTCCTGCTTTTTCTTAGCTGTTCATCTTCTGCCGTTGTTGGCTCTTACGTTGTAGCTCAGGTGTCATCGAGTCTACGTTGTGTTTTTGCAGAGTGTTGCATAAAAAAGTGTCTTGTAAACCTGGAGAAGAAGGTTGGTTCAGAGGTGCATTATTCTCCTACAGAAAGCACTGGAAAGATAAGAGGTTGATACCTGCTGTTCTGTACCTTATCCCTGGTTGATCTTGCCCGTTTGTGCAAGTTCACTTATCCTTGTGGATGACTGAGCTTATTGTTCAGAGGTGTTTCTTTACTCTAGATTTTCAGCCCCTTTAAGCCTAGCAAACCGAGCTTGATTTCTTTCAAGCTCTTTCTTACCCGTTTGTCACCCTGCATTAGCTGGGTGCTTGTACGTGACAACTGGCACAGTTGAGCGGTAAGTTCTGAGGCCGTGCACTCGTGAGGTGCTAGGCCATAGCACTTGCTTTCTCTGGCACTTCAGCTTTTAATGTTCTTACCAGTTTCCTGTACAGCCTTACCCTCGTGTGTGCTTCCTGCATCTCACCTCTGTCTGTTGCTCTGTTCGAGCTTCCCTACGGCTTTCGACCATGAAAAGCGTTTCGTGATGCCCTGTGGTTTCGCCTGTGCATGTGCCCCCTTTGCTCCCTTTCAAATGGATCTGCTGCAAACTTCACCTGACCCTTCCTTGCATCCGTGGCATATGCTTGCTTGCTGCCTCAGCTGATTTGTAAAACAGACTTAGGGGGATGTGTTTGGGAGGGATAGGTCTCTTACCTGATTTGAGAAGCCATTTCTGCTACTTCCTGCCTGGAAAGTAGAGATCAATTATACTTGATTAATTATGTGTTAGATAAAACTACCTGAGTACATAGTACTGTCAGAATATCTCTGTAGTTGTCTTTTTTCATTACAGTAACAGTGTTAAGTTTAAAAATGGGCAGCAATTAAATTCTTGATCAGCTGAGAGCGAGTGGCAGCTATGCTTGTTTATCTTGGGACTCTCCTTTGTGCTGTTGGACACGGTTGACATTTCTACATGGTGGAAGGGAAGCTTGTAGTAGCCTCAATGTGCTATTTTAGTTACACTTCAGGTGTTCAACTAGAGCTTAGAGCCACACAAAACCATCGCTTTCTCTGACCACAGCTAAGGTTTACCGAGGTAGCAAGTTAGTGACAGATTAGTGACAGATCATAATAAAGGAAAGCTGGTTTTTGACAACTTAACTTACCGAGTGTTGGTCCTCTCTAGTAGGTAGATGGACCCATTTAAGCCTGGTTCAGGAATTTCCAGTGCATATCAAACATGACACGATGTAGATTTCCACATCTTTACTAGTTTGTTTTTAATGATGAATCTCTTGCCTGTCTAAATATGATGTCTTTTATGATCTGACATAAACCTACATATCTGGTATATCTGAGGTCATGGAAGGCCAACAGTGCCTGGCTACTTCAAAATGCAGGAGCTGCTGATGACTTTTCTGCTGGCTTGCTGGGAGCTTTGGGCAGGTCATTTAACCTTTCTTTAGTGTCCACATCACCAAAATGGGAATAAAATATACTTTTAAAAATGCATTCTGAGAGACCTAAATGAGTAAACATCAAAATTCAAACTGTTTCTCCTCTAGCTAAGAAGTAGTTTAAGCTAATTCTGTCTTTTTTTTTCTTCTTTTTTTCCCTTTTTTGTTTTTTTTCCAGTTGGAGTGCCTCAAGCTCATTGCCTCTCAGAAATTCACAGACAAGCGCATTGGGTATTTAGGTGCCATGTTGCTGCTGGATGAGAGACAGGATGTCCATCTTCTTATGACCAATTGCATCAAGAAGTAAGGGTACCACCTCTCTCTCCATCAACACATGCTTTGAGGTTTCAGGATCTGGAAGTACACTCCTGACAGTGATGTTTTGAGTGCTTTAGGGTTTTTCCCTTGTATTAGAAAACTGGTGTCTTCAATTTGTTGTATGCTGTTGACCGTACAAGACTGTTGTAGTATTGTACTGTATTGGTTGGTTGACCCTGAAGAGGTGTGTGTAGCAAACACAAACAACACTTCGTGTAACTGGTGTGGCAGAATGGTAGTACGTGTTCTGGAGGTTATGTTAAGATAAATAAAATCAGGGAGATGAAACGACCACAGTGAACTGCTCAGCCAGTGCAGAAGAGCCCCAGTTGTTGTAAGGAGCTCTCTTCCATTTCTGTAAATCAGTTATCTTCCAGCTTGCAGGAGGGAAGAGCCAGATGAGCAGTAATGCAGGATGAATAAAGGTCCATGTACCTTATAATGATTGAATCAGTATATTTTTATAACTGTTAAAACTTTGTAGGCTGGACTGGCCATCATATATCAAAAAGACATATATATATATGTAGCCACAGCCATGTTGTCCTGTGTTTATTTACTTGATTTCTGCTGATGAGAGGAGTTGTTTGACTTCAAGGATCCAGGCTGTGTATTCTCCTTGCTTTTTAAGGTTGGCCTAACGGTCCTGATGAATGGCTTTCCTTGGAAGCAAAGTAGTGAAGGGATGTGCTGTCTGCTTGGCATCTTGCTGAAATCAGACAAGAGGGGATGGGAAATAGGTTTTGTTTTGTTTTTTATTTACTTTTCTCAGCATAATGCTGTTAAACTGGGACTGTTTTATGTTATAGTTCAGTAGATCATGATTGGTGCATTTCTAGTAACACTCCTTTTCAAGATGGATGGGAGCAGGAGTGGAACAACTGGGTTCTAGTTGATTTCTCCAAATGCCTGCTTGGTTGTGTGCAGTGTGTCTGCTTTTATTATTATTTGCTTTTAGAACAGAAGCTTCCCAGATATTAGCAAGTAAAATATTAATTTCCAGTTAGACTGGCCTCAAAGTGCTTGGAAAGAAACTTTGACCAAACTGCAGGCCTGAGGGTCTGCTAACTTTCAACCTAGTGTCCAAGAGAGAAGAGACACTTGGCTAAAGATTTTTCATGGAAGTGTCATACCTGTGAGGCTCTTCCATTAGAACCAGGCTCCTAAGTTCTTATCTTCTGACTGTTGACACTGAAAGGAATTTGAGCAGTAGGGGTACAGTGACTTCAAACTGGAAATGGGTCAGACTGAAGCTGAGCAAAACGGGCGACAGCTTCCCACCACCTCAGTGGGTTGTTTATTGCTTTCTCCTTTGCCTTCTGTATCTACCACTTTGTCTTGCTTTTATCTAGACATGAAGGTATTTGATTTGTGGCATTGTCTTTCATTATTTTTTTGCAAGACCTAGATTTTTTTGGTACAGAAGATGCACCCTTGTGAGGTACCTAACTGTCAAAAAATCTGTTAAAGGAAGGAAACCAAACCCCGACCCCTGTAGTGGCATGTGCTGCCTGTTCCTTCGTCTGCATGTTGCCATAGCTGCTTGGTGTTACAACCAGAATACTGTCTCTTGCCTTTCTGCACATGGTGTGCCTTTGGTTACGTACCACTTGTTTCCCCTGCTCTCCCATCACGCAATCACCAGCTTTCCTCGCCTCCCAGACGAGGAACCTTTGGTCTTGCTTTCTTCAGCGTTGAATCCTGGATGCTGCAGCGACATGAGTACCAAACAGGCTGATGGAAAAGTAGTGTAAAAACAGGTTTTAAAGGTGGTTAGGATTGCCACGTGGAAGCTATATGGTCTTATACTTGATACATTGGTAGCTGGCCTCGTGGGTAGCATCTGCTCTTACGTGGCTTAACTTTAATAAAAGCTGGCTGCTTTTTGCAACTTTCTTAAGCGTATGAATGAATGGTTTGGGTTGCTAAACAAAATCCTGTATGGATTATTTTCAAGGTGTGTGAAAGGTGGGTGGGGTTTGTGGTTTTCCATCAAGATAGAGGATGTTTTTCCAGAGACATTTCTATATTTGGTTTGTAAATGCAGAAGCTAAAGCCTATCCTATAACCTGTTTGAACTGGGACAACCCAAAGTGGCTGCAGGACTGTACTTCATGTTAAGTTCTTTTCTGCATGAAA
The DNA here is from genome assembly GCA_013400555.1 of Jacana jacana. Taxonomy (NCBI): domain Eukaryota; kingdom Metazoa; phylum Chordata; class Aves; order Charadriiformes; family Jacanidae; genus Jacana; species Jacana jacana. The sequence continues at coordinate 176,807 of VZTM01014263.1, forward strand.
GTTCCTAAATAAAACATTTTAGCTTTACTTTAGAAGTTTTAATGCAATTCTGTGTGATCTTCCCTCTTCCCTTGATACCCACCTAGTGGCTTAAACCAAATGTTTTATCTTTATAATTCTAAGGATTCTAAGTAGAAGTAGTAGCAAAACCTGTGGTACATACACTGAAAGCTGCTGTTGCTCCTAATGCATGCTCCCAAATGCTGAGAACCTGGAGAATTCTTCTGGGCCCTGTGTGCAGCTGGTTAGATGACTGTAGATACAGATAGAGATGCCTTTTCTTGTGTGTTCAGGTTGTCTGTGCGCATGCTGATCGGCTTTTTCTTCTTGTTGTTGTTGTTCTCCTTTACAGTGACCTTAATCACAGCACGCAATACGTGCAGGGGCTGGCACTCTGCACTCTTGGCTGCATGGGCTCCTCAGAAATGTGCAGAGACCTTGCAGGAGAGGTGGAAAAGCTCCTCAAAACTTCCAACTCCTATCTTAGGAAGAAGGTACTTCAGGGAACTTTTGAGTACTTTGTTAAGGCTTAACATTCAAGGTTGACTCGATACCCTGCTAATATCTGGATTACTAGATGGCTTGGATCACAGTCACTGAGTATTTTCCTAGCATGCAAATCACAGGTCAAAAGTCCCTGTTTCTCTGTAGCAGGAATATGTGTAAGCCTCTAAAAGACAAGCCTCCAACAGGTGAGGCAGCTGTTTCTATTCTGATGCCTTAAGGTTATTGATGGTAACGGGAGCACCTGCCCATTCATACAGTAACCCCAACCTTGTAGTTGCCAGTTTCATTTCTCATATCTTCTCAGATGAGTCTAGAGAATCACAGAATGATGGAGTTCATCTAGTCCAATGCCCTGCCAGAGCAGGTTCTCCTAGAGCAGGTTGCAGAGGAACTTGTCCAGGCGGGTTTTGAATGTCTCCAGAGATGGAGACTCCACCACCTCTCTGGGCAGCCCCTTCCAGTGCTCTGCCACTTTGACCATTAACGGTGGAGGCTGACATCTGAAGATTTCAACCTATTTGATCTCTTCTGTTGGTGATGATGACAGCAGTATGTGAGGTACAAAGTTTAAGGGCTTGAAATAGGCAAACAGTTACAAATTGTCTTGTTTCTATAACAAGTGTGTTGTAACATCTGGAAAGTGCAATCACCCTTTTTTAAAATTTATTTCAGTAAGTCTTGGGGGAGGGTGGGAGTCAGTAAAATTCAGGAAGAGATGCATTGTCACCTCTTTGTCTAGTGCTGGATGGAGAGAGAGGCTGGAGAGGAAGCAGTGCTGAGAGGTGTTGCTGTATTCTGGGAAGAGACCCTCGATGCACCTGCAGAGAGTAGTGTCTCCCGTAGAAGCAGGCAGTTCTTTTGCAGTACACTTTTGTTTTTCATAGGACCCATCACCTGCAGGAGGAAGTTGTTTTTGGGGGAAGGAGATGATATTCAGGGGAGAGAAAATGGGCTGTAATTTTGACGTAAAATGTCATGATTTGCTTCCAATGCCTTATCCCCTGCCTAGCAACAGGAAGAGAGAGTGAAGAACCCGTCCTGAAGGCAGAGCTGCCTTTGCAGTTAATGCCTCTTCTGAAGTGAATCATGTAACAATGAACCATTGCTAGTGTGGGAGTATTGCGTTGTAGCTCAGTGTTTCCCCCTGCCCCCCTACTCTTGGTAGTTTCACTGAACTGTTCTCTGGGCTGCTGTTCAGTATCACTTGGAGAGAAGGTGGAAACATGTACTGTAAACTTGCTGGGCCTTTGTTTGTCATGAAATTTGTGATAAATCCCACTGTGCTACCTGTTCTCAAAACGTGTATCGTTGTCATTACAGTATGTACTAACAGCGCGGTTTTTCCTATCCAGGCAGCATTGTGTGCTGTTCATGTCATTAGAAAGGTGCCTGAACTCATGGAGATGTTCCTGCCAGCCACCAAAAACTTGCTGAATGAGAAGAACCATGGTAATATCTTAGACTTTACTTAGCAGGGCTATATAATTTTTTTACAGGGTGGTGCACTTGCTACCTAAGCATTTTGTTTGGAAGGAACTGTTGAGGTGTATTTGGCTGTTTTGTTTCTTCCTGTTGAAAGCAACTGTCATTCAGAAGGAAGGGGGGGGTGTGACTCAGCAGGACTTTTACATGCAATTCTTTCACTATTTTTGTGATACGGTTCAGAGTGGGTGGAATGGGAAGGATTGTGATTTTTATCCAATAACACTGCCTTAAGGGGCTCCAAAGTGCACTTTTTAGGGTTTGGGGGTTTTGTTGTCGTTTGTTAGCATAGCACTGTAGGTTTCCCTGACGTTATTTTACCCGACCTTCTGAGGAGTGAAATACCTACATCACTGTCAGGAAAGAATCTTTTCTTCAGAGTTGTTTTTCATCATAACTACTTCATAAAACAGATTCTTCCTTTAATGGCCCTTTGCGAGATGATTCTGTTTTAATGCATTTTCTTGCACAGGTGCTACTAGAAGATTTTTTGAAGAGAAATACTAATATTAACACCATGACTAATTTGTATTAAGCTTGTACACTCTTCCCAAAGCCACAGTCCTGTGCCACAGCTGCAATGAGCATGTACCTTAAAAAAAATAAGTGGATGTGCTAGGAATTCTACAGTGGGTATTTTCAGTGCTGAAAACTCATTACAGGGAGAAGTTCTGTCTCAAGACAGCGTAGTCTTAAGTGCAACAGTACTAATGGGCCACAGTAGCTTCCTGAGAAGCTATTGTTTCCTTTTTTTTCCTTTTTTTCTTTTCCTGCCTGTGCTGTAAACCCCTGAGGCACAGGGCAGTTGGCATGTGGAATGTGGTTTGTGTCTGTGCAGCTGGTTTAGCTTGCTTCCAAGCATGGTGGTCAGAACAGCACTGCTTCAAATAGGCAGTGGGCTGTAAGACTATTTGTTAGTGATGCCTACGGTGATCCAAGTGATCCAGCTGGGTAGCATGAGATCCCCTATCTTTGTCTTATGAGATCCTGAAAAGCTGAGAGCAGTTCTGTTTTCTCTGTCCTCTCTTTAAAGATGGGGAATGCTCCTCTTCAAGCCTTGGCCCAGCAGAGAATTGACTCTAGGTTCACCTGAATTTAAGAACCGGATCATCCCTTCTGCTTTCCTCCTCCTTAAAAATCAATATCTCATTTCCAGCAGTCTTAGCTGTGGGCTTTGTGCTGAGCTTTCTCTGAAGCAGCCTCTTGGGAGGTCTCAGTGATAAGTCAGCAGTGTTGGTGTTAAGACAGCTGTGACACAAGCTGTACAGATGGATATTTATGTGCTTCAGAATGGATTTTGGATAGAACCTGCGATGGGTCAGAAAGCTGCATAGCTTGTGGAATATGAATGTCGTCTTCTCTGTAGCAAATGTTGCTTATTAAGCAGGCTTCTACTCTTTCTGAGTCAAGAGCTCTGCATTAACACCTACAGAAAATTAGTAACTGGAAGTTGGCATCTGAGCAGGATTGTGTGTTACAGCTAAATGCAGATGTCGGGTAATGCCTGTTGATGACGTGTTGTGCTTTTCACTAACAAGTTATCTAGCACTGACATCTAGTTAAATGCTTGGTAAATTACATGCCTTTTCTAATGATTTCCAGGGACACTTTGACTGGGTTTCCTTAAGGCAGGGCACGCAGCAGCTGGCTGTGAACCCACAGGCACTGGCCTGACCAAGCAGTCTGTTGTAGTCCCTTTCTAGACTTGGGTTCTGAGACCTTCTGAGGAAGGCCCAATTCAGGCCACATAAGGTTGGCTAGGTCCCCAGTTGAGAAGAGAAGATCAGAAACCATGAGGAACTCAACACCTACAAAGCTGTTAACACATGTTGTCCTTCTAGAGCATTATGTTTCTGTAGAATCATAGAATGGCTCAGGTTGGAAGCGACCTTAAGGATCATCTAGTCCAAATATGCCTGTTGGCATCTGACTGTATATGTAGTGTGCAAGCTTCTGCAGAAAAGTCCAGTTTCTCTCCTCCTTTTGGCCTTTAGTTGCAGCTTTAAGACATGAGCACGTTGCTATTTGCTTTTTGTTGGGCACAGCTGCAAGTGCAAATATACTTTGGGGTAGGTAGGTTGGATTCAAAAATAAGTACGTTTTTTTTAATGACTTTGTGTTATTTCCATACTATCTTTTTCATATGTCTGGGACCAATGAAACTATGTTAAACTCAAATACTTTTTTTTTCTCTCCCCTTCCTCACCTTTAGGTGTTCTTCACACATCAGTTGTCCTCCTCACAGAGATGTGTGAGAGAAGCCCAGACATGCTTGCACATTTTAGAAAGGTAAGTGTGAATTGGTAACATTGCAGAGTTAATATTCATAGGTTGGTTTGTGGTGGGTTGGGGTTTTTTGGGGGGGTTTGTTTTCATTTTTTACCAATGCATCCTCTTAGTATCCCTAGTGAGCTCGGTGTGCGTGTCTTTTATTAAAATTCTTAAAACTATTTGAGTGAAGAATGTAATGAAACTGCAAAGTGGGAATGTTGTGTGTGTTTAGCTCAGATCCCCTTCAATAAGTGGGTAAGATCTGAAACATCAGGTTTAAGACTGTGCAGTATGAAGCTCCTCCTACAGTTGGATTTAAAGTGTCCTCTTTGATGTTCCCTTAGGGTTTTTTTTCCACTGTTTGTAGGTAATTGCACAGTGACATTGGCATCACAAATGTATTAAACATAAAGAGGCAAAGATGAAAAACTGAGGCTTATACCAACACCTGAATGCCTTAACCATAGCCACCCAATTTTATAAAGTCAAGGAAAAAATACCAATGGAAGTTCTAGTTCTGTAGATGACACCATTTTGTACTTTAACTTAAGGGTCTGAGGTTCAAAGGCACTCTTCCTCCTCTGCTCAGGAGTGTTTGCTTCTCCCCCCGCCTTCCCTTAGCACAGACTTATGCTTTTTGCTGTAATGTGCTGGGCAATGTTACTCCCATATAGACCACCAGAGAGACTGCCAGCAGAAGGGCATCTGAAAATTTCATTATGTCATTCTGAGTTCTTGATCAAAGGAGGAGAAATGGAACAAAACTGGTAGAGCAGAACTGGCCGTTTGCTCCTCTCAGAGTCTTAAAGGTGCTTATTTATTTGCATATCCAGTTTACATTTCTTCCTTGGCTTGTCTGTATCATTTGGGATTTCAAACAGTACGTCCTTTGATGCATCTTAGCATTTTGGCAAGCATTTTCCCTTGCCCTGTATGTGTGAAAGCAGGAATGAAAGTGGGACTGGGGTCATCTTGAAGGTGGCCATCCGTGCTACTAGTTGCTCAGTTAAAAGTCGTGGGAAGAGAAAGAAGAGCTGAGTCCACAAAATTTAGGTACTGGGTACATTCTTTTCTAGCTATTTCTTGTAGTTGTTTATGCTGTGAATGGTATAACATTGATGTGTCCCTAATGCCTGCTTCGTCTGTTTTGTCCCTTCTGTCTGTTGGGAATCCTGCTGTGTGTTAGAATGAAAAGGTAAGAATGAATTCTTCTAGATGGTGCATGCTTGCATTGAATCTGTAGATGCTTGTCTGTTGTGAGGCAGTGCCTCTTAGTGCCACGTTTGTGATTGATGCCACATGCTTAGATCAATTACACTTTCTTAATGCTTTTTGTGTACTGGTCTTGTCACTAAACCCTTATACCCGTGACAGCCCTGAAACTCAGTTGCGGCCTTCTCTAAACACAAGCCTGCTTTCCTCAAGCTCCATCGTTTGAGGAATACTTTAGGGATTATGGGGGTTTTTTTGTGCCTGAAAGAAAGCAAGCAAGCAAGCCCTGGGCTTTCTTATTACAAACTGGGCATGTGTTTTGCCTGAATCATTTGGGTGACTCCCAAAAGGGAGCAGGAGAGACGGTTACTTAGCCACCACTACGTGGGCTTACTGTGCTGTGAAGAACTACCGAGTACAGCTGCATTGCTAATAGCTTTTCATGGATCTGATTTGACTCCAGAAGACTTGGAGGGATGGCCCTCAACCGATCTCCATGGCTGTAATGTTTCCCTCTGTCCTGTCCCCAGTTCTAATAACTCCTGCATGTTAGAAGGCAAAGAAACCGTTAATCGAGGCTCCAGAAGTGCTCCAGCAGGTCACTCCCTTTGTCTGTTACTCTCTTGAGGGAAGATGTTGCATCTCTTGGTTTCCTCTTTAAGGCAGATAATGGGAAATTCATGGTTCCTTCTTTTATCGGTTTTATGAAACACACGTTTTCAGAGGAGCGTGTAATTCCTGATGAGTGAAGGCAGGAATAAAGAGAGACGGTGGGGAACTCCAGCTGGCTTTCCTGTTGCACTGTACCACAAATGTACAGGACTCTAGTCCCGAAAACTTTGCTCACTTACTGTGGCAAAAGGAGCAGTGGTGGTCTGTAAGGCACACTGGGGTTTTGGTACCTTCCCTTACTGTCCCTCCTGAATCTGAAGCACCATCTTGATTCAGTGTTGTCAGAAGTGATGATTTTACTAAGCAATTTCTGATTGAGCAAAAATCTAGCGTGACCCCAGTCCCTGCCTTGTAGTAGACATTCATGAATGCAGGTGTGACCCATCTCAAGGGTAAAGGGTGTAAAGACTTGTAAAGTCTTAAGGGTGAGTCAATTGGGAAGGGTTTTGTAGAGACTATTTGGATAAACTTTAATTGTGCATGGAGTGGAGGGGAAGGATGATGCTGTCCCAGCGCTAGCCACGTGTCAGGAGTGAAGAATCCACTTAGTGCAGGCACCATAACACCACTGTCTAGTTTGTCACCTCGTCTCCAGCCAGGAGATTTTAATAATCCCCGGACTGAGAGGAATAGAAGAGAATTGGAGAGCAGCATAGGGGAAAGGGACCTGGGGATCCTGGTGGGCAGCAGGATGCCCATGAGCCAGCACTGTGCCCTCATGGCCAAGAAGGCCAATGGCATCCTGGGGTGTATGAGAAGGGGACTGGTCAGTAGGTTGACAGAGGTTCTCCTCCCCTCTACTCTACCCTGGTGAGGCCCCATCTGGAATATTGTGTCCAGTTCTGGGCCCCTCAGTTCCAGAAGGACAGGGAACTGCTGGAGAGAGTCCAGGGCAGGGCTACCAAGATGATGGAGTGGAGCATCTCCCATAGGAGGAAAGGCTGAGGGAGCTGGGTCTCTTGAGCTTGGAGAAGAGGAGACTGAGGGGTGCCCTTATTAACGTTTATAAATATGGAAAGGGTGAGTGTCAGGAGGATGGAGCCAGGCTCTTCTCAGTGACATCCAATGATAGGACAAGGGGCAATGGGTGCAAGCTGGAACAGAGGAGATTCCAGTTAAATATGAGGAAAAACTTCTTCACAGTGAGAGTGACTGAACCCTGGCAGGGGCTGCCCAGGGAGGTGGTGGAGTCTCCTTCTCTGGAGACATTCCAAACCCTCCTGGAGGCGTTCCTGAGTAACCTGCTCTGGGTGTTCCTGCTCTGGCAGGGGATTGGACTGGAGGAGCTTTCAAGGTCCCTTCCCATCCCTGAGATTCTGTGATTTTTCTCTTACCATTCAATGACAATTAGTATTGTTTCTGTCTTTCAACCTCAAGATTTTTTCATAAGATGTGTTGCAAATGAGCTCCCATTTAATCCCTGAGACGATTTTGTTACTTAGAGCTGCTACTGAGTTTTTTTGGAGTTAAATAGTAAGTTTGTTATAGCTCTAATGATTGGCTTACTTGCCATGTTGTGTCTTAAAGTGGTTACTTGCTTGGCAGGTGTGAGATGTTACAGAGCAATTCTATTGTGGTTCCTCAGAATTGCCCTGACGGACGAAGCGCATCACTAGAGATGTCCAAGATGTGGAGGGAGTTGAACCAAATGTTTGCAAATAGGTAGCACTTCTTCAGAGCTGTGCCCAAGTCTTGAAAGTTAACTTATTTAACTTTTGACTACTATAACTTGAAAGTTAACTATTTAACTTAACTGGCAGACCAGTGCCATCAACCTGTGAGGAATCTTAATTGCTTCTGAAAGTTGGGGGGGGGTTTGTTGGGTTGGGTTGGTTTTTTTTTGTTGGGTTGGGGTCTGTTGTTTTTTTTTGTTCAGCTCATCAGTGGGAAAGGAACCCTTCTAACAGTAGTGAAGCAAAGAGTTTGGTCGGTTTCGTCTTGCTGCTCTTCCCAACAAGTTTGGAGTGAAGAGGAGGAAAACAGACCTTGAAGCTACTTGTAGGGAAGAAGTAGTCTACCAATAGGGCCTTGGGGGAATGCTGAAGGGAAATCCATTCTCTGCCCTATTTGGAAACTCTTGAAAAAGAAGCAGATCAAAGTTTATTTCTTTCTGGAAGTTAGGTTGGACTCAGTGTCATACCTGTAGGAACTCATAAGAATTTAATCCTAGCAGTACAGCACTTGGAAAAATCAGAACTCTTGGCTATGCCTGATGCTTCCATGGAGACATACGCTAAAAATGAGTCGGGAGCTGATGTAAAGCCCCCAAGCCAAGTCCTGGAATTACACTGTTTTAATAATCCCAGCACATTTTCTGCTCACAAAGAGAGGGATTTAAGTTGGTTCTTTGTCTCGAGTCTCAACTGCCAAGTGCTGGTAGATTTAGTGTTTTAAAGGTACAATATGGTACTCGGGTCCCAGCGTAACTGTTTCTAGTTGTGCCCTGGCTAAGCTGTAGGTGTTCATACAACATCAGCTCTAGGTGTGCGGGCTGAACTTTGTGAAAGAATCTATAGACTGACTCGCTTTCAAATACAAGGTTTGTTCTTGAACCTGTACTTCAAAGCTGGTGGGGGGGAAGGAACAGCAACCTAATAGGACAACTGTCTTCTTCACAGCTTGTTCCCCAATTAGTCCGTATTCTGAAGAACCTTATCATGTCTGGATATTCACCAGAGCATGATGTGTCTGGGATCAGTGACCCCTTTTTGCAGGTAAGAACTGATGCAAACAGCCATTGACATCTTGAATTCTGGTACTGTGTTTTGAGACTTTGGGGTTTTGAGGTGGTTACCTCAGGGCAGGTGTGTTGATGTTAAGATTTTGTGTCTGTTAGAGCTGATTGTGCAAATACTCTTGATTTACCTCAGTGAAAGACACCTGCCTTAGTTTAAAGAGCAGTTGTAGTGCTTTATCATATTCTGTGAAGTTGTGACAAAAGGAGGAGGCAGCAACAAGTGTTGGCCTTACAAGGGTGTGCCTAGTGGGTAGTGGGGGTGCACTTCACAGGTCTGGCCAGTGGGAAGAAAATGGGCACAGGATAAGCCTATTCTTGTTTATAAAGGTCTTGTTAAAGAGGAGGGAGTGTACTGGGTGTTTCATGGTCCCCTTGTAAAACACTGCCATCCAATGGGGTTTCCTTTGCTTTATTTTCTCAAATAGGTACGAATCCTGCGGTTACTAAGAATTTTAGGGCGAAATGATGACGATTCTAGTGAAGCAATGAATGATATTCTTGCACAGGTGAGGTCTACAAAGTTGATCAGCTTAAAATGTCTCTTTTGGTTTCTCAGTAATTTGTCTACAGCAGCACTGGTGAGGATACAGCTGCTTGCTCTGCTGGGGTGCAGTTTGCTGTAGGAGACACACCTTCACAGGTGTGATGCCTGTTTGCTCGGGATTGGGTAGTCTCACTGCCTGTTCTGCAGAGCAGAACAAAGGGCATCTGGTTTGGGTGTGTTTGGGAGTCACTAATTTTGTTTTCTTTCCCCCAGGTTGCCACTAATACAGAAACAAGTAAAAATGTGGGAAATGCCATTCTCTATGAAACTGTGCTGACCATTATGGACATAAAATCTGAGAGTGGACTGAGAGTAAGTTGCCTTCGCTGTGGCTTTTTTGGGGTTTTGTTTGGTTTGGTTTTTCTGGGCTTAGAGTAATTTATGTAAAGGACAAGGAGCAAAGTTGTTTCACCCAAGCACAGCTCTGCAGTTGCCTCTAGATTAGATTGTAGCCTCTTCAGAAAGTGGTGTTTGTGGGGTTTTTTATAAAAATAACAAAAAGCAAAACTTCCTGTAGCCTGAGTTCCCTTGAGTGCAGGAGAGAGTCTGTGCTGTGTTTGTCTTAGCTTTTCCTCTGCTTAGTCAGCTTCTAGAGTTGTTTATGTTGTGCTTTTTGGCCAAGAACTGCAATGGTAGTTTTGACACTTTGTCTTTAAAGTCATCTTGAAGCAATGAAGGTGACCAGCAGCCTTTTTGATCACTGACCTTCCCTAACTCTTTCTGCAGGTGTTAGCCATTAACATCCTAGGCCGTTTCTTATTAAACAACGACAAAAATATTAGGTAAGTTGTATGAGGTGTATTTTGGTAACACCCAGTTTAAAATGAGTGAAAAGCCATTAAACAAAGATTATGCTGAAGTAGAGCTTCCCAGGAGACCACATTGGGAAGTAGTGTTGTTGGGGTTAGTGTGACTGTCTGGCTTTCTTCCTCCTTTACTATCTGAAAGTCTTAACTGTGGCTGTGCCCTTCTTAATTGATGAGTCTGGGTGTGTGAGCTACTTCTTAACATGGGATTTTGTAATCTAGTCAAGTGAGGGGGGGGAGGAGTCTGATAAACTGTGGATCTCCTGTCTTATCCCAGCTGGTCTGTGGTGATAGTGAAGTCAGAGTTGGCATTGGGGGATCTGACAAATTAGGCAAAGCCTCTGTTTTTTCTGATTGTATGCTGCCGTCAGCAAGGAAGTTTGGTTGTCTTTTGGTCACTGTGAATCTGGAAATGGAATTGCCACAACTGTTAGAATGAAGTCAGGTGTGTAGGTATTTGATTGTAAGTCATGGTATAGGTAGAAGGTTCCAGCTTTAAGAATTGCAACTCAAACTAGTCTGAGTGCATAAGGTCTAATATTTAATTGCCTTGTCTTCACAAAATGTCTGAAGACTGGACAACTGACATGAGCCCAGGTATTGGGATGGGTGCTTTTCCAGCAGCAGGGTGTGGTTAGGCACCGTACAGTTCAGATCGTGACTCACCTTTGAGTCCCCTGGCAGCCCCCTGGAAGATTCCCATTTATGACTGAGTACAGGAGAACCTTTACAAGTTCTCTTGTAAATTAAACCAAAGCTCTGGGGGATGGGTGTGCCTGTGCATAGAAATTAAATGCCTGTTGTCAACTATTTATTACTGTGTGTCTTCATCACAGATATGTAGCTTTGACATCGTTGTTGAAAACTGTGCAGACAGACCATAACGCAGTACAGCGGCATAGAAGCACGATTGTGGACTGCCTGAAGGATCTGGATGTCTCCATTAAAAGGTAATTGAAATATCATCAGAGTAGCCTCTCAAGGTTGACAGCCTGTGAAAGTGAGGAGGGCACAGGGAAAAACAGCAATCATCTCGGGGAGCTGGGAGTTGTGGAACAGCAAAGCCTCAGCTCGCTTGTGGATAGAAGGCAGCAAAACAGCCTGCTAGAGATGACAGCTTCCTGTCTGAGTGCTGTTGGAGGATGAAGCCTTGAGTGATCCATCGGCAGAGCACGATATTGCCATGCTGACACTCGTGCTGCTGACAATGCACTGTCTTCAGTGAAGCACTATATTGACTGGCTGTCAGAGTCCCCAGGTAGCAAGTTCCAAGGGCTGGGATATGAGGGAAAGGCTGGATAACCTGGGTTTGGTTATGTGAAGCGTGGCTTGTCATCATCCTCTTTTAACCACTGCAGTGCATCTCTGGTCTGTGTAGTATAATCCAGAATGGCTTTGCCATTTAATTCAAGTCTTTTTGTTTGCCTGCTCAATATGATCAAGCTACATGATTAGGAACCCCTTGACAGAATTGAAGCACGTAAGATGGTGGAAGGTAAACAATATATGTTGCAATAAAGGCCTGGTATTAAGATTGCAGAGTACCTCTGTGCACCTGCAGTTTCGATATATCTGCTATAATGGGGCTAAAAAGTTAAACATAAACGTGGAAAACATGTAACCCAGTAGGGTTAGGTGTAAGGAGTTGGGAATTAGTTGGAGGGATGAAACAATTCTAATAATGTTATAGTTCTTCAACCAGCCCCAGATCTAGGCAACAAAAGGTAACAGCTTAGTTATGGATTTCTACCATAGTTGTGAACACTTCTGTGTTTTCTAGGGCCTTGGGTGTTAGTTGGGTAAAAAACAAAATAACACATTTACAGTTCACAGTTCTGTAGAAATCCTTCTTGTTACAATGACAACTAGGGAGATAGAGAAGCAGGGCTGTCTAGGTGTTTGCAGATTCTTGAGAACAAATAGTTTCTGCCCAGTACCATTGTGTTGGGTAATGTGCCTCGTCTAAATGGGTGATGTTTCGTGAGTGTTGGGGAAATACTAAGCTACGAGATAGAAGTAATGGTCCATGTAGTGGTAGGTTGGCATGTTTGACACTGGAACAGGAGAGAATCAGTGGGATTGCCTGCAGGTTTGCTGCCAGTAGGTGTATGAAAGGATGAGAGCTTAACTCGTGCATCTCAGCATTATGATCTTAATGAAAATTACTGGGGTTAGATCAGACTTTTAATGTGTGTTTACTTGAAGAGACTGTACATTACAAAACAGACTTTAGGCCTTTTTGGCAGAATTTTGGACGTAATCTGCTGCACAGCAAAGAGTAGAGAATCATGGTATGCATGAAGCAGTTCAGCAGTTATCCAGGTGGTTTCAAAAGAACTGAAATGGAGAAGGAAACTTTTGATGTGCTGGGAGGAACTCTTGTCTTCCATTGGGCTATTTCACTGATGGGCAGAGAATAAAGATCCTTATAGTACGAAGAGAACACAGCTTGGAGGTTTGGGTTCTGAGTTACACCAAATGTTCAATTTTAAAGAATAGTCAGGGCTGTTTAGTCAGACTGCTTAAATGCATTTTAATGTAACTAAATGCTGGTGTTGGACAGAAATCAATCACGTTTGAACATAGTAGTCTTCATGCAAAAAATCTTGGAATAATGGAAGAGCTGTGCTAGGGTCAACTGCAGAAGTGTCAGGTAGAAGGGCTAAGGATTGGCCTCTGACCTCTCGGTGTGTGCAGCAAGGAATAGCAAAGAGCTAGTGCTCACGTCTAGTGTGGGGTCAGCTTGGGGTGGGTGGGAATTTGTCTGCCCATGAGCAGGAAAATACTGGTATGTTCAATATGGAAGGCTGTTCTCATGGGGTTAATGGATATAGCTGTCTTAATTAAATGGTAAGTGCATTTAATTAACTGGGCTTGAGTGTTTGGGGGTTTTTTTACTTCACTAGCTGAAGATGCTGTGTTGGTTTTCTGTCTTTTGCCCTAGGCGTGCAATGGAACTGAGTTTTGCTCTTGTTAACGGGAACAATGTCCGTGGAATGATGAAGGAGTTGCTGTATTTCCTAGATTCCTGTGAACCAGAGTTCAAGGCAGATTGTGCATCTGGAATATTTCTTGCAGCTGAAAAGTATGGGGCCAATTTACTCACTAGAAATTTTTTTATACATGCTCAGAATTATGAGCGTTTTGTGTATTGCACACCCCCCAAGAGAGAGAGATTGATCATCACGTCTCCACTTGCTCACCTCTGTGTCGTTTGACAGTTTGAAACCACTCTGAGGATGAGGACATGTTATGTGTGTACCATGTGCATAGTGCTCATAGCAGTAAAAACAGTTTGTGTGTTGATTTCTGCTATGCTTTGGATCAGATCTGGTACTGCCATCCTGGCCCTGACCCCTTCTCCACAAACAGATTCTCTCTGGTTTGGCTGCACAAGGGAGACTGTAATCAGCAGCTGGGCTTTGAAGTACTGAATATGCATGTCCTGATGATGCTGTCCTGCATCATACACACTTTTGTGTATTCAGTTGGTTTTCCAGTGTCCTCAATAATACAAAAAGTCAGTGGGTGTGAAACCTCTGTTGCTTTGGTTTGGGTTGTTTGGGGTTTTTTTCAGGGGTGGTGATGGTGGTGGCGTGTGTTTTACTGGTGTCTCCCCCTCAGGAGATAACTGGATGGGGAAATTCTGATGATGATGGGTTTCTTGCTGATGTTGAGGGCTGGCAGTTAACTGCTCTAACTTTTGTTCTCTTAATTCTGTCAGGTATGCCCCTTCCAAACGCTGGCACATAGACACAATCATGAGAGTCTTAACAACGGTAAGTGAAGTTGTCTCTCTGGTCTGTGCCTACATCAAAACTTTATCATTCTGGACTAAGTTCTTCTTCTTCAGCAAGTTGGAGGTGGCTATAAAGGCTGGCAGATCACAACTGCTATGCTGCAGCAGACTGGAAGTGTATTTGTATTGTAGTGACCCAAGGCAGCCAGTCAGAACTATGTAAACTCAGTAAATGTGATGGAGTGGGTTTTTTTTTAGAATAAATGCATGATTTCAGAAACACACAAGAATGCAGCGTGTAGCAGAGTTGTTTTCTACTGCAGCAATCAGTGCTATTCTAAATTAGGACAGCTTTTGTGCTGTCTGGGATTCCAATATACAGTGCTTTCAGGCAGAGGAAGCACAGCCTGAAGTGACTTGCAGAAAGGGATTAAAGCAATTTCTTGGAATTATTCCAAGTTGAGTTTATCAAAGCTTTTTAAGTGAAATTGCATCAACAGCTTTCTAGTTCCTTTTCTTTAGGTTTAATTGTTACCTCTTTACCTCTGAATTTCTTTAGAAACATCACATTTGAGGTGGAGTAGTGTTTTGGCAAACAAAAGGGAAGAGGTCTTGATAACTTGGATAGGGACTGTGCTCTCTGAGGCAAAGGAGTAGGAAGAGGTTTATTTTATCAGTATGACTGTTCAAATTTGGGAAGCTCATCAAGAAATGAGTCTGGCTTGTCTGCTATTTTGCCACCCTGAAACAAAAGTAGACTCCTTTTGAACCGAGAGTTGATTCCATTAGAAGGTTGGCTGTGAGAATTGTTCTCAGATTGCTTCCCTCAATGAAATTACTTCCTTCTCTTGGCTGCCAGAGAAACCATTTATAAAGCTGTACTCATGAGACTCCCTGCTGCAGACTCTTTCAGATAAACATCCTTTTCAGTTTAGCAGACTTAGGAGAACTGACACAGAAAGTTGACATCAGACATCTTTGGCTAGATGGCTTCTTGCTTGGTTGACCTAATTAGGCTCACTCAATTTCCTCCTTTTTGTATGCTCTGCTCTCACTGCCACAGAGGAGTGCCTAAACAGACCAGGTTTTGAGCAGTGTACCTCTTCCCTTCGGAGCCAAAGCTGTATGTTTTCATAGTGGATTGCTCCACATGCTTTCCTGGCTTTAAAGTGGGCTTTGCCCTCTGAGCTCTGTGTTCCTATCCTCTAACCAAAGAGGCACAGGCAAGATCCCGGGTCCTTTGCTTATTTGACATAGTCTGGCTTTGAGCAAGCCATTGAATAAGTTGTGTTCTGCCCCTAGGATGTCTTTTGACTTAAAACCTTCCATTTAACAGAGGAGTTTTCTGTGTTGCTTTTTGTTCCCTCTGTAGCACAAGCTAAGAAGCCTCTATCCTTTTGACAATTTCAGGATATCTGTAGTGTGCATTTCTCTGGCTATAGCTGAGTTCATTGGGAAGATGTACTGCCCTGTACTTCTACCCATCTGAGCTTGCTCACAATCAACCATAATGTGCCTGGGGATGAGGAGGGTGACTTTTATTGCATGGACATCAGGTGGCTTTGTGAGGGATATCAGTACACACTGGGTGTTGCTGAGAAATGTGATAGTGAAACCTAATAACTTCTTTTTGTCTCTTGAATACATAATTGTTCTTGCAGGCAGGAAGTTATGTTCGTGATGATGCTGTTCCCAATCTGATTCAACTAATAACTAATAGCGTGGAGATGCATGCCTACACTGTGCAAAGACTCTACAAAGCCATCCTTGGTGATTACTCCCAGGTAATACCAGATGTGACCAGCCTCAGTTTCCTTGTTGTACTGTAATAAGCATGTTTACTCAGCACCTCAAGGTAAGTCAGCATCACACTGTCTAGCTCCACGGGACAGATTGCAGAGGATGTGTCTTCTAGAAGTTCATGTTCTTCTTATTTTATCTAATTCTTCTAGGGAATTTTAGAACCTATTTCTTCTGCTGTAGAACTTTCTTGGTTGGAAGGAGGGCTTAGCATGCTCTGGGAGATGGTGATGGTTTAATTTGTCATCCAAGTGTCCATTTATCTCTGAGGCGTCCGATTTTTCTTCTTTTAACAGCAGCCCCTGGTGCAAGTGGCCTCTTGGTGCATAGGAGAGTATGGAGATCTTCTAGTGTCTGGTCAGTGTGAAGAGGAGGAACCAATACAGGTATAGCTTGGGAAGGAGCAACTGTGTACCTCTCTGAGGCTGGAGCTGCTTGGTGCTGGCTACGGGAGGGGAATGCTTGCAGCAGATACTTGGTGTCCACGATGGTGATGGACCCTGGACAGGAATCTCCTTCCCACGCTACAGGCATGGGCTGTGTAAACGCTCGCTGGGAGCAGTGCAGCTCCAATAGGCAGAACGGTGTGGTTTCAGTGCTAAGCTGGCTTGCAGGGATATCTCCTACAGTCTTAGCTGTGTATTTTGGTGCTAAACCTTTTCTTCAATGTGTGGAACAGCAGTGGTATCTTATAACTAATATCATAAGATCTTCAGCTTGATGCATCTGTCTCGTACGCTCTGAACATATGCTACAGGCTCTCAGGGTTGTGCAGGAGGTATGACCTTTAAACAACAGGTTTTTACAGTATGTCCTTGGAAGGCTTGTGGCAGAGCTTCCCTCTGTCTCAACCTAACCTTTTCTTTACCTTTTCAGGTAACAGAGGATGAAGTTCTTGATATTTTAGAAAGCGTCCTGATATCTAACATGTCTGCGTCTGTTACACGAGGCTATGCTCTCACTGCCATCATGAAGCTTTCCACAAGGTTCACCTGCACTGTCAAGTGAGTTCTTGCTGGTGTTGTACTGCACAGGCCTTTGTTGCAAACATGCTGGCATCAATTGTCTGTAGTAGAAATATTCCCTGGGCATCTTCTGCTTCTACGGTTTTACAAGAGTCATTGTGTCAATTCTTTGTTTTTACGGTTGTCCTTTGCAGGGTGGAAGGCTTCTACTGGTTTGTACTGTCTTCTCTGTGGATGTCCTCCACTGTGTAGGGACTTTATGTTGCTGTTGCCTGAAAACCACTTTGGGGGGAGCACAGGTCCTTACTTTCAGTGGATGGCTCTTTCTAGTTGATGAGGAGAAAAATAGCCTTGTTTCCTCTTGATGGTTTTTCAGTGTGGGTAGTTGAGCTTTCTTAATATGTACCTGGTGGTGGCATATTAATCACCTGCTGATGCTGTCGGGAAGGTGGAGTTCAAAAATGGATGTTGCATAGTTACTCCAGATAAACAGCAGTGACTACTGCTTTAAGTGAGTTAAACAGGGCACCTGGTGAGCAGACACCAGATACTGGCTTCTGGGTGACACAGACTAATCCCTTGCTTTCTTGTTGCTGATTCTGTGGTGTGTTGTTTTTTGTTTCCCCCGGCCCCACGCAGTCGCATTAAGAAGGTAGTTTCCATTTATGGCAGCAGCATTGATGTGGAGCTACAGCAGAGGGCAGTGGAATATAATGCACTTTTCAAGAAATACGATCACATGAGGTAAGTGCTGATGAGTTTTGGTGTTTGAAAAGAGTTGCATCTCCTGTGTAGCACACTTTGTGCTTTGAGATCTCTGTCTGGTGATATGGTAGGATTACAGCCAAACTAGAGTCCCTTTCTCATCTATAGGGTTAGTGTTTTAAGAATTTAACATATCCAGGGAGGTTGTTCTGTGACCAGAGACTTCCTCTGCCAAAATAAGTGCCCTGCTTTGAGCTCAAACTTGACGAATTTTTACATTTAGCTGTTGAATCTTAAACTTGCTCGCTGGGTGTTTGCAGGTAACTTTTGTTCAAATTAATTTTAAAATGTCTTTGGAATAAACACACAGAGATCTGTTGGCCTCTCCTCCTAAGCTGAGCTCTGAACTTGAGGTCATTCTTCCAACTGCTAATACTTTTCAGTTTTTCAGAACATCATTATTACTTTATCTTTTAGTATCTGTTTAAAATCTGAAATTGTATATGCAACGGCATACTGTTTCACTGTACTGCTCAGCATCCCTGTTTTAGTGAGCATGTTAAACTCCTTACCTTGTCACTGAGAGGTCCCTGTACATCATTGCTTTGCTCAAGTTATTGTTTCTTTGTGAGGAAGTTAAAGCATTGCTTTGTTGCAACCTAAAGCTGTACTTCTTTGCAGAATAGCCATTAATCTGCTCTGTGCAGTAGTTTGTTGTTGATACATAGGAGCCCCACAGATTCTCAGTGAGGCTCATAAGGTTGGAGAAGATCTTCTGGGAATTAACTTAATCCACCCTTGAAAACTTTCCATGAGATTCCATTTTAGAGGCTACAATGAGAGGACAGAGAAAACGGGTGCCACTAAATCATTTCTGTCTTTGTAGGGGCCTCCAGCCCTTGTTACAAAGGCTCTTCACAATTACTTTTTTCCATAGGGGCTATTTACTATGTGTAAGACACACATTGTGATTTCCTCTTCTCCTGTGGCATCTATAGAGCAACTTAAAATGTTCTTGGAAGAGTCATGTTAGTGAGCTAGGGCATGTCAGCTGCCTAGGGCTTCACATAGAGCCTTATTAACGAGTTGGGAATAATCTAGCATGAGAGGCTTCTGATATGAATTGACTGTTGCAGGCAACAGCGTCTGGGGATCACTTGGCTTTTAATCAGATGGCAGTGTATGCTATTCCTAATTTTGGGAACCACTGCACCTTGGGGAAAAACCTATGTGAACTTCATTCAGTTTTACAGGAGAGCATCTGCGTCCCCCTGCCCCGTATATTCTGTTGTCCATTACAGTGTAAAGGTCAAGGTTTAATAATTTCTACTCATTAAGACTTTGTTCATGGTCAATAATGTGGCCCTTTGTTGGATTATTTGGCACCATAAGGCTTTTTCAGCCCAAAAGACTCGTGGGCGGTGGGGCCTTACCCCTATTACATGCAGCACTTACTGGCTTGTTCTGCAAGGGTAATGGCCTTTGTATTACAGACTGGTTTTCCCTATACAGGTTTTCCTAGTTTTTTGGTTTGATGTCAGGATTCTAAATCCTGTGCCTCCTCTTCAGTCTCTGTATCATTTCAGGAGGGTACTCTCAAGGGCTGAATTTAGTCTCCACGAAAGTTTAGTTTGGCTAAAAGAGAGTATAGTGATTTGTTTTTCCAACTTTGTTACTTGTTCTAAGTTGTCAACCTTTCTGCAAAGAGAAGCCAAATGATCTGACTTTGCCTCAACTCCATGTGGAACAGAGCAGTCAAGTGTCCCGTATCTGCAGTTAATCCACCGTTGCTCAGTCATTTCATCTTTGTCTTGGATTTTTTATCCTAGCCCTACGGTGAAACTCTCAAGTACTAGGGGGGAAACATGAGGTGTGAAGGCTTGTTTGGCTTTCAGCTGTCAACTAGTGTATTTCCACTGGCAGA
The DNA here is from genome assembly GCA_013400555.1 of Jacana jacana. Taxonomy (NCBI): domain Eukaryota; kingdom Metazoa; phylum Chordata; class Aves; order Charadriiformes; family Jacanidae; genus Jacana; species Jacana jacana. Next base: position 196,171 of record VZTM01014263.1, read on the forward strand.
GAATGCCAGGTTTGCTTCTGGCCACCTCAAGCTCTTACAGTTCCTCTGCATTGGAGCTAAAAGGCAGGTTGCCCTGTGTATATCATCTCCTGAATGTCAGAGTATTTGGATTGGGATCCAGGAAGATGGCACAGTGTAACTATGTCAGCTTCTTTCAGGCCAGCCCTGCTTGAGAGAATGCCAGTAATGGAGAAAGTCACCACAAATGGCCCTACTGAGATTGTACAGACCAACGGAGAGACAGAACCAGCGGTACTGGAAACCAAACCTCCACCCTCTGGATTGCAGCCTGCAAGCCAGGTAATGGAAACTGATCCTGGATAAGTTTCCACTGCCTGACAGACCACACTACTAGCCACTGCCAACAGTAATCTGAGACAGTCTCCCTCCCCCTCTTTGCTAGCTCTGGCCTGGTGATGGTTGCATCATCTCTGTAATCTCATGGCCCTAGTGTCAAGAAGAGGTTGTTGTGGGGAGCGCAAGAGCAGGGTGGAGTAAAGCCATATGTCCCCCAACCTGTCTCAGTGTGTACAAGCTCCATACTTCTTTATCTCTGTGATCCCAAAAGCATGGAAATCAGGTCTTTTGTGGGGCATGGGACTGTAGCCAAGCTAAGAACCTCTCTGTCTGGCCAGCAGCTTTGTTGGTCTTCAATCTTAAGACCAAGTAGAATCCATTACATTTGCAAGGGTAAGTAGCAGGAAGCTGAATATGTAACTGTTGCATCCACTCTTTTATTAGGCAAATGATTTGTTGGACTTGCTGGGGGGAAGTGATATAACACCTGTAATCCCCACTGCACCTACAAGCAAACCAGCTTCTGCTGGTGGGGAGCTCCTTGATCTTCTGGGAGACCTCAACCTAACAGGTGAGCAGACTGCATCTCTTAAAAGTCTACATTTCTAGTCCTGGGGTGGGATGTGGGCTGGCCAGTTCTTAACTTTCTGTCAAGTCCTGGTCTTCACACTTACTCTTACCAATATCCATACTATCATGCAAGTGGGAGTTAGAGAATAAAGCCACAAGTTGACTCTGAACATTAGTTGGTGAGACTTGAGTATTTTCATGCTCCAGACTGGGAATGCTGTGAGCTGTTCCAGAGAGGATTGGGAGATGTGAGGAATTAATTGCATTTGAATGCCTGCTAGCTCAAGAGGAGCCAGTCCTTATTCGTGAAAGCAGAGAAGAGGAGGATGATAACACAGATGATTTGTAGAGCTTCATGTAAAGAAATGTGATATGCAGCAGTTGATCTTTGGAGGAGTAATTACTCTTTTTCATGACAACTAAGTAATAATCCTTCAACATTTCTTGTAGGTTCTCCAGTATCTGCCCCTGCGCCTCAGATAGCACAGCCTCCGTTCCTGCTTGATGGACTTTCATCACAGCCTCTCTTCAATGATATTGCTGCAGGTTAGGGACATGTAAATGCTTAGCCTGAGGTGCCACAGCACCCAGCTAGAAGAGGAAACAAGTGGCAGTAAAAAAAGAGGGGATTTGGGAGTGAAGCGTGGCACAGACACTGAAGCGGGAAGGGGGGTGTGTGTGTGTGTGTTTAATCTTTAGCAGAGTTTGTGTCTGGAGTAAAGTAAATGCATTCTGTGACGTTGAGAATGATCTCCAGGTTCTGTAGGTCTGCTGCTTTTTTGTTTTCTACAGGAATCCCTTCAATCACTGCATACAACAAGAATGGGCTGAAGATTGACTTCACCTTTGAGAGGTCAAACACCAACCCCAGCGTCACTGTAATCACGATACAGGCCTCCAACAGCACAGAGCTGGATATGACAGATTTTGTTTTCCAAGCTGCAGTACCAAAGGTACAGCCCCTCAGGGCAACTACAGTGAGAGGCTTAGGGCCAACTTGCAAGTATTTCCTGATCGGTGCTTTCATGTGGACAGAAAGGTGCAGTGTGGTAAACAGGGCTGAGAGCTGGTGATAGGTTCCCTTAGTGCTTGGTTTGGTCATCTCTTTCGAGTCTGAAAGCAAATATTACAAATGCAATAGAACACCAGTTCCTGTCAGATTGGACTGCTTCTGCTTGGACAAGATTTTGTCTAAAATCACTGCTTTTTAGGAAAGTTGCTAAACCACAGGCAGAAGAATGTTGAGGGGAAAAAAAAAGCAGAGACTAATCTTCCTTTATTCTTAGTTTCTAAGAAATATACTGTGCCCTTTGCAGTTATGAATGTATGTAAAAAAAATAATCTTTTGAAGCTATTAGCTGCTTATAAAAGTTCAAATGTGTTCCCATGGGGTGATTAGTGGTGGTCCTCCTTGAAGCAGTGAATTGTCTCCCATTGCATTGGCTGCAGCACATAATCTGGGAGACAGACATTGCCTTTTATTATAGTAGAGCAGACCATTTAAACAGGGTGTGATTGGAAAATCCTTAAAGTGTAGGAAAATGTGTTCACTTCTGGGAGGTTCACTTCTAGGACTTAATAATGTTCTGACTTTAATTTGGGTAGGTTTCATACCTGCCATAGGAAAGACTTAGGGAAGGAATGGGCCTCCTGAAGTTAGAGGTGGGCTAAGCAGTCTTGTGTGACACTTGGAACAATGCATGGGTTCTGACCTTCATACACTGCAGTGGGACCTTACCACCTAGTCTTTCTGCTACCTGGATCTTGTATAGAAAGCAGACAGGCCAGTGAATAGTTTTTCCTTTACAGATAGGGAATAGAAGAACTGATTGTTTGACTTTATTGTGGCTGTACATGCACTGAGACAGGAATGGACCTTAGTTTTCCTTGCCTTCTCTCAGGGCAAACACATTGTTTCATGTTCTTACTTGAATAAGCATCAAATTGTTCTCTTTTTGCCTTTTTGTTCAGACATTCCAGCTGCAGCTCCTATCTCCCAGCAGCAGTGTCATCCCTGCGTTTAACTCGGGGACCATCACACAGGTCATTAAAGTCCTGAATCCACAAAAGGTGAGTGATTCTGACAACACTTATTAAAGATGCCAGCTTGGAATTGTGCATTTAGTGGCATTCAGTTAAGGATGCATCTCTGGTGAGAGACAGGGAGCAATGGTGTTACTGGTGTGTTTTTAATGACAGATGTTTTGGTTAGGGTAAGGAAGAAGTTATGAGCAAAGGTTTGGCCTTCTATTCAGTTATACTGCTAAAACAAATACACAGGTTTGCAATCGTGAGTTCATTGTCTTTTGCATCAGAATGGTTGTTAAGCAAGTTTTTAGATGGCCTTTCTAGAGGAGCTTGACCTGGTGTTTATAAGTGTCATCTGAAAGACAGGCATCTGGCCATATAAATCTATTTAACATTTGTTCTTGCTGCCTGCGGTGATGTTACTTGAAATGCTTGTTACACAAAAAATAGCTTGATCCACACTCTGTTTTGTCAAGGGGTGTCATTTCTTTTTAATGTGATCAAGTGTATTTTTAAACAGCTGATGGAAAGACTCTTCAGGTGTGATTTAATCATAATTCTATTTGTTTCATAGGCTTCAGAGACAGGCTTCAAGACTAGGATACTAGAGATTTGAGGGAAGGGAGGGATGGGGCCCACATGTCCTCCTTAAGAGGCTTTGCAAGTATTCAGGTGGCATCAGAAAGAAAAATAAAGTTGAGGTCACGTATTTCTTCCTCTTTGGGTCACCCTTAAAATCTTGAACGTATTTTAAGAACTTAAAACAGCTTAAGTTTGTCATAAGTTAACATTTATAAACCGCTCTGGATGTTTAAGCGTTAAGACTGATGTGCAAATTAGAAAAACTCTTCAAATCTCAGCTGACAGTTTCACTGAAACGGCTGCCTTTCAGTGCAGTTCTTGTGCTCTTCGTGCATCTCTCCCTACCTCAGCGCAGTGTGCTCCCCTCGGCCTGTATTAAGGCACTGGACTAATTGTTGTCGTGTATACTTCTGATACAGATTTCTCTGTGGTGCTGTAGAGCACCTTTCAAAGGTCACCTTGAGAGTCACTTTCTGAACTTGGAAGGGTTAAGGATTTTTCCTGTAAGGTACCAGAAGTTGCAATAACATCCATCTCAGATGAGCCCCACAAGGTTAAATACACCTGGGTGGTGGGATGTCTTCTTGTTGGAACGCTGGAACTCACATGTGAGTTCACTTCAGAATACAGGGGTACAAAACAGTATTTTACTACCCTTGTCTCTTGCCCACTGTTTCCTAATTCTTCCACCTCAGGCATTTGTGCATTGCTTGCTGTCCTTTAGCTTGCCTTGTCCATGAGACAGTGTAGTTACCTGGAATACTCTGAGGGAGGCAACCTTGGAACAGCCTTGCTATTTTAGGAGGCAGCTGTCTGTCTTGTGTGGTAAATAAAAAAAGTCTGTTCATCCAGCTGTGGACTGTCCTTATGCTGGCTTGAAACTGACAGACAGTTTACCAAAACACCACCAAATGTAACAAAACCTGGTATGGATTATATTACTCTATTAGTGATGAAGCACAGCTTCTTTATCCTGGGGCTGGTTGGAGCAGTCGTCCTCCTTTCCTCCCTCTGCTATCCCTTTTGTGTATTTCCGTGTAGGTATGGGGGAAAGAGTCAGGAATAGACACCTTTCTGCTTTTCCATTCAGGGTTTTTGGGAAACAAGTGTTTTTGAGAGTGAGGAGAGCAGGGAACCTGGCTGGAGCATGCTGTGCTCTAGCTAGTATTAAGGGCCACCTAGTATCTGGACAACAGCTAAATGACAGTGTTAAACAACTTCTGAGCTACTCTATCATTTACTCACAGCAGGAGGAAACATTCTTGGAGATTCTGTTTCTAGGCTTTCTTAGGCCGTTTCCTTCATGGTGCCACTGAGCTATGCAATACTTGATGTTTCAAGATGCTGCTTTGAGTGAAGAGCTGGTATGGGGAACAGCACCTCTCCCTGTGAGCTTAAGTGCAGAGTAGCAGAGTCCAGATCTGCCTCCTGCTTTCTTCCATTGTTAACTGGGATTTTAAGGTGGTTAGTTTTGTATTTGACTTCAGTGCTTGTGTGAGCAGGGCCAGTGCAGGGAGAAGCTGTGGGTAGAAGCTGTGCTGTAGCTTTTCTGAGAGCTTGTACCTGACCTGAGAACTAGTGACCTGCCAATGCCCTAGCAGGGTAAGCATTTATCTGCAGTGTCGTAGCTTACCCTGCACTTCCAGCAAGCTCCTGTGGTGAGGAAAGGTCCATGTTTTGTATCTGTGGGATAAGGGAGGGGAGATGGATGCCAGGGGGATTTGCTGACCTTTAATGAAGAATTTGTTTTGTGTTTGTGTGTTCTTTTTTTCCCTTTTTCTCCTCTAGCAACAACTACGTATGCGGATCAAGTTGACATATAATCACAAGGGCTCAGCAATGCAGGATCTAGCAGAAGTCAACAACTTCCCCCCTCAGTCTTGGCAGTGAGGCTCTGGCACCATTCTTTTTCTCACCCCACCCAATCAAAAGAACTCTGGGAAGAAGGTTGTGATCCTTGGCAATCCCCCAAACTGCACCATGGGCATGGGGAACAGATGAGACCTGCTGATGAGGAGGAATTTTCCTGAAGTGATTGCTGACTTTGAAGCATATCTGTTAAGACTAATCTCCTCTCCGCTGATGAGGCTGGCGGCTTGTGGAGGCTACTGTGCACACCCTCACACATGCATTCACAGCCAGAAGCAACATTCCCTTCTCCCCTCCCCTCCTCCCTCTCTCCCCTGGCAAAGAAACACAGCCTGGTTGGAAGAGAAGTCTGGAATTTCTAGCAGGGAAACTTTCTTCTCTCTGCAGCAAGTGAACAGCTGCCCTTCTTTCTGCTGTCTTTTTTCCCTGGGGTGGGCAGGGTGTGTTGTCATTCATTACTAGCTGGATTCCTTCAGGCACTTTTGTATGGGGCTCAGATTGGGGACTCGGGGAATGTCAGGCTGCCCTGCCTCTCTCTTCTTGTATCCCCTCTGTCTGAAGGAGCTGGAGGCTTCTTATGGCCTATTCAGTGCATTATTGTATACACCCACCTCTTAGTTATGTGATACATACCAAGAGCAAGTTACGCCTTGGGAGTTCATCTACAAGCCTGGGACAGTGCAGGAAAAGAGGTGCTGGTGGGAGTTGATAAAATTGCTTTGGTGCTGTACTTGGAAATGAAGACCTTACACTTGAATTTTCTTTCTGTCCATCAGTAGCTTACAGCCATGCAGATCCACAGGCAGTCTTCTGTATCTTCCCCAGGAAGTGTGGTGATGTATGAGAGGTGTAGAGATCCAAGAAGCAGCTGGCTTTCTACCACAGATGGTTTCAAAGCCTTTTAACCCATTAGTAGTGGTTTATGGGTAGAAAAGACCTAATCAGTTTTGTAGATCAGTCTTTGAGGGCTCTGTTCCTGCTGGGAGACTCATCAGAGACTGTGCTGCAAAGTTCTCTTCCCAGTTATTCCAGACCTTCTCCCCAATTTAATTTCCAGAGCCTGTTGTAGACCCCCCCAGGATTCCATTTGAGTTACTTCTGACTGGGATATTTGTGTTGTATCTGTAATATTGGCACTGAAATAAAGACCATGCAGTTTAAAGAGACCTTTTCCCATTTTGTTACTTAATTGATCCTTGTAGTTTGCTCCTTGCTCCCCTTTCAGAGAAACGTGCTAGTTCAGGTTCAGACTGAAAGTAACTAAACTGTTTTTCAAATGGAAGCCAGTCGTTTGAGCATTGAGATCCAAAGATGTGAGGTCCAGTACTCTTCTGAGCTTACAGAAAGCTGTGTGCAGTTATGCTTCCTGGAGTGAGCTCTTGTGGAGGTAGTAGAGGTCCATGAATTCTCATGGAGGTGATGTATAGGACCTAAAGCACAGATGTTCAGCACTTTTCAGGGAGGAAGAGGGGAGAATATATCTTAGATCTTCATCCATGAATGTGCTGGTAAACTGAAGGTATTCCAGCTTCCAACCCAGTGCTTTCTCAAAAGAAACAGATGGCACATCAGCTTTATTTTTGCTATAGGGCTTTCCAGACAGCGATCATTCCGTGCTCTGATGGCAGGCTTAGGCACAGCTTTTTGCATCTGCATAAGTGCTAACACTAAGCTCCAGTCCCTGCCAAAACCACAGTGAGAGTGGTGCACAGTGTACTTAGGGAGAATTGCAGACCTATTTTGCTTTGGTTTTAATGGCATTAAGTATTATAAGGTAAGACTGACTGTCACTGGCTTAAGTGCTGGTCTGTGTAGTGGAGTGAATTTAGCTTCTCGTGGAAGAGGGTTTTTCTGCCTTATTGATTAAGCAGTTTTGGGCCTTTGGGTTACCAAAGAGCTTTATTATTCTATGGGAACTGGCATCAGCATGAGGTGTTAAAATCTAGAATGGTGTATGACTTCCTTAAAAGTGATTCTGGGTTGTGGCAGGGTCATGCCCCGTCTGTCAGTGGTGAAATAGATACTGTACTTCAGCTAGAAGCATCACCAAGCAGGCAGTCTTGCAGAAAATGGCTGAATAAAAGTCTGTCTGTAGGTGGAGCTGAGCATTTACCTTTGCTTTCCCTGGAGTTGTGACTGTTCACCACCCCACTCGCTCAAACTTGTTAGTGTTGATGGCTGAGCGTGTTAGATCTGGACTCCAGTGTGCCCTGAGGGCGTCCCAGGTACGAAGCTAATGGAAAGTCTTTGCCTTAGTTCCTGAATGTCCCATAAACTCTCCCATTCTCTTCACAGAATCCTACGTGGTCACTTGTACAGAAGGCTGGCACGCTTGATCTCCACTTGTTTTTGTTGAGGAAAAAGCACTGGTGTGGGAGATTTAGATGGGGAGAAAGAAGTAAAGGGTCTCTCACCTGGCCAGTTTGTTGCAGCACAGCTGGGAACAGCTTATCTTGTCCCTCTTGTTGCACTTGTTCTCTGTCCCCTAGAGCAGCTGGGCTTGTTGTTGGTCTCTAGTAAGCTTGTAGGGTAATTTCCTACTGTGTTCTTGGCTCCTTCAGCCACCCTTGCACTGAAGGTTTGTGTTTGGGGAAATGGGTGCTTTGTCACGTATTTCTGAGTCGGGCTGAAGGAGGTGGTGCATGTACCTGAAATGTGTTTTGCTTGAAGCCATCCTTTGGCTATGAAGTACTCCTTCGTAGCAGCCCAACATTCCTGCTGTCCTTGGAGCTCTTTCCCTTCCCCTTGCTAAGGGACGGGATCCTAACCTTGAGCCAGAGGGAAAGCCAGGTTTCACACATTCCCAGCTCTGCAATACTGGATACCACCGCTTGCTCCTTGACCCTTAACTATGTCTCTTGAGCTCTGTGCTGCTGCTTTGTTTTCTCACAGGAGAGTACTTGCACGTCCACATCTGAGGCACTCTGAGGGTAGGGTGAGTCTTTCTTCCACCAGTTGAATGCAACAATTCTTACTGGTCTGGTCAACGTTTTCCTTGCTTCAATGTAAGGGGAATATAAAGGGAGCAAGATACAGGCTTCATGGCTAATCATACCAATACCTACATTGGAGACTTGGGAGCTGAGAGGGATCGAATGTCTGGTGTTTTTCAAGTGAATGTATTTTGAGTCAAAAAAACTGATAGAAAGAATAGTGGCCATAATGGGCCTGAAGGGGAAGAAAATGTGGGAAGGTCCTAAGATACGACTTTGTCCAGGTTTTGATGGGACAAAATAAGGCCTTGAACAACCTTTTGAAGCAATAGCAGTGAGGGGACTGCCACCTATACAGTACCTTTGATATATAACTCAGAAGATGCTGAAACAGCTGGGAAAGGTGATTTAGTGCCTTCCCTGAGGCTGGTACAAGCTGCGAGATGGAGCAGCAAAGATGGCTCTTTTTTTTAGATCTGCTGATGCGCTTTCTATGTGTTCATTTTCTACTTGGGGGCTGTGAGGGAAGGAGCTGCTGGACTGCTTCCCTCTGAACTTTCACTCTATTCCTGTATATTCCTTTTTCTTTCCTGATAACTGTAAGTTACGTTTTACATAGAGCCCCATCCCACCTCTTTGACAGTCGAGTGAAAAAACAAAAACAACAAACCTATCCCAAACAAAAAAAAAACCACCCCAAACCCCCACAAACCCAACCAAATTGAAAGTTAAACACATGCCATTTGAGCGGGGAGCCTGGTGGCATTCAAACTTCTGCAGACCTATTTTTGAGATGTGAAAAATTTCAATAAATGCCGAGTCGTAGGTGAGCGAGGAGCATAACGGATGTAAACATTTACATGGGATGCATTAGACTTCTGCTGTGTGTATTGTCTTTTGGTTGAAACAAATTATGAAGTGACTAATAAAATGAGTCAATATTCAATGATTTAAAACGGTGCCTTGTTGCTTTTTGCAAGTACGGTGGGATAGGTCCTGCCGGTCCTTCAGGTTTGGTCCCGGCAAAGGTCAGGTGACACGAAAGAATCAATAAGGGTAGAATGTGAAAAACGACCTGGGGAATTTTGGAGAGTGAAATGAGCAAAAAAACATTAGAAAATATTTTAGGGAAATCAAAGCTTAAATGAAACACAGGCCTGAAAGAGGTGGTCAGCTACTGGCGGAGATACTCGTCCGGGTGCTGGAGAGGGGTGACCAGATCTGAACAGGAGGAATTTTTGTTCTCTGGTGTTTGCAGCCTGCCCTGGGAGTTGGTTGTGATCCCTTTGCCAATTTAAAAAGGTCCCTCCTCTACTCCCTGTGCCTCGGGGACAGGGAGTCGCCTCACCTCACTGTCGGATAAAGCAGCACACGCACCTCCTGTGTGTAACGTTCTTCCTGGGGTTTTCTCCTTGGAGTAACGTTCTATTAGTAAACTTTTCATGTGTTTCCTTAAGGCAGGATTGCACTTCTCTCTGCAAGGCGCAACGTCCTCGGTACTGCCACGTGTCCTCCCTGTGTGGAAATTCTCCTGAGGCAACGTAGCTGCTGAGCTACAAAGCTGGAGCTAGAAACACACTGTGATCGCGCTGTTCTACAGGGGAAAACCCAATGGAAACTGGAGAGTTCTTTCAAGTCTTTTTATCTTGTGTGTACAGTCTGGAGTTGTTAAGAGCTTAGTGGCCTTTCCTGTGACCAGGAATTAACTCAGGGTGCCGGGGAGCACTTCCAACCCTTCTGATGGGACGAGTTTTCTTGTCAGTTCTTTGGTTTTTAAACTGGGGAGCCTTCCTGGTACCACGGAATTCAGCAATCTCAGCAGGAACGGATGGTTTGTGTGGCAGCCAAGGGTCAGTGGTGTGGAGCCCTGGCTCTGGAGGGGGACAGGCCAGCGGGAAGCTTTTCCTTGGGGTTCCCGTGTGGGTGGGCAGTGCTGTGCCCAGAGCAGACCCTCAATCTGGGCAGCAAAATGCCCCGGAGCAGAGCGGAAGGAAGGTGGGGAAATGTTTGGAGGAAACAGGTAATAGAACTGGAAGCGTTTGATGCAGTGATAACGCCAGTGCTGAGGATGTGAAAAGCACGTCTGGGCTTAATTCTGGAAGAAAACCGGGAGTTGGAGCAGGAAGGACTGTGGTGGCTGAGGGCTGAAGCGTGTTGCAGGTTGGAACCGGTGGAGAGTATGGGGAAGGCGTTGAGGCTTTTTTGTCCTTATAACGTGTGTGAACCTGGAGCGTTAATCAAATCCTGGATGCTGGTCGCTGTCGGGGCACTGCCGGGAGGAAGAGGGGGACGCTCTGCTGTCGACCACAGCCGCTCCGCGGGGGTAAGTGAGGGAAACCGGGGGGTGGTTTGGGAGCACAGGGGCTGAGCTCTCCCTAGCTGGGAAAGACGAACCGTTCACCGTACACCGTAACCCGCGGTGACGCTGCCCACTCCCCGCGGCCTGGCAATCCCTCCCGTCCCGCCGCCGGGGCCGAACCCCCCGCAGCAGCGGAGCGGGGCGGGCGCTCGGGCGAAGGAAGCCCGAGTGCTTCC
>VZTM01014263.1:218879-243755 GCA_013400555.1 Jacana jacana
TGACTTAACTCAGAGATCGTAGGTCAACAAGGGAAGTGTACTTTGTTCAAAGCTGTGTCCTTATTCCACATCAAAGTACCATTAGATGGTGATAGCTTAATGCTGAGCTGCACTTTGACCTCATCTAATATTCTGAAGTATCAAGTGAGTTCAGGATAAAGCAGGTAATAAAATCTGGAAGGAAATACTGAAGAGCTCAAAACAAAGCATACTAATGAAAGGAGATGTGGTATTTGCAAAAACATAATTTATGAAGCCTTTTCATACTAACAGATTGGGTTCCCAATATTATATACTGAACAAGCGAAAAAAAGAAAGTCAGAAGTAGCAGCTAGGCCAAGCAGAGGTTCTGAGAACTTTAGGGCTGAGCTGGAAAGTCAACTGCTTCCTGTTGCTGCTTGCATCTTTGGAAGGCACTCAGATAATGCTTCCTTGGCAGTTTTCCTCAGCCAAAATACAGTTTTCTCCGTCAGGTTTTCTCCCTTATGACACAGCATTCAAGCAGTACCCACTGCCTGTACAGAGCAGGGCTTTCTGTGTGTCCTAGTTGGTATCCAGGTAGGCATCCTTGTCTGGGGGCTTGCAGAAACAGTGGTAGCAAATGGCCTGAAGTCATATGCCATGGACTCAAGTTTCCTGCATGGAATCTACCTGGTAGGTACAAGGGGGTTCTTTCATGTTCTTGCAGATTGTTTACTCCTTGCACCCTTTTGCCTTCCATTAGACTTGAGAGAAAAATGGTTGCACGGCTGCAGCTCTTCCTCCCTCTTTTCAGGTTGTGTCTATGCGACTTGGCATGGTTGATCTTTCATGCTACAGCCTTGAGGAAGTACCTGAGCATCTCTTCTACAGCCAAGACATCATCTACCTCAACCTACGACACAATTTTATGAGATCAAGTGGAGCAGGGAGTCTTGACTCTCTTTGCAGGTCTGCAAAGAATTATTTGTCTTCTACATTTGGAGTTCTTGATGTCAGCATCCAGGGATGAGGAGGGGGAGTGTATTGCCCATTCTCACGGGATGATAAAAAGATGGGTCTTCAGGAAGCCCTAACAATGAGGGGGCAAGGAAGCAGAACTGAGCAGCACAGGCATGCATAAGCTTCCAGCAATTCACAGTATTTGTTAACTCCTTCCACAGGTTCTTTGTGCTAAGTTTGGTCTGAAATGAGCCTTGTGGAGCGATGCGCCCTTTGTGGGGACACGAGGCAATAGCAATATAAGGCTGCTCGCTAAAAAGAGAACATTTTGGGGGTATAAAATAAAAGATGGGGGAAAGCATAACGCTGCTGTTGTGAGTGAGTGTTTGTGGGAAGGCTTGCAGATCTGAAAGCCTGCTTTGGTAAGTTTGGATCGTGCGTTTGGAATTGGCGGAGGGCCTGCGGGACTCCAGCTTTGCTTTGGGAACTCTTAATGGTCTGCTTTTAAGAGAGTAGCAGTTGTGTGATGGTATGGAAGCATAATGTAGTCATCTGAGGTAAGTGAAGGAGTCTGACAAAAATATTTTTCAATTAATTTCTGAAAATCATAAGCATCTAGAGGAAGACTAGTCTGTCTGTCTACGCTGGCCGTGCTAAAAGGGATTCAAGGAGTCACTATGAATTTTGAAAGTTGTTACAAAGCCTATAGTAATATTGTGAAGTGGCTCTCTGGAACACATTGTACCTTAAGAAAACTGTATTTGGAGAAACTTTGCAAAGCTGGTTTGTGTTTTTATTTTTCTGTGGTTTTGGTTTGGTTTGGTCTCTAGGTGCCTATTACAGGTTGTTTAGTTTTCCTTCCTGCAGAGCAATGAGATACCTAGGTGCCTGTGAGAGTGTACAGGGAGAACAATTGCTCACCTGGAGCAATTCTTTGCCAGTTTACATTGAGAGCCAGAGTCTAGTCTGCTTTTGTTTTAATTCCAAACTTGTTGAAATGTTTTCTAACTGCTGGATTGTAATAGATTCTGTTATTGGAAAAGCTGCTTAAGATAATTCAAGATTTTGCCTTCTGCTTCTCTCTTCAAATACATTGTATGATGTTGAAAACAGTATCAGAACTTTATTTTCTAAAATGCAGTATCCTTGGTTCACAGGATCAGCAAAGGGGCTTGAAATTTCTTTTGACCTTGCATGTAGTCAACAAGAGATCTGACATGTCAGAAACCCGACTCTTGTCCTGGCAGTGACTATGTCTGATGGAGCTGAAATCCTCAAACAAACAAAAGCCATAAGAGAAGCCCTCACTTCACACAGTCTTGAATAAACAGGTAGCACTAGGTAGCCCACAGAAGGCTGCTCGTTGCCTTTCAAAAAGATGTTCTTTCTGAGACTGTTAGGATGTTTATCAGGTCAGAGCCCCTACTGAAGGAACTTGTTCCCTTTCAGTGGGTGTTACCAGTGCCTAGAGATTGACAATTCCCAACTGCAGAATTTTTTGCAATGATCGGGTCTCTTTCTCTGAAGAAATCTTTGGAGCTCTAGGAGTGTAATTAGCTATAACTATAATAATGGAACAAAAATAATTAACTGAAAGGGAAATGTTAAGCAAAGGAAATTAAATAACCCCACCTGTGTTGTTACATCTCCTAGCTTATTCTTTAGGTAACCTACTGCCTTGCAGGTGTCTCCCTTTTCTGGGAAACGTTATCAAGTCTGATCCTCATTGATGTCTGTGTGTGCACATGTGTGTGTACACCCATATGTGTGTCTGTTCTGTCGAGTTGATACAGAGTTGTACTGGGATGCTCTGGTGGCAGAGCAGGGTGTTGTGTTAAATTGGGAATATTTCAGGCCAGCCCCAGTTTGGGCAGCTGATCAGAGGGTGGCTATCCCCCTGAGGGTATTGTTGCTGTTTCCAGACCTCGTTGCTGTAATCTCAGTATACCCTGTGAGAGCACAGACCAAAACTTGAGAGTAGCCATAACGATTTCAGGATCCTTATTCCCTATAATAGATTGTTCATGTATACAACTCGAGTGAGAGCTGGATTTGGATTCTGTTCCCACATCCCTACTGCTTAAGAATTTGGGACAAGGGACGAAAGAACAGAAGGAGAAATCAGAAGGCTTTTGAGTACTGTCCTCCCTGTTGAATGTGACATTCTTCTCAAGGAGTCTCAGACCAAACTGTGTCATGTTCCAGTTTCCTCCCATCTTTTGGAAACTTTTATGCCCCTTTTGTGTTTGCTTTGATATTCTTGCATAGGGACTAACTCTAAAAATTGGTTATGCTGTTGCATTCAATGCAATACCTCTTGGGGAAGCTTCTTGCCAGGCTCTGGGAATGCCAGAGAAAGAGCTGGTTGGTGTTAAGGACAGATGCCACAGAAAGCGCTTTCACTAAAGCATTTTCTGATTCCAAAACCTGAGAACTGTGATCTGCCCTAAATCTCTTGAAGTTGAACCAGTTAATGAGATGGTTCAAATCTATACTTTTATCCTCATTGTTTCATTCTTTTCCATTGCTGTTGTGAAGCTCTGTATGTTCCCTTGAGGAAGGTTATTAACAGTACAGCATCTTTCCCTTTGGCTTCCAGTTGCATTACAAGAGTCTGTTTGAGATTGTAGCAAACACAGAATGCCTGTGCCCTAATTTATCTGGCAGAGTGCTTTCTCAAAGCAAACAGCCCGTGTCCAAGTGTCAGATATGCTCCCATTTTTAGAATAAAAACCAACACCTCCTCCCCCCTCAAGACTGTAAAACAAAATGGAGAAATATAGTGCATAATTCCTACACAGATCATTCCAGGTATTCTGAATCTGAAAAAGGGGTTGCTATAAAGAAGAAAAAGTTTCAAAACCTTTTAGTTTTATACTTCAAGACATCTCAAGTTAGCAGCATTATTCTCCCTCAAGCTGATTAACCTTGCTTTTGTTACCTATATTAAAATATTTGCTTGAAAATAAGAGCTACTTGCTATTGCCCAGCAAAAGGGCAGCAGGTGGAGCAGAAGAGTGAACTATATATTTCCAAGAGGTGCTTCTGGTTCAGTACAGTTGGCAATTGTCTCATACAAGTACAATGCCCATTTCCCCACTGAATTAGTTTCTGTGGGTTCAAGTTTGGAATGAGGAGGTTATTACTTGGGGGTAAATACTTCTGCTTTCTATAGAAAGAGGCACTTTGAGAAGAACATCTTGTACATTACCCCACCCCATGCTGAGTTTCTTCTCTCTGTGTGGACCTACCAGAGCAACAGAAGGAGCTGAAGCAGGCAGCTATTTCATTTAGCACAGGTGGGACTGTAGTGACTGTGAAGGCTGTGGCTGTACCTATGGTACTGTCTGCCAAGCAGGTGGCACTTTAGATGTGGAATCTGTTCCAAGGACCTCTGGGTGCAGGTTTTGGGGTTTCCCGGTGTGAAGTCAGCACTTGCCTGGTTTTCCCTTTTACACCTCTGCCAGGTCTCTGCTGTGTCTACCTTGAAAAGGGTATTCCCCTCTTCTGTTTTCTTCTCAGAACAGTTCCAGTTAATGTTTTTAGCTCCTGTTTTCCCAAGCTGTATAATGGTAGACACTTACTCTAAATTCTTTGAAGGTAAATTTGAACTGAGTAATTTTAGTGTCCTTAATCTCAGTAGCAGTCACTAGGAGGAAGCCTGTCAGGAGTCAGGGAAGGAGGTTGCTATCAGTTTCTGCAGTAAAACCATAGCATTTGATCACTTTCAGCATTACCACTGAGATGTAAAATACCGGTGACTTAAAACCCCATTCATGCAGAAACTCCCATGATGAGTTAGCAGACTGTATCACCAGTGTACAAAGACTTAAAAACTATTATGACTGGTTTTGTATGTTTTTGCCTTGAGAGTATGGAGGTTTGTGAATTAACTACTACTCCTGCCAATAGGTTTTCTCAGTTGAAGAGCCTGAACCTGTCTCACAATAGACTGGGAGAGTTTCCTGTATCACTGTGCGAGATCTCTACTCTGACAGAGCTTAACATTTCCTGCAATGGACTTCACTACTTGCCCAGCCAGATTGGCAAACTGTTGAAGTGAGTATATTCTTTTTATCTGCGGTCCTAAGCACCTTTGGTGCTTCAGCTGAGCACAGCTGATGTGAAGGTACTGCTCATGAAAGCAGGAGGGCTGGGGCAGCCTCTTCTTCCCATGAAGAATAGATTTGACACCAGCAGGAGGTTGAGAACCACGATGTCCAGTAAGGTTTGTTTTCCCTTGGGAATGTAGGTTGCACAGTACGTTTATACAGTTGCTGTTGTAAGTCACTGGTATGTAGCAGGTTATTTATTGATTATGACTTCTTGCCTATTCTGCTGGTTAGGTAAAATAGATCAGTGTGAATCAGTTCTCTAATAGAGGAGATGAAGGGACTTTGGCCTGGGAAGACACTTAACACTGGGTTATGATGCCTTGAATCGCAGCCGCCACCTTGCTGAACTGGAGTAAACGTGAAGGCTTCTAAGCATATGGAGATACTCTCGCTTAGTTTAATAAACTTCAAGCTTTTTATGTTCTCTGGGAGGGGATGTTTTGGGGACCTGCTTTGGGGTGGGTTTTTTTTTGTTTTAACTTTGAGGTGACTTGTATGATTTCTTACAAATTTGTATTTACATTTGAATGCATCTTATCTTTGCATCAGCTGCTGTCTCGCATTCTCTTGCTGCCTTTCTTGCTATTTCCTTCCTATGTTCTTTTCTAGTTGTTTTTAAAATACTATTGCAGTGGTTCTTTGTTGGTTAAACAGAGATATTGTTACATTTACGTAAAAATAGTTAAGAGTTTCTAAAGATCATGCTGTCAGAGGCACTTCCAGAAGCCACAGGTTAGTGTGGTGAGACATCTATGGAGGACAGCTCTCTGAGACCCCTCCCGTGGACCTTATTTACCCAAGCAAGAGCTGGCTGCTTATATTGCTGCAGTATTAGTAAATGCCTGACACAAAAGAGATTGCAGATTTCTGAACTGTATGCAAGTTGGGTACCTTACAGGACCAAAGACAGTCCCAGGTGCAGTTCCTTAATCGCTGCTATCAAAACATTACAGCTACTGATGTAGAAAAGCTGAGGCAGCTTCGTGCAGATGAGGCATTGTCTGAAGACAATTGTATTATTTCTCAAATGACTTAATGTGCATTTTTCTGCAGCTGCAGAGGTGTGTGACTTCCTGAATTTCTCTTTATTTGTTTGTAAATGCTAAGGCAGTTTCTACTGAACTCTTAATGTATCACATTTTTCTGTGGTACCTTTTCACAGAGGTCTAGTGATATGTTAGCACTAGTAGGTTTTGATAGATTTCTGCAGAATGGGTTGATTTTCGTAATAGAGGATTATAACATGGAAATCCCCTCTGAAAATTTTGTCTTACAGTGTTGGCTGGAGTAAAAACCTGCTCCAGTTTCCCCAGTAGCTACACAGAATGCAGAAAAAAGGTTAGGTAAATTCAGTTGCAAGATTATTATTGCATTTGTTTAGATAAAGACTGGAATTGAGCTATTGGTTTGTTGGTGGCTCTTCCTCCAGGTTGATCTTTAAAAGGAGTATCTGCAGGTACGTTGGGTGGGAGTGAGTTGTTCCCAGTTTTTAGCTGTATGCAAACACAGGAAGAAGCTGTACACAGGCTTACAGTTTCCAGAGATTTACAGCTTGGCTTTTATGGGTCCAGTCATCGTCACTACCCCTTGAGCCCTTATTCCTAGGAACTTTTTATGGCCCCAGATTGCACTTCTACCACCACTAAACACTGTTGAGAAAGTTCTTTGTTGGAACATAATCATGAGGGAGTTGTATTTTGGGGGTTAGAGTCTCAAAAGCCATGTGAACTCTAAAACAATTTGTCTTGCAACAGAAATCTACACTATTCTTTTCTGGGTGTCTGAATGGACAACTAGAATGTAAACAGCTGTTACCAGTGCATTAGTGTGGTAGGAATTGGGATTAAACTGTGCTGTAAGTGCCATAATAGTGAGATGAGATTGCAGCAATTGGATGGTTTATAAGTGTCTAATGAGACAAGTCTGTGCTGTTACTGCTCTTGGATTTGGTTTTAGCTTGACATTGATCGGCCAGCGTGCTAGGTGAGGAGTTCTTAATTTGTAGAAAACTAAGGGATTTAATAAATATCTTTCACTTACAGCGTAAATACTGATTTGTAATTTGCTTATGTTAACTTGTAATCTTTAGCACAACTGGAAGTTTAGTTCCAGAACAATTTAGGAACTATTTGGTATTGTTTACATGCAATTCCAAGCCTATTACATGTGTAATAAAAGTACTCCAGGAACTTTATAAGAATAATGTTGAGGTACCTTTACAAAATAGCTGGTCACACGTTTGTGACCCGCTAGATATTTGAGGAAATTCACTGAAAATGCTAAACGTGATGTTTGCCACCCTTTGCTGAATTATTTTCTTTCTCTTATTCCCTGCTGCAGCCTCCAAACCTTCTGGCTTGATGGCAATTTCCTCACATCCTTACCAGAAGAACTGGGAAGCCTGCAACAGCTCAGCTGTCTTGGGCTCTCCTTTAATAACTTCTGTGAACTGCCAGCAATTTGTGAGAAACTTGTCATCTTAGACAAACTAGCCCTGGCAGGGAACCTGCTGGAGACCCTGGACCTGGCAGCGCTGAACCGCATGGGTCACATCAAAAGCGTGGACCTGAGGTGAGGGGGGCAAGCTTGCACATGTATGTAAACCAGACTGCTGCTTCCTACTCACAGCAGAGGAGCTGTGTGACTGCTACTACAGCTTGCAATCAGCTAGGTGTAGTTTTTCTCTCTGATTCTTTATCTTTTAGGGAGTTCTGTTTCTGAGGGTGTACAGAACTCCCTTAGCAATGCTGGGTTAACTGAGCAATGCCTGAAGCCACTGAGTGTCACTCAGCTCTCTGGTTTCCACTCACACCCCCCTTCCCACGGTGTGACTGTGAATCTCCAGGCAGAGGATCGCAATCAGATGCAGAGCTCTCAGAAAGGGACAGAGGACTTCTTGTCTGTGACAAGGCAGGCTTGTATCTAGACTTTGCATCAGTTTCCTGTGTCGGTGCAGAGTAGCTGTTCCTGGGCCTGGCTTCTCATTTCTAGGTTGGTCTTTGGGATTTCTTAAACACTAGGGAGTGATTTAAAATGGTTTTGTGTAGCGGTGCAGACAAAGGAGATGGGTTTTCTTTGTATTCACTGCTTGAATCCACCATTGCTCCTCCCACGTTTCACTGTGCTTGCCTTGGTGATAGCCTTCACCAGAACTCTCACTTTCCTCTTTTTTCTCTCTTCTTACTGACATCCAGCATTCAGTGTCTTATTTTCTGACTTTATAACGCTTATCTCTGAGTGTTTAGGCTGAACAACCTGAAGAGAACGGCAGCTGACGCTCTGGAGGGGAACAAGTCGGTGACTTACTTGGATTTACGAGACAATCAGATGACAGATCTGGATCTGAGCTGCTTGGGCTGCCTGGAGCAGCTGCACTGCGAGCGGAATAAGCTGAAAGAGCTGACTCTGAGCGGCTTCTCCCTTCGGGCCCTCTATGCCAACAGCAACTGTACGTCTTTTTGTCTTCTTCACCTGCCTTATTCCTTCAGGCCCTGGAAACAGAGGAAAATGCACTTGTCCTCTCACTCACACACACTTACACACACACTTGTTATGCTGATGTTACAGTGGTGACACTGTATGTGATGGGTCTTCTGAGGTCAGCTCCTAGAGGTCACTTTTGCGGGTATATGCACAGGCTGTCTGACGGGGAGGTTGTGGGGTTGAGTTACTGTCCAAGGAATTTGTCTTCCAGTGAGATCTATGTGGGAGCCCACAAATAAAGATACAGTTCTCCCTCGCTCTGGTGCCCCATATGGCAGATGGAGAAATGGGATAGTGAGAATCTGTAGTGCCAAATGGCAGATGTATGAAGTGTGAACTCTGTCTTGGGAGAGATGAGCAGAGATCTTGAGTATCCATAAAGTTAAGACTATGAGTCTCACTTGCTAGCTCTTCTGTCCACTTCCCTGTGTTTTTTTCCTCTGAAGCTCTGCATTCATAATTATTTTCTTTACTTCATCAGGTCTGACAGCTGTCAATATTTATCCAGTTCCTGGCCAACTGACCTGTCTAGAGCTCTCTCAGTAAGTGACTGTACACCACGGGATATAAAGCAAGTACCTGGACACCTTTGTGGTTTTCTGCAGAAATTTTCTGAAGCTTTTAAGCTTTTGAAGGAGTTGAGAGCAATTGAGGGAAGGCACCCCATCTACACAAAACTGAAAAGCACAGCTCTAAAGAATGATGAAAGTGTCCCAGACCAGAAGCCCCCCTGAACCAGTACGACCTGTTTGGGTGACTGGCTGTCCTTCAGCTGTAGGCTGTAATCGGCAAAAATAAGCCAAGCAGGGACCACTGAACTTGTGGCAGCTTACTGGTCTGAACACTGGGAATCTGTGGAGCAAATGTGTAGAGTAGCTGCCAGTGATCTTGGCTGTTGGCTTTGTTGCCTGTATCTGCCCTTGGAGCAGCATTGTGAGACCTGTAAGAAGGGATGTCCAGAGGACCTGATCACCTTTTGCTTCAGTTCTGGGTTGAAGCACAATAGCAGGATAGCGTAGGGTGGCCTGTTCTGCTGATGTTAGTGCTGTAAACAAAAAGCCTGATCATTGAAACTTTGCGTCAGTACTTACTACCAGTTGTGCACCAGCTCAGTTTGCATTACACAGCTATCCATGAGGTAAATTCCACCTGACTAGCTCAGATACTGGTGCTTGTTTTTCTGCCTGTTGGTTTTGGTTTGGCTGATGCTAATGTCATGCAGCATTCAAACTGATTGTGTCCCACATGAAGTGCTGCTGTCTAGCTTTCCCCCTTTGCTTTTCACAGCAATCAACTGCAGTGTGTCCCAGACTGGGCCTGTGAAGCAAAGAAACTGGAAGTTTTGGATGTGAGCTACAACCTCCTTGTGGAGCTTCCACCAAGGTCAGCAAAACTTCTTCTTATACAGAGCTGAGCTTTCTTCCATGGTGAGCTGACTGGTGAGAAAGAAGCAGTGCTATTCCTGTTGCTTTATTCCTTGCTGTGCAGAGATATTCCTTGCTGTGCACTTACTTTCTCTGTGCAGCATTGAAAATACCACATCACACAGAAAGAAATTAAATTAATTACCCAACAGCTTCAAAGCTGTTCTGTGCAGGGCTCTCAGAATATATTCCTAGGTGGTTCTAGGACACCCCCAGATGTGTTTAGATACCCTTTCTCTGAAGTCCTGCAAGCAGTTCTCTGCAGTTTGTGGGGATAGTGGCCTTTTCCTTCAATAAGCACTGCAATTCTGGTGAATGTGACAACAGCCTCAGAAGTAATACAGAAATGCTAGGCAGCCTGATAAAGCTCTGCATTTAAGTTGACAGAGGGAAAGCACTTCTTTCTGCCTACAAGCAAAACCAGACATTTAAATCCATCCTTTTGTGACTTCTCTTTTTTTCTCTGCCTGAGAGAGCGTGAGGCATAGGCACATGGACAGACTCCTGTCACAAGTTACTGATCTGCAGCAGCATAGAGGGAAATGGGGATACACTTCCAAGTGTTCAGAGTGACTGAGGCACCACGTGTGGTTTTCTGCTTTGCATTGCTTACATTTTATGGACCCCTGTATTTGAATTTTTCTGTGCTGTACAGTCAAATTATAATGGATTAAATACCACCTTTTTCCACTCTGTGGATGTGAAGGGGAGTGAATCAAGCTTGACAAAGAAAACTCTGTGTCTTTCTAGGATCCTCAGCAGCTTGAGCCTTCGGAAGTTGATGGTGGGGCACAATCGTCTGCAGAGCCTCCCACCTCTTCTAGAACACATTCCACTGGAGGTGCTGGACCTTCAACACAACCTGTTGACTCAACTCCCAGAGACACTCTTTATCAAGGCTCTGAAGTGAGTGGAAGCAGTGAGTGGGTTTTGTCTGCTGCAAGGCTGATAGGACAGTCAAGCAGATGCCACTGGCAAGGTGCCATTTACAGAAGCCAGAACTAGGCCTGCACCTTGAGGAGGCAATTCAGGTGTCATCAGGCTGATCTGAGGGAATCAGTCCGTGTTACTGTTTAATTACAGGACAATAGAGCAGCCTAACCCAGCAGCCAGCTGAAGAACTAGCTTCAGTTGCAACTAGCTCTAAGATTGTGTTACTGCCTGAAGAGATTTGTCTTTGAAAGTGGTGCGTAAATTCAGGTGCAGAGAAGCCATACACGTTTTCAGACACTACAGCAGAAAGGACATCAGCAAGAGAGACTGTTACAAATGAAAAAGCGTTCCTAGCTGTCTATTCAGACATGAGTCAACCCTTCTTTTAAAGACTCTGAGTAGGAGTTTTTGTCTTCTGCTTCCACCACTGATACCCGTCCCCACCCTCCACAGGCTCTTCAGTACTCGCTCTCCACTGTAGAAATGCAGTGTGTATCTGCAGTGCTGTATAGCTACTAAGTCATTAGTAGACTCAAAACTCTTAATGTGAGTAGGGATGTTACAGTGTGTAGTCTGGCCTCTTGTCTAATGCTGTTTCTCTGTCCACACTGGCATTTGCATTGCTCCTTTCCCTGCTCTTATTGGAATGGTTTACATGACGTGAAGTTTAATTTCTGCCCTTGCTGTGTTTAGCCTCAGGTACCTGAATGCATCTGCAAACAGCCTGGAGTCCTTGCCCCCAGCGTGTGCAGGGGAGGAGAGTCTGAGCATGTTGCAGCTGCTTTACTTGACCAATAATAACCTCACAGATCAATGCATCCCTCTTTTGGTGGGACACCCGAGTCTACGGATCCTGCATCTGGCAAACAACAACCTTCAGACGTTCCCTGCAAGGTAAGTAAGAAATGTTGGTGGGTGAGAGAGTGCTCACCAGGAGGGTGCTGCCTGCCTTACTGTGACTGCATGTGAATCGGTGACAAAGCAAGATGTTCTCCCTCTGGCTGGCTGACAAAACCCTGCCATTCCTACACACACAGAGGAATAGCACAGTACGGGGGACTGGCATAGGGTACTCTTGGCTGCAGTGGTTCCTGTCCTCGTGGTGGTGGGGGGGTGTGTGTGTGTATGGGGACAGTGTTTCTTTGCAGCTTCCTGTGCTGTGGCTTTTCACTTTCAGTTTGCCAGGAGACCCTCAGTCAGACTTGTCAGATGCAGGCCATATAATTTCATCCATGAATTCATAAACCAGGCTTCCAGTTTGGAGTTCAAACAGAGCTGAAGCTATGCTTACTGTAGAAATTGAAGAGGCTGGAGACTCCCGTGTGTTCCTACTAAGTTATTCGGTTGCTCTCAGTTTAAATAAGTCTGCATCAAAATTTTGAGTGAGAATTATTTATCTGCTGCTTTGTACCAGTCTATCACACTCTCTTTCTGGGGTTTGAAAATTACATAGTAGCAGATTTTTTTTGTGGTGCAGTTGACTGGCTGCAGGGAAGGAACATCATCCAGAGGGACCTTGACAGGCTTGAAGAGTGGGTCCATGCAAACCTCATAAGGGTCAACAAGGCCAAGTGCAAGCTTCCTTACCTGGCTTGGGGCAACCCCCAGTATCAGCCTGGAGAAAAGACAGCTCCAGGAAGACCTTCTTCTAGCCTTTCAATATATAAAGAGGGCTTACAAGAAAGGCATGGAGAGATGTTTTATCGAGGCCTTCAGTGGCAGAAAAAGTGTTAAACTGAACAACTGAACAACAGTGTTAAACTGAAAGAGGATAGATTTAGACTGGACATGAGGAAGAAATGTTTCATGATGAGGGTGGTGAGACAGTTGAACAGGTTGCCCAGAGAGGTTGTGAATGCCCTGAAATTTTGGCACAATTAATTTGATATTGATTGCATCCTTCCAAGCTTTGCTATGATTCTTCTGGTACTGGTCAAGCTAAACAACCACTTTCAGGTAAATCTGTTTGTTCCTGCAAAGCACACTGACACAGCTTAGGGGGGTTTGCCAGCTTTAAATTTAACATACTGCAATCTTGTGCTTTAGAAATCAGGGGTGAAGGGATCTGTCTGTTGTATGAATTCAAGCCAGGCCTGGGGACCCTGAGCTATTAGACTATTGCTTAAAACCCTTGGTCTCCTATCTATAAATTGGCTCAGAAAGGGCAGTGTCCATGGACACCTGACCTGCAGGTTCAGAAAGGGTCGAGTTTTTGCCAATGAGATGCATTATTCTTTTGTTTCCCTTTCAGCAAACTTAGTAAGTTGGAGCACTTGGAAGAGCTGAACCTGAGTGGCAACAAACTGAAAACAATTCCCACCACAGTGGCAAACTGCAAGCTGCTTCATACACTTATTGCACACTCTAATGAAATCAGCATCTTCCCAGAGATCCTGCACTTGCCCCGCATTCAGGTACTTCTGCAGAGAAGGCAAAGAGATGTCAGGGGAAAGTTTGGGTTGGGGAATGGAGAGTAACTGCTAGGAGAGAACTGGAGTTCCCAGCATTTTGCTTGATTGACCTGAAAAGAGGGTACAGGATACGTGTTCTAGATCTGTCACCTTTCAGAATTGATCAGAGATGGCTCATCTCTCATTCATCTGTCTCTGGCTGTGTGTTTACCATTCGAGGCAGTAGGCACAGGTACATAGCTCAGCAGTTTGTAAATATATAAATTGATATATATATATCTTCTTATATATCTTCTGTTCCCTTAGCATTACTTATTCTTTCAGTATTGGAGTCTTGGCTATTGCAGGTTATAAGTATTTGCTGCTTATTAATCGTTCTTCCACTTGCTAGGTCAGACCTGTAGCTCATCATATGACAGAACAGGGAAGATTGTCATTGTGGTTTTGTTTTGTTTTGTTCTTTATGTGATACTGCAGTTTGTGGACTTGAGCTGCAATGAGTTAACTGAAATCCTGATCCCTGAGGCACTGCCAGGTACCTTGCAAGAGCTGGACCTGAGCGGCAACACAAACCTGGTGCTAGAACACAAAACACTGGACATCTTCAGGTGAGCCCTGGAGATGACACCTGCACAGGGAAGGGTTAACCCTTCCCAGGAGGGAAAGTGGGATAGTAAAATGTGCATCACAGCACTGCACAGTGTTACAGTGTTCCCTAAGTGAGGCAGTTGAAGCTTTCTATCTTGTGGGGTAGGAAAAGTCTGGGCCCAAATCCTCAGAGCAAGCAGTTTCTCAGTTGGTATGATGTTCTCCAGACATCCATGTCAAGTAAGCCAGACGTCTTAGAAGGCCAAGACCTTAAACTACTCTCCTTGCTGCAGTTCTGTTCCACAGGCTGCTGTTTACAGCTCTAGACTGGACAATATCCTTTGGCCACAAACCATTTTGTGAGATTTAGGAGGGAATGACTTCTGTTCTTCTCTCTTTACAGTCACATTACCACGCTGAAGATTGATGCAAAGCCCTCTCTCACCGCAGACTCAGCACTCACTTCTACCTTCTGGAGTCACGGAGTAGCTGAGATGGCAGGCCAAAGAAATAAGTGAGTATTTTGATCTGCTGGATGCTGATGCTTTGTCCTTGCAGGGTGCTCGGTGGAGTGCACAGCTGAGCACCCAAGGAGACCTGTTTGTTCAAGGGTTCATCTGTCCATCTGTCTCTTCAGATCTCTAAGTCTTGGTAACTCAAGCCTCCTCATTGTCCTTCCCCTCAGTTTTCACGCTTGTCCTGGGATGCTTGGACTTTGCTTTCCACCCTAGCAGAGACACCCTTTCTTTCTCTTGACGGCTGTGCCTGTTGCCCTCTCCTGAACATGGTCAAGGAGGGTTCAGGAGTTCAAATAATAAACTGTAGCTGTACATCTCGTGGGGTAGTGAATGCAGGGACAGTGGCTTTGCTGCCCTGCAGAATAGCATTCATGGCAAGACACCTGATGGCTGTGGTTTTGGGGACCATATCATCTTCTGAGACACTTTACCTTTGCTTGTATGGTTTTCTCCCAGGCTGTGTGTGTCATCCCTGGCACTGGGGAGCTTTGCAGAGGGGGTGGAGGCTGTGTATGGCATGTTTGATGGTGACAAGAACGAGGAGCTGCCACGCTTGCTGCAGTGCACCATGGCCGATGTGCTCCTGGAGGAGGTACAGCAGTCAGACACCATGTTCATGTCCAACACCTTCTTGGTCTCCCACAGGTAGGACAGTGAGCGAGCCGGTCCTGGTGGGACCTGCATAGGTATATATGACTTAATGTGTCAGATGGGGTGAGGCAGTCCTCCAGAATGCCTGTTGCTGGAGTCTGGAGCCTTCCTACACCTTCTTCTCCAACAGGAAGCTGGGCATGGCTGGGCAGAAGCTGGGTTCCTCTGCTGTCCTTTGCTATATTCGTCATGATGTGGCCGATTCAGCCAGCAGCTTCTCTCTGACGGTGGCCAATGTGGGGACGTGCCAAGCCATTCTGTGCCGAAGTGGAAAACCACTGCCTCTCTCCAAAGTCTTCAGCCTTGAACAATGTCCAGAAGAAGCCAAGAGAGTCAAGGAACAAAAAGCCATTATAACAGAGGTTGGTTTGGACCCTCTTCACTTCAGCTTCCACCTTCCCTTAAAAGCTTCATACAAATACACGAGCTCTGCTGCCTGCACAATACTACAGGGGAGGGGATGGCATGAAGGTGTTAGAGTGACTTGTCCATTGCTTCCTGCTCTGCTTCTCTTCCTGATTAGCTATTCTGAATGATAATGACATGCTCCTAAAGCACCCATTGTGGCCCAGGACTACAGGTACAGGGTGCCAAGGATGGCTTGGGGAGAGAGGGAGGAAAAGAAAATAGGTGCGGAGCTAAAGGAAGGGAGGTCCATAACACTGTGCGTGACTTGGGTGAGCGTGGAGAGGAGCCACTGAAGAGCAGAGCAGGGCCTGGGGAATCATTTGTGTCTCAAAACCCACAAAATATCTTTGGTGTTTCTTGAAAAGTTCTCTGGAGTTCTGTCTCTTTGGATTTCTTCCATGTTCTACTCAGTGAAGGTACAGGATTAGTGGCCTTTGAGACAAGCAGAACACAAATATAAAGTATATTACAGGTAAAAATTTTAACTGAAAAAGAGACAGAAATGTTCACTGGTTTTATGCAAAAATGTTACAATTATTTCTGGAGAACTCTGTAAAAGTTAACTTTCTAAAAACTTGGAAATTACAGGGGAGTTCCAAAGAACTGGAAAATAAGTTGCCAGGGAAGGTCTGAGAAACCGGAGCCAGTCGTGTTAGTTTTCTGCTCAGTGGGTCTTTTTAAAAGTACCAGGTAGTTTGATAGATGTGTTTCTGCTGGGGGTGATCTGCTCATGTGTTACAGCTCTGCAAGGTGCTCTATTTCCTAGCGCTGAGTAGAGACTGCTGAGGAATCAGTGTAGTGTTTTAAGGGGTTTAAAAACTGGCTGGTGAATGGATTCTGGAAAACAAAAGTGAAAGCCTTGTCTGCGTGTGTCCTATGCTGGCTTTTAATCCTTAGCCACAGTAGCAATGTTTAACACCCAGAGGATACAGAAATTAGGAATACTGAATTCGAACTGGAAGCACTGGGGCAGCTGCGTACCGTGCGGGGACTGGCCTGGCGAAGGGGCTGAGGGCCACGGGCAGTTCTCGTGCCAGGCTGGCCAGGGGACTACCTAGCAGGGGCAGGAAGGAGGCAACAGCTCCAGGTCACAGCAGTGGTGTGAGACACCTACCTGCTCTTTTCTTCTTTGGGATGTAGCGTCCACACCTTAGAATGCAGTTGTGTGTGTTGATAATGAGGGAAGTCATTTCCATGTGTCTCCTGAACCGTGCCGTGTGTGGGTACTCGGCTGTGCCGCCAGAAAGTACAAAGTCACTCTCTTGCTCGTAGGGAAAAAATAAGTTTTGTGTAAGATCCCCGAGCGCGACTGGGATCAGCATCTGCAGGGGCTCTGGCTGCACCTTTCACAGGAGTTTGCTACCACTCTTCAGAACGTGACAGAAAGTCCTGTGGGCTACCAAGATGGTGAAGGGAGTGGAGCATCTCCCACAGGAGGAAAGGCTGAGGGAGCTGGGTCTCTTGAGCTTGGAGAAGAGGAGACTGAGGGGGGACCTTATTAATGTTTATAAATATGGAAAGGGTGAGTGTCAGGAGGATGGAGCCAGGCTCAGTGACATCCAATGACAGGACAAGGGGCAATGGGTGCAAGCTGGAACAGAGGAGATTCCAGTTAAATATGAGGAAAAATTTCTTCACAGTAAGAGTGACTGAACCTTGGCAGGGGCTGCCCAGGGAGGTGGTGGAGTCTCCTTCTCTGGAGACATTCCAAACCCTCCTGGAGGCGTTCCTGTGTGACCTGCTCTGGGTGTTCCTGCTCCGGCAGGGGACTGGACTGGAGGAGCTTTCAAGGTCCCTTCCCATCCCTGGGATTCTGTGATTCTGTGATAAAAGTGTGTTACTGCCAGCATGGGTGAGGGGTGATGACTGCTGTGCTGGATGATCAGGTAGAGTGAATGTCTGTGCTGGGATACCTGGACCTAGATCCTTCTCTCCTTATACTGCATTTGTGTTCTGGCATTTCTCAAGGCTCCAAACTGGTATATGGGGAAAGGAAGGACTGCTCTCCAAATTATCTAATTAGCAGATCTATATGCTACTGTCTTCTTTCTCTTGTCTGCAGGACAATAAGGTCAACGGTGTGACTTGCTGTACTCGGATGCTGGGCTGCACATACCTGCATCCTTGGATCCTGCCCAAACCACATGTCAATTCCCTTCCACTGACTGTACAAGATGAGCTGCTGCTTCTAGGGAACAAAGCTCTCTGGGAACACCTTTCTTATACAGAGGCTGTCTCGGCCGTGCGCCACCTACACGACCCGGTAGCTGCTGCGAAGAAACTCTGCACTTTAGCCCAAAGCTACGGTTGCCAAGACAACGTGGGTGCAATGGTGGTGTGTCTGAACATCAGTGAGGACAACTGCACGTGTGAGATGCACGGCCTCACTCTGCCAGGCCCCGGGGGATTTAGTTCCACCGCCACCAAGCCAGCAACACCTTCATCTAGCAGCGGCATCGCTTCAGAGTTCAGCAGCGAACTCTCTGCATCTGAGGTTAGCAGTGAGGTGGGCTCTACTGCTTCAGATGAACACAATGCTGTTGGTCTTGATGGCAGTTTGCTACCACGACAAGAGCGACGTTGCAGCCTACATCCTGTGCCCCCCTCGAGCATCTTTCAGCGCCAACCTTCTAGTGCCACCTTCTCTAGCAACCAGTCTGACAATGGTCTGGATAGCGATGATGAGCAGCCTGTGGAAGGTGTGATGACAAATGGCAGTAAAGTGGAGGTAGAGGTGGACATCCACTGCTGTAAAGGAAAAGGGCTGGAGTTTGAGCCTCCCGCTGCAGAGCGTGGCTCCTCTGCTCAAGGGCCAGAGGATGACTCTGGGCTTGTCCTCATCATTCGGAGACAGAACAGTGTGAACAGCAACACTGTGCAGAGAGTGCTGAAGGAAAAGTGTGAACTGCAAAAATCTCTTTCCACGTGCTGTCTCTATGGAAAGAAGCTTTCCAATGGCTCCATAGTGCCCTTGGAGGAGAGCCTCAACCTCATCGAAGTAGCTACAGAGGCACCCAAGAAGAAGACAGGCTATTTTGCTGCTCCATCCCAGATAGAGCCAGAGGATCAATTTGTGGTGCCACCTGATTTGGAGGAGGAAGTGAAGGAACAAATGAAGCAGCAACAGGAGAATGGAGCAGATCAGGAGCAGAAAGAGGAACATGCAGTGACTCTGCCAGAAGAGTTTGATACAGCTTTGTAACCCTACAGGTACTGCTCCCACATCGTCTGTCCCAGGAAGCTCTGTCCCATAAGGGCTGTCTTGCCCTCCAAGGGAAGCTGGGATCTGCGAGGAGTACAGGCATCTGCTGCTTCCTTAATGGAGTTGAGGAAGAATTGGGAGTGCTAACGTCTGGGCTGTCCACTTGTCACTGTAGAGTCTCAGTTGTTCTATGAGCACTCAGACCAGTAGCTGGGCTCCGTGTCAGGGACTGTCTGGAAATCGTGCAAGCACTAGGAAGAAGGCAGGTGTTCCAACACCTGCATGTAACTCCTTGAATCTTGAGGTTCTGCCAGCTCTGCAGGAAAGGGGCTGGCTTATGTGAGGGGGGGGGAGGTGAGGAGGCTGCTTGAGGGGGCAATGTCCAGTGTTTGGAGTCCTGTGAATATGTCTGATGCAGTGCCCGCCCCTTCCACCCCCCAGCACCTGACTTTGTTATTCCTGGAAAGAATACAGCCAGTTGCAATGAAGCTGACCCAAGAATGGTTTCCTACGTTAATTGCAAGCACTTTTATTGATTGCACTTAAGCTGTTCTGCTCCACTTAAGCCCAGCACTTTATTATTTAGGGTTAGGGAAGAGAGCGCTCCACAGCAGGTGTGGTGGGGGCTTTTCCCAATGGACATTGTTAGGGCAGTGGAGGACTCAGGGTACCAGTGTTCTGATGGGCACTGGTGCAGGGTAGAGCGAGGGTTATGATGGGATCAGCCTTTGCAGGATGAGAAAATACAGGGCTGAGGGATGAGCACATGCCTTCTCATGTGTCTTACGGGGAGCATAGGAGAGACCAGCACTGGACTGGCTGATGAAGGTAACATGTAGAGCTAGTTCTTCTAGCTGCAGAGCACAGACCTAGCTCAACACCAGCTTGGCCACCTCCCATCATGAATGGTTCTCATTAGAGGCTTTCCATATCCAGAAGATACAGGATGAATCCAGCAGCTCATGCTTGTTTCAGTGAGGTGCTCAGCCTAGGGGAAGCCAAGTTGTGAGCAGTGGGATGGCTGCTCTAAGGCTGGTGAGCAGTGGGGCTGCCCTTCATGTGCTGGGGAAGCATTCAGTGCTCTGTTCCACCAACATCAACCTCTGCACTGTCAGCCACAGCATCTTTGCTCGCCTCTGAGGGCGAGAGTCGTGTTCCAAATCCACAGCAACCCGCGTTCCGTGGTACGTGCCCAATTTGGCCACAAACAAGGTAAAAGCGTACTTGGTTTTACTTAGCTTTCAGTGCAAAAAGTTTAAAATAGAACTTCTCACCTTTAATACCATCTTTATCAGCGCTGGAAAAGAGGTTTAAAACAGCCCCACTGATGCTGGTCTGGCCAGTCCCCACTTGGCAGATGGGTCGTGTTTCCCTGGGGAGTTTTGGTGCAGGGTGTGAGTCGGGTGCCTGCGTCGGCACCTCGTGTAAGGGCTGCCCCCGTGACGTGCAGGTGTGTCTCCCTGAGCTGGCAGAGAGCTGCAATCATCCTGAGCTGTAATGTTGGGCTAGTGCCTTTTCTTCTTTATTAATTATATTTATGAAGGAAACTCAACACTTTCTTCTCAAGAGCTCCGAGGGGCTCGAGCTGTCTGATTTTGGATCAAATTCAGGCCTTGCTCAGAAAGAAACCCTGTGCAGACTACTTGTGGGGTTCTGTCAGTACAGATCTTTTGGCAAAATCTTAATGGGAGTTTTACTGAGATTTCAAAGCACCTTGAATTTCTCCTCTCTAGGAACAAAAGTCATGTATTCTCACTGTGTATGAGAGCCCAACTTTTTAGGACATGCCTTGTGCTAGTTATAACGTACTTGTGAAGCAACCCAGCATTTTCTGGGCTTTAAACTCTCACAAATTTTGTCTGTTTAATTTGCCTGTTTCATTTGGAAATGGGGAGAAAAGCTAATTGTTAGGATCACAGAAACAGCGTCATTTGAGTCCCTTAGGCAGAGAAACAATAGCAGGAAAGATAAAACTAAACCCCAAACATCCTTCACGCTCTCCTCATCCAAGTGGGCAGAAAAAGCTCATCCCAGTGTATTTAACTGTAACTTTTAATTCTGTCACTGAGGATAATTTCACTGAATATCTGTGCCCAGGCCAGCACTTTCTGATACCTGCCATGACTCCAGGGCAGCCCCCGCTGGGTGCAGGACTGATGCAGACATACACTAGAAATACGCTCTTCTTTCTGAGTAAGACTCTGACAAACCTTGCACTAGGAGAGAGGCAGATGTTAATGCAAACCAGGTCTCTCTTGAACTGATGTGGAAAATCCAGTGTGTCCTTGCCAGTCAAACCAGTAGCATTGCATGAAGAGTTGGCATTGCCACAGGCAGTTACTCATGAATGGCCCTACCTACCTCTGTGGGGAAGGACTCTGTAACACAAGGCTCTGGAGTGGAGCGTGCAGATTGCTGAGCTGTTCCTCATCATGGTGGTGGCAGAATGGAATGCAAGGAATTCCTGCTTAGCCTTTTTCTCCAGTGCCATTTCTGTTTTGAAGCAGAAAAGGAGTTTAATGGAGCCAGCTCCTGTTTTCCATGGGTGGGAACTGTCATGGCAGAACATGGCTTGTTCTCTCACACTAGGAAGAGCCCATGGCGTTCTCTGCTTAAGCTGGTGTTTGTCTTGCTCTGGGCAGCACAGCCTGAGTGCTTCCCTTCACCACCACCTTTTGTTTTCCTGCTTTCCAAGAGGCAGCAAGCTTTTCCTTTGTCTTCCTCACCTTACTTACTAACACCACCTTAGATTTCAAGCTGCCCAGGTGCACTGCTGTAGGTGGAACAGGTATGAATCAGCCAGTCTAGTGAAGGACTCGTAGCAGGGGATAGAAAGTGTTTTCCCAGTTCTCTTCCTGTTCCCCAGTCTCTTCCCTGATTTTTGTATGTGGTTCTTGCACAGATGCATTGTCTCTACAGAGTCACATAGCGAGTCTGGGACATTCTTAGCCATCAGAGGGAGGTTCTCAGCTAGGGGTCACCAGGCTTTCTTGTCCCTGCTGAGCAATGCCATGTGTCCCTGCAGCCCCAATCAAATGAGGCTGGTGAGCTGGTTTGTCATCTTGTTGGTAATTATGGCTCTGCTGATGAGCATGCTTGCTGAGAACGGGTACTGTCAAGGCATGGACCTGTCTGGCCCTGTCCTGTCCAGAAAGACTGCTGCAAAATGAACCCATAAAGACTTTATTTAGTGATGAGTATTTGGGACCTGAGTATTAAGGATGAGGGATAGCCTCCCAGTTGCACCCAGCACCAAGAACAGGCCTGGTGGAGGCAGCGCCACGGGTTGCTGGGTCCTGATCATACCCCTCAGCTAGATGGGAGGGTAAAATTGTGTTCCAAGAAGGAGCAAGTATTTCCTTTTCTCGGGGCCAGGCTGCTGCAAGGTCTGAAACCCTTCTCCCAGGACACAGGACATTCAGCCACACCTATGGACCTTGGACTTGAGGAGCTCCTGCACTCCTTCCTTTCCAGATGGCGATGGCTGGCATGTCACTTGCCAAAGTCCTCCTTCAGGCAGTAGGTTCACCTTTGGTTTTGTGCAGTTGCTGTTTGCTGTTCCATTGCTGTCTGAAGACTCAAGTGTATTTTTTCCTCTTTTTTCACATTTTAAAGTGTTAACCTTTTTTTAAACTTGATTCATATGACCCAGTGCATGTTAAAGAAACATGGCAGTGCAACAACTGTTTATGAAATAATCTTTTTCATGGGTTTTTTTGTTTGTTTGTTTTGAAAAGGAGACTATTTTCTCTATCCCACTCTGGCATGCACCCACAATAACCCCGTTTTTTATCGTGTATGGGAGCAGGTTGTCCAATGAATGCACCCTCAGCACTGTGGCCTATGTTTGTATTGCTCTGGAGAGGCAAATAACTTGAGGTTGCTGGAAAACACTATTCCGTTGATTCTTTATCCAGATGTATAGAGCAGTCCAGGAAGGAAGAATATTTTTGCATCAACTTTTCAGCTGACTTAGCAATAAAGATTTTTACTTTCATCTAACTATACATTCTTGGTTCCGTTACTGCGCTGGAGGGCATTGGTGCAATATCCCAGGCAAACACAGCGGTGGCTTGCAGTAGCAGGGCTCTAGGGTCTCTTTTGCTGAGCTCCCTCTGCTACTGTGGTCATCAGCCTCCCAAAGAAAAGCCACTTGCAGAACACTGGGAGGGCAGAATTCCTAATCCCAATTATTAGGCAACCTTCTGTATCCTGCCTGAGGAATCCTGCCCTGTGAACTGGCTCTAAAGAGTGTCATACAGCTCTGGAAACAGGAAAGCCAGAATGATTAAAAGCACTGGGACCACAGTGTGCTCTTCACACAAGCCCCTGAAACAGAATCACAGAATCTCAGGGATTGGAAGGGACCTTGAAAGCTCCTCCAGTCCAGTCCCCTGCCAGAGCAGGAACACCCAGAGCAGGTCACACAGGAACGCCTCCAGGNCCAGCAGTTCCCTGTCCTTCTTGCATCCAGCTACTGTGAGGGAGAAGCCAAACCGAGCCCGGAGCAGCCAGGTTAGTGTTCCTGCTTAGCATTAGTTCTACTTTAGCTCTGACACTGTCCCCTGGTTTTGGTAACTGAGGATCTAACCATCACTGGTGCCAGGGAAACTGCAGATGGAGCCGAGACAGCATGATTCTGGTGGGTTTAATTTTATATTTCTGGGCTTTATTATTTTTGTGGGTTTTTTTTAACATGGGCAGAATAGGTATGAGCCCAGTGGGGGGGTTCATGTTCACACAGACAGTGCACACAGTGGTGTTTCATTCCGACACATGATTTTGTGATTCTAGTGTTACTTTTCCCAGTGAAATTTCTTTCCTATAATTTTTTTTTAAATCTAAATTTCACTTTTAAAAAAAAAAAAATACTCTCACCTCCCTAACTTGTACATTAAAATTTTATTTTGAAAGCAGTACACTTCTATCTTAAATCACCTCTTCTGCCTGATTATCCCAACTCAGGGTGTATTTTTAAACAAAACTGTGCAATACAAGTTGTACAAAAGACTGTTTGATACAAAACCATGCCCTCTCCCGCAGGGCTGGAAAAGGCACTGGGTTATGAATTGGGCTGAGTGTACTCCTCATTTCTCAAGTTTATTTCCACGTTCTCCTGAGGCCCCACAAACACCCAGTCCAGGCTCATGGCTCCACAAACGCCCGGTCCAGGCTCATGGCTCCACAAACGCCCGGTCCAGGCTGTCCTCTTGGCTCTCAAGGGACCTGCAGGAAGGAGCTGCCCCGACAGCCTGTTTTTAAGAGCTCTGTTCTCAGTGAACCCATCACTCGCCCTTGGTAAAGACAGTTTCAGCTCCATCGAGCAGAAGAATGGAGTAGTTGCTTGTAGCAAGGCCTCCTTGGAGGTGAAGGAGGCAGCAGCCAGAGCGGAGGGAAAGGTGCCCAGTGAAGCAGGCTCGGTACTAGGCACCCACACAGGGACAGCCACTCTACCAAGAGGCAGCCAGCAGAGGAAGACAGGCCATCAGCCTAACGCTGTGTCCACTAATAATAAGGCAAATTCAAGGCAGGAACAGCGTGACTCTGCCCTAGTTAGTGCTGTGCTCTCGGCGCGTGTTCTGCCACGGCATTACGGATGCACTGCCCAGAAGCAAGGCAAAACGCGCTGCCTCCTCTCGGTGAGGAGCCTGGCAGAGCTCACCACCCTTCCTGGAGCCCAGGAACCACCCTAAAGCTCGTCTAGTTCTGCTGGCTTCCCTTTGAGTTTGCGGACTGTCCTGTACCCCCTGACGGCGAGGCCTGCGCTCAGCAGATAGGCCACGGCGCCTATGGAGCCCCAGAGGCCAACAGCGATCTCTGCCCCGTGCAGGCTGCACTCAAAGCCCCGGTAGCCTTTGCTTTGATAGAGCTGCTCCCTCTCTTTGCACACTGAGGAGTTATAGACCCCCAGCAGCGAGTGGAAGAAGTAGTAGAGGGCAGGCACCGCGCCAACGGCCACCCCCGCGTCCAGGATGCATTCTGCTAGCAGCCAGGCTGGGAAACGCCAGGGTAACCGCAGCACCCCCACCAAAATCAGAGCGAAGGAGAAAGCCAGGAGGGACCCCCCCGCGGCCATCGCTGCCCTTGCAACCGGCAGCTTTAACGAGTAGAAACGCTGGTCGAGCTGCTGGGCTTTGTCCCCGTCCGCTCCGTTAAAGCCGCTGTAAGCCCCGCCGTAGTGGTAGTAGTAGATGCCCCCCAGGCTGGCGAGGCCGGTGTACC
>VZTM01014263.1:244290-276530 GCA_013400555.1 Jacana jacana
CGCAGGCTGGGGCGACCACCGTCCCGTCCCGTCCCGGCTCGCTTCGCCCCTGCCGGGGTCCTCCTAAGGGCGGGCAGCCGCTCCGGCCCTGCCCCGCCCCAGGGAGGTGTTAATTGGGCGGGTCGCGGCCAACGCCCTTCGGAACCTGTTTAGGGACTTGTTGGTCACGGGTGTCCGCACCCCCGTTCACACGGATACCGTCCCCGCAGCCCCTTGTGGCCACAGGGTCCCGAAGTTCCCCACCTGCCAGCAGCAAGTGCTCGTTTGTACCTGTTGGAAAGGGCACGGGCTGATTTTCACAAGTGCTGCTTTGCCCCGTGCTGTGGGGTTCGGTGAGGAGTTCTGCATTTTAGCTCCTCTCGTGCCTCTGCAAACCGCAGTCCAGCCTCCCTGTTCCCTTCCCAGACCCAATTCCCGGCCTTTTCAGCCTCTCCTCACGCAGCAGCAGCACCATTCCCTGTGTTGGGTCAGCTGCCCTTCTCCAGACCCTCCCTAATTCCCCTCCATCCGCCTGCCGGTGTGGTGGCTGGACCTCCACGCGGCCTTTGAGACACAAGTGCACCAGGGATGGATATCACGGCAGTGTAGCCGCCTCCACCTTGTCCCTTGCTTCTGGCCACACACAGCATCTCGCTGCTTCTCCAGGTGCCCAGCACGTGGAGGCCATGTTTCCAGAGGAGAGTCATCGAGACCCGGAGACCCCATCCTGCGGCCCAGCACTCTGCAGGCCGCAGTCAGGTAATTGTCTTTAGGTGCATCACCTTAGATTTTACCCCTATGCAACCATATCGACCCCTTCTGTGTCTGTTTGCTGGAGGCTGCTTCAGAGTGATGTGACCTTTTTCCTGGCTGCTCTGTTTCCACGCTCGGTGACGTCCTGCTGCCCAGTGGGACCGGCTGCCACCCAGTCTGGGGCGGCTGCTGAGCGCAGCCATCACCTTGTGGCAGAGGAGACCATGGATCACTCCTTTGTTTACTGGTGGTTGCTGGAGTGAAGGCAGGTGCCCGAGATTGTACCTGTGCAGGAGTGTCAGCGCTTCTTGGGGCTGGCAAGGGCAGAGCTGATTGAAGAAAGGGGGGGTGTTGTGGGAAAAAATAGTTGAGAAACACAGAGGGAAGCCCAGGAAACTCCACAACCAGAGTGAATGCCTTTTATCCAGGAGTTTGACCAAAGGCTGCCTGGAAAAGCTGGAAGCATTGCGAAGAAATGCTTTTGCTGCATTTAGGAAAACAGGGACTTTTTAGGGAAACAAGGTTACACCATAAGGTGTCAGACACAGGGTCTGAATATGTGCCCCAGAAGGTCCTTATTTGTCACTAAGATGCAGAAATACATTTCCTCCTTCTGTAAGATGGGTGGCCACGGTAGAACTGCTTTACCCTTATGTCTTTGCAGGAACAACAGCAACACCCCCACAGCTCAATGCTGGAAGAAGCCTATAAACTGCAGCGCTGTGGGAAAGTACCCTCCCCGCCGTTTCACCTGACTCCACGAAGGGCAGGGGGTCTGAAAACTCATCCTAACATTCACTTAGTTTGGAGATAAGGGAGAAGCAAAAGAAAAGAACTCTTTGTTCAACTGCCAGTTCAGACAGCGGGGACAGGAGCCGTGTGACGACGGTAAGTCAGGAGCTGGGGAGCCCATAGGGAGCTAAGGAGGGGGGCTCTGGAGGTGATGGTAAGTCAGGAGCTGGGGAGCCCGTAGGGAGCTAAGGAGGGGGGCTCTGGAGGTGATGGTAAGTCAGGAGCTGGGGAGCCCGTAGGGAGCTAAGGAGGGGGGCTCTGGAGGTGATGGTAAGTCAGGAGCTGGGGAGCCCGTAGGGAGCTAAGGAGGGGGGCTCTGGAGGTGGTGCTCAGCAGTGAGGCTGTTGCAGACACCTTTTGGTGAGCGGAGGTTGCATCACCCGTGTTCCTGTGCCAGAGCCCAGGCCACCCTGCTGCCATGCACAGGGTGAGCTTAAAGGCCTTAGCAGCCCTTTGTATCATTTAGGATCACGGGCAGTGCCCGTTTTGCTTGGCAGAGCTTTTGACTGTTATGAAAAGGAAACAAAGAAGTAAATTGAATAATCATGAGTCACAAGAAGGGATTAAATAGTGTTTCTTATGCAGAGTGTTGCTTTCAGTCATCCAGCAACCTGAGCTGAGGCTTTCTTTGGGATTTGGGATGTGCTGGAATTACTTGTTCGAAGACAGAACTGAGAAGTGCTGCTCTGTTGATTTGGTGGTGGATCCAGTTTTGCTGGAGTGTTTGCTGCTAACAAGCGAGGCACAAACCTCAAGGTATTGTAGAACTGAGTTGGCCTTATTCCATTTCTGTTGCTACATCCAGAATTGTTAAAAAATGCTTTGTGTCACTTCAGCCCTGCTCAGAGTACCAGAGCTGAGCTTGGTCAGTGTCATCCTCTGGGTTCCTGCTCTCACCGCAACAAGTAGCAGCAAGCAGAAGAGCAAGAGGAAGCTGAGGGCACCAATACTGATCTTCACCTTTGCTCTGGCTTCTCTTTTTAATTTGTTCTTTTTATTTTTGACTTTTCTGTTTCCTGTTGATGTCATTGCTGCACTAAGGGGAGGGAAGGCTTGGCCTCCCATGGGCCAAGAGCTCTGACCTGGTTCAGTGCCCTCCCTGGGAACTTGGAGGGGGAAGTGGAAGGAGTAAGTCACGAACAGCCTCATATTTCTCCAGCGTGAGGCAGCTGGGAGCTGCAGCACAATCACTGCTGAGAACCTCAGCCAGATTTATTGACCATCCCACGGAAATAAATAACCACGGGAACAATGAGCCCAGCGCGATGACGACGCAGCCGCCGCCGCCGCAGAAAAGAACTGGAGGTTATTGTGAATGACAAACTGAACCCAAGTCCACAATGTCATCCTCTTGCGAAAAAAACTAACATTGCTAGGGTGTATAAACAGGAATGTCACATGTAGGACACATGAAGAAATTCTTCAGCTCTCCCCCCCCGCCGCCCCCGGCGCTGGTGGGCCTCCATCCAGAGGTGAATGGATCAGCTGGAGGGCATCCAGAGGAAAGCAAAAGAAAGCTCTAGAAATACAGCCTATTTAGAAAAGCATTGATCACAGTCCTCTCATTTGACACGACGTGTGTCCGTTAGCAACTTGCAAACTTGTTAATAGGGAGGTGCCTCAACAACTTGCAAACTTCTAAAAGGGGAATACTGTGTTCTCCCTGTCTGCTGTTGGCACGGTTAGGGAGCAGTGAGCTTAGCTTGAAGGAGAAGGCATGGGATTCAGGCACCCCACAAAAAAAGACAATACCTCTGCCCCGCATTCCAAGTCCACCACTTTGTAAGGAGACGAGCAGTTGTTGCTGGAGCAGATTGGTTGGGCAGACTGTGGGTTTCCATCACTGGGGCTCAAGTTGAGTGATGAGAGGTGCTGGTCTGTCTGTGCTCGGAGAGAAGGAGGTGCCTGGTGCTGCCCACCCCTCACTGCAAGCTCATGGTGTTGCCACAAAGCCACCATGCCCCTTTCCATCCCATCCCCATTGGCTAGTCGCTGTCCCTGGGGCTTCAAGGCCATGGAGGGGACAGTTGCCACAACAAAGCACGCAACGGCTCAAGTCTCTTAAGTCATAACTCAAACAGAGGGTATGCACTTACATAATGTTTACCTGGATGTAAGCAAAACACAAGGATGGACACAACGTTCCTCTTTGCCGTGCCTGTATCCAGGAGCCGCTGACGCTCACGCCATGTGGAACATTCTTCTCAGCATCTGTCACAGGGTTTGCAAGTCTTTTCTTGTGGCTGTTGGCCCTGTAGCCCACCGGTGTTTCCAACTCTCCACAAACCTGGAGTGCACTCGGTGTCCCTTAGCAAGCTTTCAGGGGACTTGGTGCCAAAGCTGAGCGGGCGAGGGCCCTCCCAGCTGCTGGGCTCCTTTCCTTTCCCAGGCTGCGATGGTCTGTGGCTGGGGAATGCCAGCTGGATTGCCTGGCACAGCTGGTACCAGGTGGCAGCGCTGCATTCGCAGACACTGGTATTGTGGGCAGCCTGCAAGATGCTCAGGTCATGAAAGCATCTGGTTTTGACACTCCCTAGTTACCCTGACAGAGGGAAATGGCAATTGCAGGAGAGAGTGCTCTTTAAGGCAGGTGTATTAATGTGGCTCCTTCCAGCCTGGCCCAGAGCCTGCAGAAGAGAGCTCCACCAGGAGCCCAGCCAGGGTGTCACTGTCCCTGCTGCGGTGCCCAGCGTCTGACCTTGTTCCGCTGGCAGAAGAGCAGAAGATGGGACAGGCCCCAGATGCCAGCGACCCCTTTCCAAAGTCCAGCTCAGGCAGGTGGGAAGAGCACCCTGCAAACCACTTCTGTACACAGGCTGCTCGTCCAGGTTG
Organism: Jacana jacana; assembly: GCA_013400555.1. Lineage (NCBI taxonomy): Eukaryota > Metazoa > Chordata > Aves > Charadriiformes > Jacanidae > Jacana > Jacana jacana. The sequence continues at coordinate 248,647 of VZTM01014263.1, forward strand.
AGGCATCTCTAGCCAGACGGTGCCATTTGCCTTTTAATGAATGTCCTTCAGGTTTTAATTTCTGAGATCAAATCAAAATTGATCCTAAGTACCGGCAGATAAAGCAGCTACTGTATGTTTTTGAGCCACTTTGAGCCACTCTGTGTAGATTGTGCCATCTTTCTGGCTCTTAAACGCAGTGTTTGCAGAGCTTTGTACAATCTAGCTGCAGGGGTTTTTTTTGAGCTGATTTTCTGCTCAGATTATGCAGAGAGAGGAGGTTTCAGGTGAACACCAGGCAATTCAGATTGCTGGAGGCACAACAATCATCATGGTTGGACCAGAGACTGGGGCAGGTAGATGTAGGTTTGGCACAGCAGCCCTGTCCATACCACAAGGCAGATTTATCTGTCGATCTGTGTGTTTTCAGAGTGACTGTGTGTCCTGATCTGTGACAGACGAGGTTTGTCCCTTACATTTCAGAAAAGCCTCTGCAGTGTTATGAAGATAAATATGCTGTGGGAATCGATAAACAGTCACAAGACTCACGAGAACCAAGGAAGCTTCATGGCTGTTTGCTCATCTAAATGAGAGATTAACAATAAATTGATTTTAAAAAGAAAAATGAAAAATCCCATATTTGGTTATTAAAAGCTGAATCAACTGGAAATGAAGAGACCAAACAAAGCTTAGGCTACGCGGATATTTGTGGATACCAGGCCTGAACTGGTTGGGGCTGTTCCCAGTGCCAGGAAAGAGCAGACAGAAGTTGCTGAAAATAAAAGCAAAATGTGAGGAGGTAACTAGTAAAGTGATTTGTTATTGACCCTGGTGGATTTTTTTGTGGTGGATTTGCAGGGTACCAGTTGGGTGTCTGTCCCTGGAGCAGGGCACATGGGCAAAACTCTGCTGGTGCGTGTCCTGCCCGCAGCCTGGCAGACACAGGTTTCTCGGTGCGGTGGTGCTGGAGCCCGTGCTCCTGTCCAGCAGCCGTTTGTCAGTCCTGCTTTGTAACAGTGGCTGGTCCTGGAAGAGGGAACTCTTTGCTCTTTGAGGCTCGGCCTCTGTTCACGGAAAGGAGGGTCTGGGCAGTGCTGGTACCAGAGTAAGGCAGCACTGAAAAAATAGGGAAGCCATCACCAGTTTCTTCTTCCACTGGCAAGAGATAAAAATCAATTGCTTGAGATACACAAGAAAGAGGTTGTTGAAAAGGTCTGCAAGGAGATACCTGGGGGGGGAGAGCTGCTGGGACAGCGGGGCAAACTGCAAACTTATGGGGTACAGCTGCCTTGTTGGCAGAGATGCATCCTGCAGAGCATGGCCATCTCTTTCACCCCACCATCCAAGGGGTGGCTTGGCTTTGTTTGTAGAAAACGAAGTGCTGAGCCATATGTGTGCTCATGATTCAGGCCTGGCAGGCTCTGTACACCACAAGGTGATGGGGAGGGGTCTGCAGACCCCATGTGAGAGCATCCAGAGAAGGAATGGAGTTATGCAGAGGGAGGAGAAAGGCATAGTAATAGCAGGAGAAACCTACAGACCCTATTGAACACCACTGCCCTCCCCCTGCTTCTGGCCAGGTTCTCAGCTTTATGTAACTGGGTCTATGTCCCCAGAGCCAAATTTTTTCCCCTCTTGGCAGCAGGCTTCCACCACGCCTTCCCCTGAACCCCCCTGCTGTGTGCAGTACTATGGGTAGAGCTCCTGGTTGCGTCAGATTTGGGGTTGTTGCTAGGCAGAACACGTTGTCCTTGAGGCCTCCCAATGCCACATTTAACCCTGGCAGGGCTGCAGTGTGGCAAGAGATGGGGCCAGCTGTAGGGACTGAGAAAATAACCCAGAGGTGCTTGGAGAGGGGCTGCATGCACTTCTGAAGGTCACTCTTGTCAGGCCTCAGGAAAAGAAGAGAGAAAATAGTCTGGAACCGTGCAGCTCTCAGCAGAAAGAGAGTCCAAGCAGCTTCAAGAGAAGACATTTTTCTGTGAAGTGTTTTAAAAACGTGCTATTCCTTGCCCAAAGCTCCCAGGAGGTGTCTGCTGTGGTACCCTGGCCAGCCAGGGACCTGGATGGATCCTGCCACCTCCCAGCCTGCCTCCAGCCCCAAGTGCCTGGCTCCCACTGTGGCCTCAGCTGTGCCAGTTGCAGCACAGTGGTCAAGGGCAGGTCCTGGCTCTCCAGCATCATCACCCCAGCCCCAACACTGAGGGAAGGGGACGCTGCTGGAACCTGGGGATGTGCAGCCTTACTGTGGGTAGTGCAGTGAGCATGGGTTGAGCACAAGTGGTCCTTCCTCTTCCCACACAGGAGTAGGTGCAAACAGGCAAAAATCCCAATGACTGCTGGCCTCTGCAATGAAGGTGTCAGCAGGACACCTTCTTCTGCAGGAAGATCAGCCAATTCCCTCTTGTCCCTGAGCAACAATTTGATCTCAAGCCATTTGCTGCTAAGGCAGTCAGGGAAGACTTGGAGCAGTCCCTCGAAGACAGGGAGGGTGCAGATGCCTCTTGTTTACCCCAGGCCTGCAAGAGTCAAATGACAGGAAAGTGTAGATTTCACCTCACTTAGCAAAAAAAGGGCCTTCTGGGAATGGTGTCACCTGTGCTTTGCAGCACCATCAGAGAGGTAAGAATTGCATCACTTCTCTGAGCTGCCAAAATTATGAGTTTACTTGGACCTTGCAGCAACCAAAAAAAAACCCCAACAGAACAAAGCAAAACAAAACAAAACAAAAAAAACCAAACCTCAAACCCAGGTCAGCTTGAGCTTCCTTTAACCCTTCAGGTCCTGATGCCTCCAAGACCCTGGCTAGGGAAATGCCTGCCTTCCTTCAGCCTAGGGAGGAAGATGTCTCCTAATTGTAATGATGCCACAAACTGTCCTTCTTTAGCTAGTGCATTGGGACCCTAGACCCTTTGGGGTCAGGACAGACTGGTGCTTTCTGTGGGCTTTGAGGTCCATCAATCCACTGTTGGTGCATTGTGAGGTCCCAGGGCTAGAATAGCTGGACTCTGCACATTTCCCACCCCCTCCACCCCCCTACAATCTCCCCCCACAGTCTTTGAGGACTGAGGGAAGTGGCACAAAAGTGTGGCATCCCAGGGCCTCCAGGAAGCCACATGATGTCCCTCTGTAGGCTGCCCCCAGAAAGAGTTAATACACAGGCATGTTCCAGGTGTTTGAAGTGAACACAGTTGCAATGGGGGGAGAGGGCACTTTTGGGTGGGGAGGGCAGCCCTCTCTGTGAGCCAATGGCAACGTGATTCAGTCCCAACGCCCAGTTTGCGGGCTTATTTCATGGGCAAGAATCGGCAGGAATTTCCTCTCAAGGGGACTTGTCCTGGATGAAAAGCAGGGACTGGACCCCCAAGCTTGTTGGTGTCTCCATCTCCGTGCTGTAGAAGGTAAAGTACTATGCTCTGGTACCTCCCTGCTTTCGGGGGGGAAGTGGGGAGATCTTCCCTGGCTGCCTGCATTGAAGGCATCCATTGTGCCTGTGTCTGCAGCAACCCATGGTATGAGAACCATGTTGCAGGGTGGGGTGAAGGCTCTGCTGGGATAGACTCTGCATTTGGGACTCAGCCTTGCTGTTGAATTGAGATGTGTGGCTCGTCTCTCTGCTCATATTTTTAAGCAGCATGGCTGCACATGTCTTTAGCTGCCCTTTTTTTGGTAGAAAGGAGGCCCAGAAGGTATTGGCAGCAGAGAAGCTGAAGTCTTGCTTTGTGAACTTGTTGGATCAGCCTGAGCTGCAATAAACAGGCTTCTGAAGCGCTGCTGGCAGAGTAACTGTGTCAGCACGGGCCATTCCTAGGTGCAAATTTCATTGCAGCAGTGAGAAGTTTGTTTAGGTGGCAGATCCTGCCTGAGAGGGGTAGTGCTACAGCTTTCAGAAGTTTTACTTTTGGAGAGTCATGGGCTGTGCCCCCAAAGAGGCAGGTCCCATTTTGATATGTGTTAACTAAGCGCAGGAAATCCACTTCACACCAACAGCTCTTCAGGATGGACTCGTACCTGATCCAAGTGAATGGCCATGGAGATCATGCCCCTATGCTGGATCTTCATCTCAAGACCAATGGGAACAGCATATCGCTGGGGAAGGTGAAGGGCCGGAAGCCAAGATGGGCTGTCAGGGCTTCTGAAATGTCAAAGAAGACTTTTAATCCTGTCCGAGCCATTGTAGACAGCATGAAGGTGGAGCCAAACCCAAAGAAAGCTATGATCTCCTTGTCCTTAGGTGAGCATAGCGTTGTGGCTGAAGCCTCAACAATGGGGTAGACTGTGTGGCTGGCAGATTGCAGGGCTCTGAAGCCCAGAGCTCTGTGCCCATCACAGATCAGTGAGAACCTTACTATTTTTTCAATCTTGAAAAAAGGAGACCCGACGGTTTTTGGAAACCTTCCCACAAACGATGAGGTCACACTGGCTGTGAAGGAGGTTTTGGACTCGGGACGTTACAATGGTTATGCCCCATCTGTTGGTAAGTTAACAAAGCTCCTCCTGTGAGAGGAGGGTGGAGGCATGTGCCAGCTGCTACGCTTCAGCAGGTAGAGAGAGTCCACAGACATCTTCCCAGCAGCCCTGCAGCTGCTGCTCCCATGAGAACACAAGCATGTGTTTCCCTCAGACAGACTTCAGTGCTCTTCCCTGCATGACCTGGTCGAGGCCCTGTGCCTCTGGCAGCAGCTGTGTTTGCCCCTGCAGCCATTACTCGAGACTGTGTCTCCCTGCCGTGGGCTGCAGCCAAGTCCCTTTTGGATCTGCCTTCACCAGGACCCTCCCTGGGCTCCCTGACCTCACAGACAGCATGAGCCTTGTTTGCAGTTGGTGCAAAAGGCACGCACAGAGCATAGATCCTGCCTGGCTCCCAGGACACCCCATGTGGTGATAGGGAGGGCTGCCCTGTGCCACCACTACACAGTGAAGTCCATGCAATAGCACTTGGCCTGCTGCTGCTGGGTCAGAACAGCTCCCTGGCTACCCTCTACCCTGCTGCTGCTGGTTCTCTGTCCAGGACATGATGGGGCCAGAGCCTGCCTCCTGCTCAGGGTCTGTCCCTGCTCTTGGCCTGCCTGGTCCAGCCTCGGGGCTGCACAGTGCTTGGCTAGAGGCAGGACAGCCTCTGCCACTTTGGCACGGTGTCACTAACTGTGAGTAACTGGACATGAGAACCCATCAGACTGGGACCTTACGCTGACAAATGAGCTTCCTCCAGCTGGGTGGCAGCTGTATGTCTTGTACTGGCAGGAAAAAGGAAATGGTCTGTAAAAAAACTTCCTTTGAATGACAGGTTTCTCTTTCCCCAGGCTACCAGTCCTGCCGGGAAGCCGTGGCCACGTACTACAACTGCCCAGAAGCACCACTGACAGCCCAGGTACTGCTGCCCAGCGGAGACACTCTCACTGTAGAGCAGGCAGGGTACTGCTGCCCATGCCTACACCACGTGCCATGGGGGTCCTGCCCAGCTCCCTCCCTCCCCTGCCCAGCTGTGGGACTGAAAGCTCACCATGGCCTTGTTCCACAGCTACTGGCTGCTGCTCCCATCCACTGCCCTGAGCCTTTCTCCTCCACCCTCCTCAGGAGAGGGCTGAGCACTCCAGCTGTTGGAGGTTTCCTGATTTCCATCAGGCTCATGACTTGTGTTTTTGGCTGAGAAGCTCTCACTTGGCAGACCCTGGGCATTATGTCACTCCCACATGGCTGGGGCACTTTAGAGTGGCTGGGCTTTCTGCTGACTCCTGTGTGCTCTTTGCAGGATGTCATCTTAACGAGTGGCTGCAGCCAGGCCATAGAGCTTGCCTTGGCAGTGCTGGCCAACCCGGGCCAGAACATCCTGGTGCCACGGCCCGGCTTCTCCCTCTACAAGACTCTGGCATTGTCTATGGGGATTGAAGTCAAACTCTACAACCTCTTGGTAAGTGGTAGCAGGCCTGGAAGGGGCAGCTGTGACATTCCTGCCCCTGAAATACCCTGGTCCTGCCTGAGAAGTGGGTGAAGATGCCCTGAGCAATCCTGGGCACACTGTCACACCTCACCCTCTGTGGCAAGTCCAGCTCCTTAGCTGTTACTTCCTCTTCACTTCACTAGCCAGAGAAGGGCTGGGAAATTGATTTGGAGCACTTGGAGTCTCTGGTGGATGAGAAGACAGCTTGCCTCATTGTGAACAACCCGTCGAACCCCTGTGGCTCTGTGTTCAGCAAGAGCCACCTCCAGAAGATCCTGGCAGGTAAGCCTGCTTGGGCCATGGTTGCAGTCTAGTGTCTGCCCACATTGCCCATGTCTTGATCACTGCTTTGCTTCTCTCCTCATGTCTGACTCCAGCTCAGGAAGCAGGGCTTGCTCAGTGTGAAGGTGTTGCTTTATCTGAGCAAGAACATGCAAAGCGTGTGTCTTGCCCTTCCTCAAATGCTTTGTGTGGCTTGGACTGTTCACTTCTCCACTCTGGCTCCAGAGAGGGAGAGTGTTCACACACATGGGAAGCCCTTCGCTTCCTGAGCCCTAACCTGTCAGCAGGAGAGCTGTGCTGCCTGCCCCCACTGGTGAGCAGAACTGGGCTCAGCCACAGCAGGGATCTCCAGTGCTTGGGCTCTCCAAATGATAAGATTGTAGGAGGAAGAGCCCCTCTGCCCTGGGACAGTTTCCCTCAGAGCCCTGCTACGCAAAGAGCAGGTCTGCTGCCATGGAGGATGCAAGGTGGCCAGGCTGAATACCCTCTCTTCCACAGTGGCATCAAGACAGTGTGTGCCTATCCTTGCTGACGAGATCTACGGAGACATGGTGAGTGTTAGCTGGGATTCTTTCAATCCCCACGCCGCCTGTCCTTTCTGATGCTCTGGCCCTTTGGCCATGGTAGCCGGGTCTCCAGAGCTGAGGAACAGCTCCACTCCCATATACTGTGCCTGGGTCCATGCCTGGAGCCCCCAGTCCTCTGATGTGCAGTCCTGGGGCTACCTCTCATGTCCAGCTCCTTTCCTTTTCCCAAATGGCTCACGTTCATGGGAGTACACTTACCATGTTCATACCATGGGAGCTTTCACCATCCATTTCCCATCACTTCCCTGTCTCCCTTATTCCTGTGCCTCACGCAGCCCCCAAAGGCTCTCATGATAAGAGACAGGGAGAGCCCTAACACAGCTTCCTGTCACAGGTGTTTGCTGACTGCAAGTATGAACCCATTGCAACCCTCAGCACCAATGTGCCCATTTTGTCCTGTGGTGGCTTGGCAAAACGGTGGCTAGTCCCCGGCTGGCGGATGGGCTGGATCCTAATTCATGACAGGAGGGACATCTTTGGTAATGAGGTGAGAACTGCTGAGTGTCACTGTCACGGCAACAGACCTGCAGTGGCTTCAATGTGTGGATCACCAGTGCTTTAACTGACACAGGCATGTACTGCTCTTTTGCTCATACATGGGTGTTGCCCAATTGCTTACATGCTTTTCTGCACCTCTAGGCTTTTCATGTCCCTTCCTTACTCCATCTGCTTCCAAACATGGCCTTTTACCCACATCTGCACTGTAACACGCTCCTTGGCTCTGCTGCTCCTTCACATATGCCTTGTCCTTTTTGTGTGCTTCTCATTCTTTCTCTTCTCAGATAGCTCCAGTGTGCTCAGAAGGTATTGCATGACTTATCCAGCATGTGGAGTCCATGTGTGGTCTCTATGTGCTCTTATATGATTTCTCTTAAAAAGTAAGTATAAAGCCCTTGCAGTGCTGCTAGTGCTTTGTCTGGCTGTTTGTTCAGATGTGTTACAAGAGCAACCATCTACTGCAGTGATGTTTCCTCCCAGAGGGCTTTCTGCGGAGGAAGAGGGAGAAGAGAGGACCAACTGAGTGAGCTGATGTTGGTTGTCCCTACCTGGCTTTGAAAGTGGGGATTGTGGGTCCAAACCTAAGGGAAATGCAAAGTGGTATTTGGAACAGCTCTGTCTTTATTTGTATTAGCTATATTCCAGCCTGGTTTGAATCAGATTAGGACGCTCCAAAGATTGTCTGTGATGTTACAATCTGCAACTAAAGAATAGAGAACAATGCTGTAAATAATCTGCAGATACCTGACGTATAGTCCACCCAATGTTCTTTAGTACTCTGCGTGCTCACTGAGGAGAGGGGTGTGAGCAGCTGCAGAAATGCAGAGAAAAGCACAGTCTGAGCTGCAAATATCACTTTTTTTTTTTTTTTTTCAGATCAGGGATGGCCTTCTAAGACTAAGTCAAAGGATCCTAGGACCCTGTACAATTGTCCAAGGAGCACTGGAACGGATCTTGCAGCGAACACCTCCTGAGTTCTACCACAACACCCTCAGCATGCTCAAGGTAAACAGGCTGTAACAGGACAGCACAGTTTGCTCACACGTCTTTTGGAGTGAGTCGTATCTTTGTACCTCATCATCCCTGCTCCAAGGTGCCATTCTGTCTGTGACTAGGGGAGCCCAACAAATCCAGTTCCAGCGGGACACATGGTAACTGGAGCAGAAGTATGGGCAGCGATAAGTTTCAGGCAGCCCAGACCTGCAGCTGGAGCTGCTGAGCCAGGGGATGGGATGTTTGGCACTAACTTGCTGAGCTCAGCTCAGTTATAACTGCTGTCCTCAAGGCCATGATCGCCCATGCTGTTTGTGTTTGATGTCCCTTTATTTGCAGTGGGCAAATCTGTTTATAGATCCTGGTCTGGAGCTTGGCTTCCATTTGCTGAGCTGCTTCCTGGAATTTCTCCTGTTTTGAAATTTCTCTTTTCTGCTTTTCAGTCCAACGCTGACCTTTGTTATGCCGCCTTATCAGCTATCCCTGGCCTCCAGCCTGTCCGGCCGGCCGGAGCCATGTACCTCATGGTAAGTGAGGAGGGGGACATGATATTTGCAGATCATCAATGCTCAACTGGGTCTCGTTGCCAGTCCTTGTCCATAACCATGCATTTTCACATTGCCCTGTGTGGTAGACTCATCCCTTGGTCACTTTTGGAAGGCCAGAATATTTTGTGCACTTGGCTTGGACGTTTCCCCCACTTGCTCTTTCGCACCTATTGCATTTCTGCAGTATCTGAACATTTATTTCAAGCTAAATCATCTGGTGAAATTCTTCTTCCACTAGCTCTTTCAGGATTTCTGCAGGCAAATTATCTCTCACCTGGTCTGTTTAAGAATATTTTCACAAGATGTTTAAAATTATCTTTGGTTGTAAACAAATGGCCAGGATATCACTGTCCTGTGAAAAGGGACAGCCTCCTTCTTTCCAAATACAGAACAGAAATATTTATTGAACATTTAAGCATTTCTGTGTCATTTTACCAATTTATATCATCCTGCAAAGATTTTTTTTCATGATACTCTAGACCCTGCACCTTTCCTCTTTTTTTCTTTTCTTTTTAAACCAAAACAGTTTGTCTTTTTCTTACCATATGGGTTTCATGCATGGCAGAATTATTAATGTATATTGACTGGAGTTCTCTCCCAAGCTCTTTTTCAATATCTCACTTATTCTTTTGTGCTTCTAATTGGTTACTGTATCTTTGCCATCAATTTTTTTACTAAAGCTGTCCTTAAATGAAATTCCAGCTTTAGGCAGTTAATGAATACTTTGTAAAGAAGCCCCAGTTTTCACTTATGTGTTTCTGTCTTACATTCCAGTCGGCCCAAATTATGAGCAAAAATTAGGGGGCAAACAGCTGCACTTGCCTGGGAAGCTGTGGGGCTCCATGGGTAAGCAGGGACACTGCAGATAGTTTTGGTGCCCTTGATTGCCATGTTACATCCCTCTGCTGCAGGTTGAGATTGAGATGGAGCATTTTCCTGAGTTTGAAAACGACGTGGAGTTCACCGAGCGACTCATCTCGGAGCAGTCTGTGTTCTGCTTGCCAGCCACGGTGAGGCTAATGCTGAGAGCCCCAGGGAGCCGGGGGCCCAAAGCATGGGGAGAGAAGCAACAGGGGGTGGCTGCTGTGTGTGCAGAGTCCATGGTCTGGAATGGGGTGTGTGGGCTGGCTGTGAGCAAATGCAGTGTGTAGAGATGGGGACTGGCAGTCTCTGGCTCACTAACAGCCCTCAGTCAGGCTGCTGGGATCTTCCCAGCTCCAGGCTTGCTCCTTATGTCTCAAGCAGGCGTAGCTGTCTCTCTGAGCCCTATGTACCACCACACCTCCTTGCTGAAGCTGCTCCCTTTAGAGGCCTGGGAATGCTGCCACCTATGTTTCTAGTCCCTCACTTCTATAGGCGCTGGGATGGGCTACAGGCTGAGAACATCTGTGCCCACCTCCTTCCAGCTCCACTCCCACCACCGAATGTGGATGGAGCCTCTCCAGCCCCCTCCTTCCCCAGCTTCTTCCAGCCCATTCCCTGGGTCCTGCATAGTCCATACAGAGTCCTTTGGTCTCTCACCCTCACAGCATCTTGTCTACACAGATGGAAAGCAGAGGTTTGCTTTGAACAGCAAAAACAGCCTAAGGGAGCACGAGCCTATCCCTGCTGTCCTCTACTGAGCATTGTCACTTGCTGACACGGCACATGGCCCCAAGGCAGGGCTCTGAAACCACAGCATTGTCCCAGGTAATCTGACAGCTTCCTCCTTTCTTATTTCAGTGCTTTGAGTACCCAAACTTCTTCCGCGTGGTGATCACCGTGCCTGAGGAGATGATCTTGGAGGCCTGCAGTCGCATTCAGGAGTTCTGTGAGATGCACTACCAGGGTGCTGAGGGGACCCAGGATCTGGAGTGTGACAAGTAGCCACAGCTGGCCTCCTGCCTCTGCCAGGCTAGACCTTGTGCGAGGCAGCAGCCGGGCAGGCAGGGCTGCTTCCAGCCAGCCCCACATCCCCCTGCCTGAGGCAGCAGGACCACCACTGCTTGCACTTGTTGTGCTCCACACACCCCTCAGCACTATGGGACGAAGCAGCCACTTCTCCCTCCTCCTCCACTGCAGCTTGCACACACTCTGGCACCCCGTGCCTGTGGTCTCCGTATACTCTGCATTTGCACCCTGTGTTGGTCCGTGCTGCCTGCGAAGCAAGTGCAGGCAGGGGCACACAGCTCTTCCTGTGCCCAGTCCCAGAGCCCAGGACCCTCGTGGCTGGTAGCTCCTGTGCTGGCTGCGCTTCCTCTTGGCGACAGAAGGCCACAGTCTCGGAGGACAAAAGAAAAGTACCCACCTCTCACTTAACCTATGTTACCTTAGGAGGCCAGAGCTCTTTATACCGAGCCCTTTGTGTGACAAAGGGAGTAAGTTATTGTGACTTTTTTTATTAATAAACATTCTGACGTGCCAGCGTCTGCACTCTGCTCTTGTTGCCACAGGTCTGGCTTGGCCACTGTGTGCGAGCCCCTCACTCAGCCCATGGTGCTGTGGTGCTGCTGTGCCCAGCAGGGGGGTGGTGGGAGTACCTCAGTCCCTCAAAGGCACCCACCAAGCCCCGAGGGTGAGATGGGTCCTGCAGGCCTGGAACAGACTGGGAACGGCCACTCCTGCCCCACTGATGCCAGAGGCTCACTGGGGGCGCCCTGGCACCTTCTCCACAGAGCAGCTTCACCCAACCCCTTGGTCTTCACAGCCCCTTCCCCATGGCTCCTGACAGAGCCGGAGTGCTGCTACCCACTGGTGCAGTGTGGCACAGCTCCTTGGGCTGGAGCCAGCCATGCCAGGTGCTGGTGCCTAAGCGTTCAAAGCAAGGGCATCAATAGGGGGTGTTCGTGACAGGCCAGCAGTGCCAGAGTTAATCATTGCTGAATACGTGAGCTCCTAAAGTAATAAGGAGCTGGTGGCCTGGTGTCTGTTCCCTCTGTGGAAACAGGAGGAGTGCCTGTGCGGTCAAGAAGAGATAATATTCATACTGTACAGGGTGTTCATACACACCAGCAGTGACGGGGCTACTGATTACTGAATACGTCAGCTCCATGAAGTAATAGGAAACGGGTCGCCTAGCATATGTTCAGTCTGTGGAAACAGGAGTGCCTGTGCCATCAAGGGGAGATAACGCCCATCGGACCATACGTTCTGCTGAGCTGCTCGTGGAGCCATCTCTGAATCCGGCAGAGGGGCGACTTGCTGAGTGCCTCACATCATCTCCTACAGCTCTGTTCATCTGCCCTCCTCCAGAATAAGGATCCATGGGTCAGCCTTGCCTCCCCAATGATGGGAAAAATCAGCTAACTCTGGATTATGCACTGCCAGACCTCCTGCCACGTCCTGCAGGTGTGTCTCATTACCTGCCCTTCCCCTGCCCAGGACAACGTTGGAGTACCAGTACTCTGCTGGAAGGGGAGGTATCTGTGAGAGTGTATGAAAAGTCATCGGTACATCAGCTGAGTGTCCCTGCTACATCCTTTCCCTTCAAAGAAAGCAATCCCAGAACAAAAAGAGAGAGAAGCTGGAGCTGTGGGTGAATGCCAGGTGGCTCCAGAAATTTCATGCCATTAGGCCTCCAAATAGAGCCAAATAACCTGGGCTTCTTCACACAACCTGTGCTTATAGAGGAAGCTGCACCTTTGACACCGCTCCCCCTTCATGATCCCCTTTCCTCTCAGAGTGGCCTCAGAGGTGTCTGTTAACATGCAAATATTCTGCAATCATTAACACTGCTCTGTTTCATCTTAGCCCAGCAGTATCTGGCCAAGAATGCTGAGTGAGCCAGAGACATAGGGATATATAGAGATCCTAAATCTCAAGATATTGAGATTTCTCAAGTCCACATTCTTTACTGACATCTTTTGCAAATATAGCACTGCCTTTGGACCGCACCCAGGTTTTCCCTGCTGCACTAGCAAAATAGTATTAAACCACAAACATGCATCTTTCAGGCATTATACTCACAGGTGCTTCGCATCACAGTGTGGGTGTAGCCTAGAGCACCCTGTCAGCCATACAAACTAGCCTAAGCTGGTGCTTGGAGGTGCTTTGTGCCAAAGAAAGCCCCTTTAGCACCGAGACCAAGGAAGAAGCCAAGACACAGGCTGCTCTTCCTCAGATGCTCCAGCAAGGTCTGCAGTGCTCTGATAGAAATCCCTCAGTGCCTTTATGGCTGATCCATGACCATTCTCCCTGTCTTAGCTGGGGAATACCAGCTGCACACCCTGGAGCAGGCTTGCAGTGTCCTGCTCCTCTCTGCACCATCTGGACTGGCCATTTTCAAGAGGAAGGTGACCTACCCCAGCCATGGGGATCTAGGTGGTGATGCCTAGTGCTTTCCTTGGGAAAGGAAGGAACTCCTCAGCTCATGGGCAAATGAAGGTGAAATGTAGAAGTCCTGCAGTGGTACAGCAGGGCAAATTGTAGCACTGAGGGGAGGTTGAGGTAAATCACAGCTGCCAGCAGTGAGGCCATCAACTTCCCCAGGTGCCTCAGGAATCTGGATGCAGCCCGCCCCCTAGCCCTGCTCTCCCACTCTCTTCCACCAGTGCTGACTGCTCCCAATGGGGCTGCAGTCTGGAACAGTCCCTGAGTGTCTTCCTTCTGTGGGGCCGTGGCTCTTAGCCATCAGAGCCTGTCTGAACTGGCTGTCTCCACCTGCATGTAGCCACTCTCTACGCCTGCAGTGGGAAGATGTGGTCTGCCCTGAGATGGATCCAGGATGGTTGCAGGTGGGCAACCCAGGATGACCAGAGAGGCCCTGAGGAACCAGGGCCCAACCTGCTGGAGAGCTCAGGTGAGGCTTGAGCACGGTGTGCGAGCAAGAGGGGGATCCCAGAGGAAGGTGTCCATGCAAAGCTTTTTTGTATGTGAGGGCTGGTATGTAACCTCATTTTCTCAGTCTGTGCAGGCCTGTTGGAGGCCAAGTGAGCTGACCTGCTCCAGTGGCATTTTCCATGAGGGTTGGAGGAAGGGAATACTTAGTGCATGGCAAAGGGAGGCACGGATGTGTTTCCGTAAGGAGGAGAAGTGGCCAGAGAGAGACTCTGTAAGAGGAGGAGGCAGCAGTGGGCTGGGAGACAATGCTTTCTCAAGGTGACTAAGAGGGATTTTGCAAACCAAATTGTGAGAAGGGAGAGGAGTTCGGGAGGAGAAGGAAGGCTTGGCATGGTCAAAGTCTTGCTATTGACAGGACAGCCATGAAAGACACAGCCTGAACAGGGAGGGTTTCGGTAGCTGGAAGGCACCTAAAAGCTGGCTAGCAAAGCTGAACAACTCATCACAAAAAGTTTGGGGTTTTATCTTCTATATTGGCCTTCAGTCTAGCATCCCAGGTCTGGGGAAGCCTTCTGAGGGGCAAAAGCTGTACGTCTTCCTTGTGATTTGCTGTCTGGCATGGGCTCTCTTATGGTGCTAGGAACCCAGACCTCTTCTAGCCCTTTGCTTTGTCAGGCATTGTCTTCCATTAGCTTATTTGGCTTGGGCTGGTGTTCCCTGAAGCCTTGCCAGAGCAAACAGGTGCCGTCAGTAGGTCTGAGGGATTTATTTCCTGGCTGTCTGGCAGAAGTACTTGGTGTTAGTGCAGGGTCTTCTGCACTCTGGTGCATTGTGCAGACTAGGCATGCTTCAGCTCTGCTTGCTGCTGCTGTTCATCTGAACTCTAGATCAGCTGTTCTATGCCAAGTTTCAGTCTGGGTGCTGATTTCTGCTTTTAGGCTGCTTATGTACATTAAAAAGGCAGAAGCCAACTGGTGAAATTAATTCAAAAGCTGCGTAAATAATTTGTTTGTTTGCTTGTTTGTTTGTTTTGACTATATTTCTCTTTTCTGTAACATGTTGGTAAAGTGTTATGTGACTTCATCCTTAGAGCCTTATGTAAATAAGCTTCTTTCTCTCCTGTTTTCCCATTGTCTCACTACTTGAGAGATCAGAGTGCCATAGTTCAATGAAACCAATGAATGAGTGTTGCGTTATTTTGTAAGACATGGGAACGTGGTCCAGTAAGGTTCTTCTTGGGTTACAGATTCCTGCTTCCTGCTATTGAACAGACAGCTCTAGGGCAGAGCTGTTTTATTTATCCAGCCATGGTGAACATGTCATTCCATAAGAAAATGAAAAGGCAGATTAATGCAAATAAAACCAGTGAGTAGGTGGAAAGGAGGAAGGAGAAAATAGTAATATTAACTCAAGTAATGGAAAGACAGGAGATATTGGAGACCAGCCAGGAAATAATGTAAGATGGATATGGCAAGATGTTTGTTTTGCTGTACAGAGTTGTTGTACAATTCAGTGTAGAGAGGGGGAAACTTGCAGACTGCCAGAGAACAGAAATTGTGAATGGAACGTACATATTCAAGGCCATGCATTGGTCACAAAGGGTAGAAACACAAGTAAAGTCCTGTGACAAGGTAAAAACCACAACCACTTACCTGAAAATCTCTTTGGGGAGAACTTAGAAGAAAACAGGATGAAAGAGGTCCTATTGGCCCTGTGTGACAACATACACGGATCTCCATGGTATTAGAATAATAAATACAACGAATGACTGTGTGATTATGGAAGACTTTCGGCTTTTCAGGTAGAGACTGGAAAAACAAACTTTACTAATAATACAAGGAATCAGTTGTTCCTGAGGGGAAGTTCTGTTCACTGAATTAGTGGTCTAATAAGAAGTGACACTACTTTAAAGTTGTTCTGGCAAATAGTCATCATCTTGTAGAAGTCAGTCATGGAAAATAACCTACAGTCATGTGAACACTAACTGGATTGGCTTAAATTGTGGTATCTAGGTCTTCATGTTCAACTCTTTGGACCAAGAGGAATAGTTATTTGCACTCAGCAATGGTGATTTTGTGGTACTTTCCAATGGCTTGTGATCTACTTAAATGTCTTCTGCTGGTGCAAGCTGCTACATCCTCAACAGCAACACACATTGGTTCTATTTTCTTTCTTTCTGCAGAACTAAAAATAGTTTCTTCATCTGAAGAATATTTTGATCTATTGCTATGCATAACCTCAGGTTCTGTTTCCATACCTGTGGAAGTTTTCACATGGAAATCCAGTTACCCAGTTTATGCAGAACACGTGTTTTGGAAATTTGTGGTTTCTAGCTCTTGGCTTTATGTGCTAATCACACTCTCCTCTTTGCTGTTGATCTTACCAATCTTTCTGCTCCAGTGTGTTTCCTGGAGCGTTTGCTGAATGACAATAGAGAAGTTCCTTGCTTGTAAGGGTAACTTGGCTCTTTTCTAAAAGATCTGTTTACAGAGATACTGTAACTGCAATCAGTGTTGGGGAGGGAGGGAGTCATCCACTATCCTTGCTCTTGTCTATGCCAACTTTGGGCCCTCCTGTGCCAATTTAGACAAGGCTATTTATCTCAAACTGATTCTGAAACAACATATAAGTTTAAAACTTATCTCAAACATAAGGGAAAGGCCGTAGCAACATGACTGCAGGAGCACATCAGCCTGTCCTTGGAGAGATGTCTCCTATAGGACATCATACCAGTCATTTGTCTCATCTTTCCTTGTTCTGGAAGTCACATGGGGCAAGTTCTGCTCTGTCTCAGGAGGAACTTGCTCTGACTGGAGTTTAGCATAGACATTGCACCTCTGCTCCTGTGCATTCTGGTGTTTGCCTGACTGCTGTGTTTCCTTTCCAAATCCTTTCTGATTCCTAAAGCAACCGGAGTGGCTGTATACAGCATCCCTGCCAAGAACCCTCTTTCTGAAAGCCAGAGTTCTGCTCAGTTGCTTTTGTCCCTTTGAAAGTGCCAAGCAATTGACATACAGACCTTTAGTTTCTCTTCTGCAAGGAGCAGGGGTTTTCCAGTGCATTTCAAAATACAAAAGCAGCGGTACTCAAAATCACCACAGTAGCTCATGCCTAGCCCTGGTGTGTGTAGCCACATCGTAGCTTTCTGCCACATTCAAATCTTGTAGAGCCATAAAATTCCTCTACAGCTTTAGTGGTATCAGCCAGAAAACACCTAAACTCCCTGTGCATTGAAAGGGAGATCTGTTTCTGTGGCAAGGAGTCACCTCTGCATAGTCTCTGCATTGACTCACATGGCAGGGCCCAATATCATACCTTTGGGATGCAGGAAGTGTGAGTCACCCCATCAAACACCTTTTTCAAGTGTATTGTGACACTAACCTATCCCTCTAAATTCTAACAAACCCATCAGAGACACTTGTAGTCTCCTAAATCTGCCTTTCTGCCAGGAAAGCAAGAAAAAGTGGCAGCATATCTGCCCTTGTGTTTGAGAGTCCAAATGTTTTTCAGTTGTGTTGGGAGCCAGACAGGACATTGCAGGACAGTAAACTTCCCTTTTAATTTTAGAAGACAATTGTCCTCTTAATTCTACCTGGAGTCCTGTCAGTGCATAAACATTGCTGTCTCCAAAAGAAGGTGCTCCCAAGGGCAGGGCTCGCGAGGCAGACAAGTCGATGTCTTGAAGAAGAGGGGAGACGGATGCAGAACATATGAGGGCCGATTCCCCTTGTACGTTGCACAGGGTTGTGATCTATCTCGCATGTGCCAGATGGCTCCAGGGTTAATATTCCTCTTCTGATTTAGCTGTGCAGACACTTCTGCAGCATGATTCCCATGAGCTGCTCGAGATACCAACCCGGGATAAGGCGAGTTGTGTTTGGTGGGGCACATAAGAGAGGATGCTAAAATCCTGTGTAGCTTAAAGACTGTGAAGGGGGAGAAATTACTCATTGTCCATCTCTATTTAAAAAATGCTGGTATTACCAAATGTCGTTTTCATAGGGCAGGCTCAAAACAGAGGGAGGCAGTTCTCCCATCGTGCAGCAGAATGTATTCTTGTCACCAGGGAATACCGTTGATGCAAAAGTCTGTGTGAGTTCAAAACAGGATTGGACAACTGAGTAGGAAAACAAATAATCTAGGTGCTGTGAAATGCAAAGACAAGCTTGATCTCAACTGATTTTGGACAGCTTCAGTGAAGATGTCTACCCACAAACATCACCCCCCAACTCCTGTCACAGGCAACAGAAAGAATCAGAAACTTCTAGGGCATCACTCACTACGTTATTTTGGATGCCTATATTCAGAGAGGTGAATTGTGCACTCCAGAGCTGGCTGCAGGTCAGGAGAGCACCTACCAAGGTGTTGTATCTGGACCTACCTGGACCCCAGCCAGCTTCTCAGTTTTTTCCCAGCCCTGGGTTACCAGGGCTTGACCATCTGTGTTTGCAGTGCAGCAAGTGAAAGGGAACACCACCTGCCCCGTTCAAGTTGTCCTCCCTGCTGAAAGGACCAGCCTTGCCCAGATTTTTTGCTCCTGCTGTCTTCTATACTCCACCAGCTCCTCAGAGAGGCTCAGTGAGATCCTTGGGGGCAGGGGACACTATCAAAAGAAGGTCTACATCTCTCCAGTGTGACAGAAATGATGAGACCTGTAATAGGAGTGACCCAAAGTGACTGTCTCTGCATGGCTGCAGAATACCACGCGTTTCTCCTGAGCCCAGGGCTGCCCTGCTTCACTCCCTCACCCAGCACAGCCCCCTTGCAGCCCCGAGCACCTCGTGAATCATTAACAGGCCAAGTCCAGCTGCTCCTTTCACAGCTTCTCCTTTCAAGCCATTTTCTTTCCCAGCCCCCAAAAGTTTAACTTGAGCAAGGCACAGACAGAAGAGACAAAATGACTTTATGTGAACCTGCATCTGGTGATAACATGGCAAGTGGCCAGAGCAACGGTAGGCAAATGTGCCCTCTCTGTGCACTCCTGGTGGGCAAGCTGGTCCTCCTGGCAACAAGGGTTCCTGTTTGTCCTTTGCTTTGACGCTCCACAGACATCCCCATTCTTCCTTTTAGAAAGAGCAGTCTCTTTTGGGGCTTGGAATGAGAGTTAATATAAAAGCACCTCTCTGACTCCTTCCTGAATTTCCTGGCCCTTCTCCCTCCCTAGGAGCGTTTGGTCACTTGTGCCCCCACAAGAAACTGCCATTCCCATGCTCTGCTGCTTCGTGCAGGGTGGAGTTTTCTAGTATAGTAGGCGGGCACTGTGGAGTAATCTACAGGTCTCACAGCTGGGACACACACAGATGAACAGGTTGGGAGGGAGCAGGTGTAGGTAAGAGCTGAGTACACCGGGTGTATGAGCGCCCAGAGGAAGGTGGAGAGCAGTATGTGAATGCACGGCGGTTGGCCTGGCTGCCTGGAGGAGTGTGTGCCACTGGAGTGTACCTGTGTGAGGGCAGCTTTGCTTGAACCAGGTCTGGTGGTGCTTCAAGAGGACTTGTTAAGGTGAGGTTTTCAATAATTTCTTGGTATCTGGTGTGGATGCTGTGGTGCCCAGAACTGTATTCATGGCTCACGCTCAGCAGCCTGAACTGGGAGATAATTTTTGTAAAACACTGCAAACCTATGGATGCCAGTAAATTACTACCTGATTTCTCCTGACGACAGAAGCTGTTGGTATGGCTTGGAGGGTAGTATCTTCTTCTCTAGACTGTCTCAGTGCTCTTTCTCAGCATTTCCCACGAGTGACAGTCATGGTCTCTGTTCCCCTCTGAATGGGCAGATGCTATTTCTAATTCTGAAGAAGCTGATCAGGCCAAATTGAAGAAGGATGTGATAAGTCTGTGAGCAACCTCAGTGCCATCAAATACCAGTGTCTGGGTCTTCCCTGGCAGCTGGTCCTCTTTGCTGCACGGCTGCCACTACAGCAGTGAGGGACCTGTATGGGTCTGGGGAGCTCCCCCAGACTTGTGGAGCACTCAGTCTGCAGAGCACACGGTATTTTGGGCTGTACTGTGTCCCCTCCTCAGACATGCACAAGTTCAGCAACCCTGTGCTCTGGGGACATGCCACCCGTGCTCAGAGTGCAGTATCTGGTTGGGTGTTGGTATGACTCCCAGGGGCTGCTTTCTGTAACGCTCACGCTTTGCCAGGATCAAGCTTTTCCAATGTCCCCATGTGTTTCTGGAAAAGGTTAAAACTCTTAATTTTTCTGGAGACTCAGTCTGGCAGATACCAGTTCTCTGCACTCTCGTACATGTGCTGTGGGAGACTCTAACATAGAAACACTAGATTGTATTTTTCAGTAGTTTCTGGACTTCATCCTTAGTGCCTTGAGATTCTTCCTGTTCTTTCTGCTTTCAGCTGAATCTTGGCTCATCTCTCTACCAGCAAACAGTAATAGTGTGCCCTTTTTTATTCTGAAGCTGAGATTATCTCAATCATTCTTTACTCTCAACGAGATCTTTACGCTGCTGCTCTGTGAGGGCTTCATATTTCACGTTTGCAATATGAAAGGAACCAAATCATTTCGGTTGGATGTTTGCTGGATGTGACTCTGGATGTTTGCTGTAGGGAAAATGTGGTTAAGCTTAAGACCTTGGTTTAGAAACATCTTATCTGCTGTGATCAAGAGATGTGGTGGTGGAAATAAAGCTCACAAAATTGGTATTTCTTCCATATTAGGAAATGTCTGCTATAACCTCTACTGCTCTTTGCTGCTGCTCCTCTTTTCCGCTTCACCAAGTGCACACAATTAATTTCAGTCCTTCTCCCCTCCCTGTTGACAGACTGGTCAGGGCAATTACTACTTCGTGTATAGGAGTGAAGAAGCTATTGAAACTGTGCACTCACATGAGGTCATTTATGTGGCAAACACCAGAAGCAGCCACAGGGATGGTCTCCATACTCTGTAAAATATCTAAAGCATCCAGCTGCCCCACCCTGGTTAGATTAAAAAGAAAGGCACATCCTTGCTTCCCCAAAAACCTGAATCGACTCTCTTTTACTCATATTCATACGACTCAGACACAGGTTTCCAGGGAAATAATGATTTCTGTGGTTTTAAATCTGCCTGGATATCTTAATGCCAGTGTTCATGTCTGCTTGACAGGTTTTCTTGGTTAAGAGCTTCTGGCCATAGTCCAAGAACTCTGTTGGGATTAACAATATTAATGGTGCCAGCTGCAAGTGATATAATCAAAGTTCATCTGGGAGCCATGACTTCTGGTAAACACTGGCATGTTCATTTGCAAAGAGGAAGCTGGTAGATGACTTACTTTTACAACAGTCTTTGTTTGCAGCTTTTCCTAGGCTTGGTCCAAATATCAACTTGAATCAGCTTCTTGTCAGACCCCAATCAAAAAATCACCAAGGTTGGAAGGGGGACCTTTGAGATCATCTAATCCAACCATCAATCTAACTCTGATAAAAAAACAACAGCCCATCACTAAACCTTGTCTCTAAGCACTATGTCAACCCACCTTTTAAAATACCTCCAGGGATGGTGCCTCAACCCCTTCCCTGGGGCAGCCCATTCCAAGGCTTCCTAACCCTTTCAGTGTAAACATTCCTCCTAATATCCAACCTGAACCTCCCCTGGCACAACTTGAGGCCGTTTCCTCTTGTCCCATCACCTGTGACTCAGGAGAAGAGACCAAACCCTGCCTCTACACCCTCCTTTCAGGTGGTTGCAGAGAGTGAGAAGGTCTCCCCTCAGCTTCCTCTTCTCTAGGCTGAACACTCCCAGCTCCCTCAGCCTCTCCTCATAAGGCTTACTCTCCAGACACCTCACCAGCTCCGTTGCCCTTCTCTGGACCCTCTCCACACCTCAGTGTCTTTTTTTGTGGTAAGGGGTCCAAAACTGGGGACAGTACTAGAGGCGGGACCTCACCAGTGCCAGGTAGAGGGGGGACAATCACCTCCTGAGTCCTGCTCACCTTGCTGTTCCTGATCCAGGCCAGGATGCTGTTGGCTGCCTTGGCCACCTGGGCACACTGTTGGCTCATGTTCAGCTGACAGTCAACCAACAGCCCCAGGTTCTTTTCTGCCAGGCAACTCTCCAGCCACTCTTCCCCTGGCCTGTAGCACTGCGTGGGGTTGTTGTGACCCAAGTGCAGGACCCAGCATTTGGTCTTGTTGAACCTCATGTAGAGGCACAGGTGGTTGTGTGTTCTTGTGCATGGGCATCATATTTGCTAGACACCAGTCAACTGGGACCTCCCCAGTTTGCCAGGGCTGCTGGTGAATGATGGAAAGTGGCGCAGTGAGCACTTCCCTGAGCTCCCTCAGTACCCTTGGGTGGATCCCATCTGGCCCCATAGACTTGCTTATATCGAGGTGTTGGAACAGGTCCCTCACCACCTCCATTTGGATTGCAGGAGCTTCATTCTGCTCCCTGCCCCTATCTGCTAACTCGGGTACTCCCTGAGTACCCTATCTGGGTACTCAGGGAACTATCTACTCTACTACTAAAGGCTGAGGCAAAGAAGGCATTAAGTGCCTCAGTGTTTTTCTCATTACTTTGTCATTATCTTACCTCCTGCATCCACTAGAGGATGGAGATTCTCCCATGTCCTCCTCTTGTTACTAAAATATTTAGAGAAATTCTTTTTATTGTTTTAACATCCGAGGCCAGGTGAAGTTCTAGTTGGGCTTTGGCCTCTCTAATCTTTTCCCTACATAGCTTTACAACACCCTTGTAAACTTCCTGAGTGGCCTGCCCTTTTTTCCAAAGGCCATAAACTCTCCTTTTTCCGTGGAGTTGTGACTGTATCTCTGTTCAGCCAGGCTGGCCTTTCCCCCCAACAACTTGCTTTTAGAGCACACAGGGACAGTTCCCCTCCTTGCTTTTAAGATTTCCTCCTTGAAAAATGTCTAGACTTCCTGGACTCCATTGCCATTCAGGGCTACCTCCCAAGGGACTCTCTCAAGCTGGCTCTTGAAAAGAGCAGTCTGCCCTCTGGAAGTCCTGCTGGTTCCCCTCCTTGCTTCCCTGAGAATCGAGAACTCTACTAATTCATGGTGACTGTGCCCAAGATGGCCTCCAACCATCATATCCCCCACAAGTCCTTCTCTATTCACAAATATTAATCCAGCAGTGCTCCTGCAGCAGCTGTGTCAGCAAGTTATCCCCAGCACACTCCAGGAACCTCCTAGACTCTTCCCTCTCAGCTGTATTTTGTGCCCAGCTGGTATCTGGTAGGTTGAAGTCTCCCACAAGGACAAGTGATCTTGTCTCAAAGGTCCCCCTTCCACAGCAGTGACTGTGCCTGGAAATCTAAAGTCAGTGCTACAGGAGCTGAAATCACAGGAGGAGGTACCTCCACGCAAATTAATCTGAAAGCTTCCCTGCAGAGGGAAACTGAGGCAGGGCATGTGGAGAAGGTTGGGGAAACTTTGGGAACATTCGTGCATTACCATGAACCCAGAGGATAACCACTTCCCCACACGTAGCAGGGAAGCAGAGTCTGTGTGGGCATGGCTGCCTGTATTCGTTGTGATCGTGGGCTGCACGAAACCGGTGTATAAATCTGTAAGCACCTGGCTCCAGTACTCCTCTATACAGGAGGACTTCCAGCTTGTCCTGCAGCCCTGAAGGTCCTGCTCTCTCTGTCCTGTCAGGCTGTGGAAGCACCTGGAAGGACTGACCGTGACTAAGAACCAGCAAGGTGGTTTAATTTCACCATGGGTGACAGAAAGCAGTTGCACAGGCCAGAGAGGTCCATCTCCACTGCAGCACAGCTAAACTGCCAGCCTGGCACGTGGAAGGGAGCGTGCCATACTTCGTGGGCTCCCCGAGGAGCCTCTCCCCAGGGACAACCAGCGCTGCAGGTACCCACCAACACTGAAGGCACAATCAGGAAAGGCTGTGGGATGTACTTCCTACAGACTCCTGTGCCAGCCAGTATTCAGGCCACAAATTGTCCCCAGGCAGCACAATGGAGATGTATCCTAATAAGTCATCCTCAACAGGCAAAACAGAGGTTTAGTGCAAGAATCAGGGAACCAGATTTGGGTAGACCTTTGAGTTGGACCAAGGTGTTGTGTTGTACCTCTTCTCATAAAAGACCTATAGGATGAGTGGGGTTGGAGCGAAAGGGTAGCAGGAAAGAGTCTTTAAAAAGGAGTTAGGCTAAGAAAGGGGTTGGTTGTAGCTAAGCTAGCCAACAAAGATGGATGAGATAAACCCTTTCTAGCAAAATTGCCTATGATACTGGGATTGTAGAAGAGATACTATAGAATCATGGAATGTTCAGGGTTGGAAGGGACCTTTGGAGGTCATCTAGTCCAACCCACCCCCTCCCCAGCCAAAAAAGGTTCACCTAGAGCAGGCTGGACAGGAACACATGCAAGTGGGTTTTGAGTATCTCCAGAGAAGGAGACTCCATAACCTCTCTGGACAGCCTGCTCCAGTGCTCTGTCACCCTCAAAGTAAACATTTTTTTTTCCCTTGTTGAGAAGGAATTTTTTGTGTTCCAATTTATGACCATTGTCCCTTGTCCTGTCTCTGGAAACCACTGAAAAACTCTGGCCCTGTCCTCTTGACACATGTCCTTTAGATATTTTTAAGCATTGATGAGTTCCCTTCTCAGTCTTCCTTTCTCCAGGCTAAACAGACCTGTGTTTCTCAGCCTTTCCTCATCAGAGAGGTGCTCCATTCCTTTTATCATCTTCATAGCCCTCTGCTCAACTCTTTCCAGTAGTTCCCTGTCTTTATTGAACTGGGGAGCCCAGAACTGGACACAGTACTCCAGATGTGGCCTCACCAGGGCAGAGCAGAGGGAGAGGATGACCTCAACCTGCTGGCCATGCTCTTTGTAATGCACGCCAGGAGATCATCTGCCTTCTTGGCCACAAGGGGAAGCCACACCTATCATTGTGCTTGGATTTTTTTACGGTGCCAAATGACTTCCTTTGGTCTGTGAGTTTCTGCCTGCCATTACAATAACTGTTTCCCGGAATTGCAGGTGAACATTAGTAAAAGAAACCGAAACCTACATTGCATTGTTACAGCATTCTGGCAAAAAAACAGTTGCAAATGGCAGAGCAGGACCTTAAGAGTAACAATGTGGAATTGCTGAATTTCCCACAAAAACTGTTTGTTCCATCTTTCCCCCCTAAAAAATGCTGGGATCACGTCTGCAGGGATCGTGTGCACTAAGCACCCATTTCTGGGTATTCAATACACTGAACTAACTCTTAAACTTTGATAAAAGTGCAGGCAGGTTTTTGGGTGATCTTCCCAGACTGCATTAGAATGGCTTCATGACAAACAGTGGTTTTGATACAGAAAACTTTCAGCTTTGCAGTATTTATGTCCTTTCCAAAGACGCTTTGTGCCGTGGTTGTCACAGTATCACCAGTAGTGGGCAGCTTTCCAAACGCCTGAGCCTGCAGAGGGATGGCAGGAGCCTGCTGCACCACATCTTGCCTTCTTCATGATCCTGTGATGCTGAACTTCCTCTGTCTCTACAGGTACCTTGCAACCATGATGAAGCTTAGAAGGCTGCAGGTGCTCCTGATTCTGGTAGTTCTATCCTTGCTTCTGATCCGCTTGCACTTCCCACCCTGCAGCAACAATGCCCCCACTGAAGAAAAACCCCTGGTCCACATCCTCGTTCTCTCCTCCTGGCGGTCAGGATCTTCCTTCACTGGCCAGCTTTTCAGCCAGCACCCCAGCGTCTTCTACCTGATGGAGCCTGCGTGGCACGTGTGGATCAGGCTGTACCAGAGCAGCGCCAAGGTCTTGCACATGGCGGTGCGGGACTTGGTCAGGTCGGTCTTTCTGTGTGACATGTCTGTGTTTGACGCTTACATGTCTAGCGAGAGGAAAAAGTCTGACTTGTTTCAGTGGGAGACAAGCCGAGCCTTGTGCTCCCCCCCTGCCTGTGACTCCTTCAGCCGCAGTGACATAATCAGCTCAGTCAACTGCAAAACCATGTGCAGCAAGTACCCCTTCAGCAAGGTGGAGGAGGCCTGTAAAACTTACAGCCATGTCGTCATCAAGGAGGTTCGGTTCTTTGACCTGAAAGTTCTCTACCCTCTTCTCACGGATCCGTCCCTGAACCTCAAAATCATTCACTTGGTGCGTGACCCTCGGGCTGTGTTCAGGTCGCGGGAGAACACGGCGGCAGAACTGAAATACGACACTAACATTGTTGTGCGGTCCCAGAACGCGAAGCCAAAGATGGAGCCCTACGACACAATGCAAGTGATCTGCAAGAGCCACGTTGAGATGTACAAGGCAGGCAGGCAGGACGTCCCCAGCTTCCTCAAAGACCGCTACCTGCTGGTTCGCTACGAAGACCTCGTCAGAGACCCGCTAGCAAAGACTGCGGAGATGTACAGGTTTGCAGAACTTAATTTCACACCAGAGCTTCAGAAGTGGGTGCACAACATCACCCACGGGAAGGGACGAGGGGTACAGACGTTTGTTATTGAGTCCAGGGATGCGCTGACGGTGTCCCAGGCCTGGAGGAAGACCCTTCCCTTCCAGAAAATAGAAAAAGTGCAAAATGTGTGTAAAGATGCAATGGACTTGCTGGGCTACCGGCTCCTTCAGTCTGAAAAAGAGCAAAAAGATATGTCGCTGGATCTTTTGTCTGCCCAGAAGTCCTTCGAGTAGCACGTTCTGAAGGCAGAAAAGCTGCTCTCTGCACCTACTCTCTGCAGGCTGCAGAGTGGAGACCTGCCACCAGGGCA
This sequence comes from Jacana jacana, assembly GCA_013400555.1. Taxonomy (NCBI): domain Eukaryota; kingdom Metazoa; phylum Chordata; class Aves; order Charadriiformes; family Jacanidae; genus Jacana; species Jacana jacana. The sequence continues at coordinate 274,932 of VZTM01014263.1, forward strand.
CAAAGGAGGACAGGGCGGGTGGGTGTGTGTAAGAGTGTGTGCGTGGATGTGCCGTGCAAGCACAGCTGGTTGGGGAGCCCTTACTGCACTCGGGAGAGCTTCCTCAGCAGCACAGCTGTGGCAGAGAGAAAAAGTCTCCGCTGAGAGGTTCAAATGAACAATTTGGGCTTCCCTCAGGAGTTTGATACACCATTATTTCAGGTTTTGTGGACACAATGGGGAATGCACTATTGCAGTTTAAAAAGCAATTTGCGTCGCTCTCCTGGAGGCTCAGCCACAATGCAGGCTGAAGTAATTTGAGTCTGCTTTCCAAAATAAGCCCGTGGTTTATGGGAAAGAGAAAGTAAGCGTAGGTTGGAGCAAACAGAATGCCAAAGGTGTGGGACCAGCTCCCGGAGCTCAGACCCCTCACAGAGCCCAGCTCAATACCAGTGAAGCCACACGGAGCAACTGCACCGCAAAGGAAGAAGAGAGTTAAATGGAAGCTGAATAAAGAGAACGTTATTTGTCATGCAGCCATGCAAAATATGTAATGCTAGAAGAGACACAAGGATGACCAGACACCAGTTTCTGGAAAGATCTTTTTTACAAATGGTTAGGTTTTCCAGCCCAGTTCTTCTTTTGCTCCATTCCTGTGCCAGAGCATCCAGCCTCAGTGGCAATGTTGGGGAAATGTCTGTGTTTGCTTACTACACAATGGAAAAATGGAATAAACCAGCTACAGTTGAAAATAAAAACTCCTGGGTTTGCATATGGGATCCATTTCTGTGGCGATGTGAATCCATTTATTTTTCAGCTGAAATAATTCTGCCTTCTAGATTTCAAAACCAAGAATAGTTGTCACCCCGGGAGTTCTCACAGTCCAAGAACTGTGACTGAGAAGAATTCATGCTCAGGGTGAGACTGCAAAGACAAGGCAAGGGCACCGACTCCATGGGTATAAATACTGGAACTGGGAAGAAAGGTTTGTGGTGGACTGAAGAAGCCAAGAGGAGAATGGGGAGTTATTCTCTTATAATATTATTTGGTGAGAGTATTTTCTGTCTTGGAGCACAACAAAATGATGTTTTATAGACTATGCCATTCCCCACCATCTCCACTGGAGATGCTGTTCTCCCACCTGAACAACAGAATTATTTTTACCTTGTTTTAACAGTGTTCTATAAAACAAGGAGAAAAGCTTGTTACCAGACTGGGGGAGGGAAAAGCCTACAAATACCTCCTGCTAAATGTCCTCTTTCATGTGTAAATTGCAGAGTCCCTTTAACATGCATCTGTTCAACAGTGCATTCAGGTATTGCTTCAGAGAGGAATTGTGCTGCCCTGCAGACAGCAAGGCTGCTGTCCCAAGGCAGGATCTCAGGCAGGAGGCTTTATTCTGTGGTTGTACATCCTAGGGAGAAGGTGATCAAGGCAAGCCTAGGCATTGGCGGTGATCTGAGGCGGCTTCAAGCAGGATTACTTGCACTCAGCTGTACTCAGCACTGGTGAGGCCATACCTTGAGTCTGGTGTCCAGTTCTGGGCACCTCAGCACAAGAGAGATATTGAGGTGCTGGAGCGAGTGCAGAGGAGGGACACGGAGCTGGGGAAGGGCCTGG
>VZTM01014263.1:292923-326413 GCA_013400555.1 Jacana jacana
GGGGGGGCGGAATTTGTAATGTCGTGTTACATTTCTTAGCAAGGGGTGATGCAGGCCTTGGGTATTAGAATTGGATATTAGATGAAGGTGTTAGGCAGGTGAAGGCAGTAGCGTTTGAAGAGCCGTCTTGTGATGGAATGCAATTCTGTTTAGAACCTGGACGTGCAGCCGGAGCCATGTGGTCAGCCGATGAGATTGCCGAGCTATGCTACCTGCATTATAGGACCAGACTCCCTAAGCGAGGGAAACCAGATCCCAGCAGGGAATGGACTTCACTGGCAGCTGTTGTCAAAGTGGAATCTCTAACCCCAGGAGAGGATCTTGCTAGTGCAGGGAATCTGCGGGGTGAGTTGTGGGGATTGGGGTGGGAGGGGGGAAGAGGGAGAGGAGGCGGCAATCCTTGGTAGTCCTTGATGCTTTCCCCCCCGTCAAAATACCTTTTTTAGAAGAACATGCACCCTTTTCCTGTCCTGTTCTGTCTCCACCCAAATTGTTTACTCTGTGTGATTGTAAAAGCACATACAACTTCTGATAGCTGTAGTGAAACACTGTTCTTCCCAAATTGTAATGTAAGAAGATGAAAGCCTTTATTTGGCTGTTCAATTAGTGGCAAAATTCTAGGCAGGACCTGGATTCCCAGTGTAAACCCTTGCAAAAAGGTGTTGGCTACTATCTGCTCTCCTTTAACAGACTGCATTATTATATTCTGAGTTTGTGTTAGATCATCATCATCTTCTTTTCCCTTACTAGCACTTCCATGATGTCATGCAGATTGTATCCTGTGCTTCTTTTTCACGTGTTTGAGGAATCCTATGCTAGTGTCTACTCTGTGTTACTTAGCATATCAAGCTTGTGTTAGCACTCCTGCTTTGGAATCACAGACTTTTCCTAGAACTAGGTCTTAATAGTTTTCTTCTCTCTAGCTGATCACTTTCCTTTCTGGAGTGTCACACAGCCTGTCTCCCTGTACCTTCCCTTCTACACAATGTTCTGTGTGCTGTCTTACCAGAATGACTGTATGAGAGTAGTGCTTCTGGTAGTAGCTTGTTCAGTTAATGTTTCTCTTTTCAGTAACAAAGGAAGTTGTTGCTATGGGAACTGGAACAAAATGTATTGGCCAAAACAAAATGAGAAAAACTGGTAAGTATTGTGTAAAATCCAAGAACCGGCTACCTGTGCTGCCTTCTTTCTTGCTGGTGTCGTAGAATCAATGCAGATATCCAAGGCATTGAGTTCAGGCCTCACCTTGTCAAGAAGAGAGAGGCTTAGGCAGCCAGAATGACTGCCCTGAAAGTGTGCTGCACTTGCTGTCTTAAAAGTGAATAAACTCCATGGAAATAGGTAGTTTGGGCCCTGAGTCTGCATTCTCAAAGACTTCATAACTAAAAGCAAAACAAAGCATAAGCAAAATAGTTGTGCTTCAGTCACCTGTTACAGTTTAGTTCTGTTGTGGTCTGATGCAAAAGGTACCGCTGCCGAGTTAGGGTAGGGGTGACACCAGAAAGGTGCTACCAGGCTTTTTCTCCCTTACTGTATATTCTGCAGCTAGGCAGTTTTAAGTGTTTGTAAAATGAATATATTAGTAGATAGGTAACTTCCCACAGCTACCATGCCTTACCATTTATTGTAGGACTTTCCTTGTTCTGCACATACATTTTTATTTTTTCTTTATTCAGAATGTCTTTCTCTTCAAGGAGAGGGAAGAAGCCATAGTAATTAATGCTGAGAAGTGACTAAGGAGGAAGAGTGTGCATATGTAGCTGTGGGGCTTTCTACCTTCTTTAAACCTCTGAGGAGGAGCAGAGCAAGATAGGAGCAAATGATTCTGCATTTGTCAGTTTTAGGATGTTTTGTGTTCTGTGTAATGTCCTTCTATTGAAAAAAATTAGTGGAGCAAAAGAGAAGAAATTAAGTTCTGCACTGTAGATTTTTGTGAGTGTTTCTGTGACTTAGCTGTCTTAGAAGAATACTAGAACAGATGCTTTTCTGATTGATTTAGGAAAATTCTGATTAAAATATTGTACTACTCACAATCTAGGTATTAAGAGTCAAAGTAGAAATTTGACTGGAAAAAAGTAAAGCTAGTTCCTCTCTGTTGTTTGTCTTCAGTGATCCTAAGTTTAGAAAATATTTTCTTACAGTGTTAATTTATTTTTAAATTAACTTGGTTGGTAGGCCACGTTAATGGTGATCCGTTAGAGAACTTTCAGACATTTAGAACTGTTAAAGTGGACTTTTATCACCTGGTCTTTTATTCCTGAAATACAAGCTGATCTACAGATCCTGTTCCTTTAGATACTGCAATAGGCAGACATGCAGGAAGTTGATGAGCTGTGTAAACCTAGTAATTATCAGAATTATTTACAAGAGAAGTAATTTAAATTGTCGGACCTAGGGCAACAAGAAACTTCAACCAAAAGCTTAACAAACACTTGACATTTTCAGGACGCTATGGTTCATCCTGGAATACCTAGATTTACTATTAAGAACAAACATCAGGAATATTTTGAAGAAAGGGAGTTTTTATTCATCTCAAAGGGTTTCACATTTCAGAAGAGTTAAAATTTGGTATTTAAAAAAACCTGTGACTTGCTGCAGAGTGAAGACTTCCACCAGTCATTTGTGTAGGTCATTGACCTCCTTTTGCAATAGCTGGAAGTTTAAATATCTGGCAGTAACCTAATACCAATGTTAAACCTTCAAATGCTAACGAGTCTGGAGAACTGTCACTGGTCACATTCTGTTTGCTTTGTTTGTCTCCTTCTCAGTAATGATGTATTTTGTTGTTGCTTTAGGGGACGTTCTAAATGACAGTCATGCTGAAGTTGTGGCCAGGAGGAGCTTCCAGAGGTGAGGCATGAAGTTCAAGTGCTGTTACTCAGTGCCAGTTGAGGTTGGTTGTTGTGATACAAATGAAATGAAAGAGACAGTATTACTTTTGTTTAGGCAACAATTCTGTTCCCTTTGTATTCCCTTTGCTGGCAGGAGTTTAGCCTAGTTTTCACACTTGTAGGTGGCATTAGGGCCCTTTCACAAAAGCTTGTTTCTTCCTTATTCTTGTAGAGCCTCTGTATGAAGAAGCAGGATCTGATTTCATGTGACATCAGTGCTGGCCTGACTGGCAAGGGCAGCCTTTTTGCTGTTTCCCATGTACCAGTCCTCTTGTTCACATGGGATAAGCTGGTTCAAGCAACTGAACCAGGGGAATAGTAAAGCTGCAGAAATGAGTAAATTAGATGAATGATTTGAGGAGATAGTTAATTCCACCGAATCCAGTCCTTTAAGGTCCGTTATTAAGGCTCCAATGAGGTGTTTGTGTTTATAGTATCGGTTGGATCTCACTTGTCTGTAGAAGTATAACTGACTGGCTGCTCATGGACTTCATCAGGAAAGAACAGGCTTCTAGTTTTTGTTGTTTTCCCGTGCATCAAACATGAAGTAAATGCTTCATGGAAACTTTCTTCCCAACAGGTACCTTCTCCACCAGATGGGGCTGGCGGTTTCTCATCAGCAAGGCAGTGTTTTTATTCCGGGAACTGAAATTGGGAAATGGAAACTCAAACCAAACGTCATATTTCTTTTCTTCTCCAGTCATACCCCATGTGAGTACACTGGAGTGAAACACTGTCATGGCTCCCACTTGTAGGATCTTTTCTGCTTCATGTCTGTCTTTAGTCTGGAGTTAGAGTGAGGCAGTAACTCATTATCAGCATGTGCCCTGAGATGTACTTGGCTGATCCTCCACAAATACACTTGGCATTTCATCTCGCTGGATATGCAATTCATGAGAACTTTGTAAATTTCATGTATTGCTTATTATATAGTGGAATGCTTTGCTTTCTCTTCAAACACTCATGGCTACTCTTTTCCAGAAACTAACCTTCTTGTCAGAGATCCTGTCCTATCTCCTGGTTGGTTTGCTTTAAACATTGTCTCCTTGGATGCAAATTTTAGTAAAAACCACGAACACTTCATCAGTTCCTAAAAGAACAAACAAAAAGCCAAACCAAAACAAACTCAATACAAACAAACAAACAAACAAAAAACTCCCACAAAACAGAAAAACAAACCCAAACACCAAACAAGAACATGAAAAAAAACTCCCACAAAAAACCCAAAGCAACAAACCAAAACCAATCTTCTAAAAAACACCCAAAAAAGCCCCCCCCACAAAACACCATCTCCCCTCCCCCGCCCCTCCCCCAGCTCAGAAGTTCTTATGGAACGAAATGCAGCTTTTTGTTTTGTCACAGAAAATGCCCCTTGTGTGTTAAAAAAATAGAACCACAAAGATGAGGTTTTATTGGCAAAATACAGGAATGTGACTGTACTGACCTTCAGGACTTTAGTTTTGAGCCTGTTTTAGTGACGTAAGTTAAAATTACCATCCTTATTTGCTAGGTTATTCTTTGATTGCTCTTTTGAGGCTCGTAGTTAGATCAGACTAGTTTTCCTGTGCGTCTTCAGCACTGCTTCTAGTCTGCCAAATACCTTTGACACCTTATGCTTTATAACTTTTGTTTTAAATTCACTCTTTCTGATTATTTTGTAAGTAGAATGCAAAATATGAAATTAAACGTATATTAGCTCAAAGTTCAGTGAAGTCTGATTCCTCCTTATACAGGGCAATGTAGTTTGAAAAGGGTCTTCCTGAGTGCAGGCCTATGAAAGTAGCCGTAGCAGGACTGGTGTGACGTGTTCCCGTCACGAGAGATGTGGGGTTGGCCAATTAATGGTGTTACTTCTTTTGTTCTAGGTGGAGATGCTTCTATTATTCCAATTAGTGAAGCGGAGAGCCAACTTTCTAAGCCAGTGGCTGAAGATGATGCAGCTGGACAGTCAGCAGAGTGTGTAAGTGACCCTGGTCACTTGGGTCCAGAAGATGAACGGAAATCAGAGAAAATGGCAAGTAATCATATAATCAAGAGAACGAAAACAGACACTGGTTATTTTTCCATAATCACTGAAGATCTGACTGTTCAGCGAGTGTCTGTGGAAGGAGAAGAGGATACGAATCCAAATTCTGCAGAGATGCAAACGGCTAGTAAGGAGCCTGGCTTAGGGCAACCAAAGGTAGTAGATGTTTATAGAACTGGAGCCAAATGCGTCCCTGGAGAGCGGGGTGATGCCCGAGTGCCTGGGGTAGGGTATCACTGTGTGGGATTATTACGAGTGAAGCCGGGTCGTGGGGACAGAACGTGCTCTATGTCCTGCAGTGATAAACTGGCTCGCTGGAATGTGTTAGGGTGTCAAGGAGCTCTTCTGATGCATTTCCTGCAGCATCCTGTGTATCTGTCAGCAATTATAGTGGGGAAGTGCCCATATAGCCAAGAAGCTATGCGGAGGGCAATTATTGAAAGGTAAGTGCTCTCCTTTGCAAATCAGAGAGTGTGTGTGGAGATGATGAATTACAGAAAACAATAGGTGTCACACAAATACCAGGACTTTGCACCCAAGTCGTCTGCTGAAGATAGAGATTTCTGCAAATTCACATTTTCAGAAGGCAGCCCTGTGTGGTACAGAGAAAAGGTGACTGCTGCCCGTGGATCAGACTTGAAGGTTTACAAAAGAATCTCCCTTAGTTCAGGACCTCCTCGGTTGTCCCTTCACTGAGCAATGGGATCTGTTGCCCACCTGAGTTTTTTGAGAAGGCTTCCAGCAGATAAAACAGCTGGAAGGATACAAACTCAGCGTAGTGAAGTTTTTCAGTGTAGTGAAGTCGAAGTTTTCTTGCCCTCTTCCTGACTTTTATTTCCTCAAGCAGGCTCAAGAAAAGTTTTAATTTCTTTGGTTATCCATATTCCACAAAGTCATTCTGAATATCTGTAAGTTCCATTTTACAGAATGATGTTGGTGAGCAAAAGCAGGTTTTATTTCTTGCAGGACCATTCCTAAACTTAAACTAAAAATCCCCCAAATCCATCCATCTTCGAGGCGATCTGACTGAAATGACGCCAGATGAAGGCATAGGTAGACTTTTGAACTGCAGAAGGGATGTCTGTCTCTCTACAATGTCCTTTCAAGTAGCTGGAGATCTCATAGATCTCATTAGGTCTATTCCATGAGATATTCGTGGTCTCATAGGTCTGTTCCACCACTGACACTCACAGTCATTTGTAGTCTTTGTGCATTCTGAGGGATGCACTTCAGAATTCTACCACGCTGAGCAACTTGAAAAACTTGTGATGAAGTGACTGGCCTGGTAGAGGAGGGGAGGGCAGCAGGTATTGTCTACCTTGGCTTCACTGAGGCTTTTGACACCGAAAGATCCTCACAGAGAATCTGCCAGCAGCCTGCCCTGGCAGCAAAGACGGCTAATGGTGTGGTAATGGCTCAGATCCTTGAGCTGATGAAAAGTACCCCAGCAACATAAGGATAGGAAGTGGATATTGTTTTGCTTAGGAGATTGAATCAGTGCATCAAAGGAATCCCTCAGCATTAGAGGAGAGTAAATGGAATTATGCAGAATGGAGGGAAAGGAGAGGAGAAAGAAACTGGGGAGCTGAATCACTCCTTTGAAGAGGCAGGTACTAGGCCAATTTATCTGTAAGGTTTGACATTGTTTAGTAACTCCTTTTCTCCACGGCCTTGCATCCTTCTAGGATAGTTACAAAAAGAGGTCATAGTATATTAATAGGGGAAACTCTAGATACCTCTCCGGAGGAGCTTCCTGGATCATCTGTTGCTCGCTCGGTAACACATGGGATAAGAACTTGCCCAGCCTCATTCGTCTTAGGTTGCAAAGTCAGACATCTGACAATATGAACCTCAGTCTTAATTCATTTGTGCTCTATGTAAATATTATGATTATTAAACGCCTGCCGTTTCCCCCTCATATGATCCTAAACACATTCAGTGTGTAACAGTAACTCAAAGTTTCTAAGGTAATAGGGGTGACTATGTAAATACTCGATGATTATTATTTTTCATTGTGGTTGCAGAGGTTTTTATCCTGTATATTTTATCTCTATTGATTATACTAGCTTTTAGGTAGACCGTTTTTTAAAATCAATTCATCATAGTTTTTCTGGGATGGGCAAGGTCTTAATAAACTGTGGGTTTGGCTTTTTAACAAATACATTTTTTGAAGGGAAAAATGTTCCCAGACCTCATTGTCTGTCTTTTATAACTCACGTTCAATTCAGTTCTAATGTGAAAGTCTCATGGTTTAGATTATGAAGGGAAATTGCACAGAATCGGCCTGTTTGGGAAGACTAGACTGAAAATGACTTGCGTTTTTCCATGTTTACTTTAGGTGTCAGCACATCTCATTGTTACCAGATGGTTTTCTGGCTCAGGAGGTTGAGCTGCTGCAGTCGGGTCTGCCGTTTGAGCATAGCCGCCAGCAAGTTCAGGCCAAGAGCAAAACAAAACTTGTTCCTTGTGGCGCAGGTGAGTTCACTTGGGCCAGTGGCATAACTGTGTGCAGAAGTCCAAACGGAGAGGAGGTGAGTTTAGGGCTTTCCTAAACCAGAACATCATCCATTGCCAGCGCTAGAGGCAAAGTGTGACTTTACAGCATTAAATTAATTTCAGGCCAGAACGTAACTGTTAATAATTAATAATATTCAGCTCAGTCTCTGGTTTCCTGTAGGGAGTTTTCAGACTGACTAAACACTCGGTTGATGCCATTAAGAATTTATAATCTGAGCAAAGACAGAAGATAGCCAGTGAGAGCAAAAGTTCTGAGGGCAGTAAGGAAAGAAATATCAACAGACTTGTTGTTTTGGTTAGTTTCACATTCCCCTTGGTAATGAAGAGACTGGAGAATACTCCCCATGCTGCGTTGTGCTTGTAATTGCTCCAGAAATCTGTGAACGTACGAAGAATACAGAGTAGTCGTAGTGTAAAGGTTTAATTGATAGAGGTTTGAGACATTGCATTTTTTGTCATGGTGATGAATGAACATGCAAGTCACGTCGTGATTTAGCAACATGGTCTCCTTTGGCTAAAAAAACCCCAACCAACGGGGCTGCCACTGGATGTGTATGGTTAAACAGTCTCTTTACACTTGGTCGTCTCTACCTTCAGCTGTTGTGGAATTATTTCTGGATTAACTGGAACTGGAAGTTATTCTGTTACAGTAGAGCTGATGATAAAATAGAATGGAAACAAAGGGTTCTTTAATGGAATTGAGATTCATTAAATTGGAGTTATTTACAGGTGCCAGGAAGGAAAAGATTTTGATTCTGTGAGATAGGAAACCAAATCCATCATTGAAAAATGATGCCAGTTCACTTGGCAAAAAAAATCTGAAAAAAAAAATCCAACTGTGACTAAATTCCTCTGTGTGCCTTCCTGTTCTGTACAGTTACATTCTGTTACATAAAGATGAACGATGCTCTATCACACTTATTTGGCTCTATGAATTATGCTAGGTTGATTTTTATTTTCTTTTAACTGAAGGGCTGAGAATAGAATGACCTCTAAATTCAGGGCCGTTACGCTGAGTGTTGAGATGTGCTTGATAGGAGCACTTCAGCTGGTATTTTTAAAGACAAAACCATGTTCTGTTTAATATTTTGAAGTTTGTGATAACTATGGAGAATTGAAAGAATAGCAAATGCTTTCATTTTTAAGTACATTTTTGTCTGCTTGTTAGAATCTGGTGTCTTCTGAGCGGGTGGTTCTAGATACTCCACACACGAAAGGTGTAATGTTTAACACTAGTTGTGTGTGTTTAATGTTACTTGGCATTCAGCAGGATTTTAATCCCTGGGGCGATACAGCTTTATTCCTAAATCACAAAGCAGGTGTGAGTGACGCTTAGCAGAGCACAGCAGTTGCCTACAGTTGAATTACATTACAAGTGTGATTAACATAACCAGTCTCCATGCTTTATAGTAAGTAGCTTTGAGCATCTTGAACAGCAAGGTGGTATCATGGAGGAGGGAAGCTGTGACAATTGGGATTGTTCAGTTTGAGGAAGAGGAGGCTGAGGGGAGACCTTATCCCTCTCTACAACTGCTTGAAAGGGCATTGCAGAGAGGTTGGTGCTGGTCTCTTCTCATGGGCAATGAGCGATAGAAGGAGAGGGAGTGGCTGCAAGCTGCAGCAGGGGAGGGTTAGGCTGGACATGAGGAAAAAGTTTTTCCCAGAGAGAGTGGTCAGTCAGTGGAATCAGCTGCCCAGGGAGGTGATGGAGTCCCCATCCCTGACTGTGTTTCAGAGTAGATTGGATGTGGTGTTGAGGGATCTGGTGTAGGGGAGAACTTGTAGAGTAGGGCTGATGGTTGGACTCGATGATCCCAAGGGTCTCTTCCAACCTAATTGATTCTATGATTCTATGAATTGTCTTCAGAGATAACACAGGTACAGCTGTTTTAGCTGTTAGGAACACAGGAATGGGAGAACTTGGGGAACAAAAATTGTCTCATGGTAATAGAAGTTAAAGGGGCTGTTGTTAGGTTATGGAGGGACAGACTAGGAATGTCAAGCAGTTTTTCCTTCTGCTAACATGCTACTGGTGCTTGGCCAGTTGTTTGTAAATATATAAGGTATAGCATGTGGAGTTTCATCATTAAGAAATTTGCAGTCTGTGATGGTAATAAGGTTGCAAGAATGGGGTAATAAGGTGATTGGCCCTTGCTGTGTCTTCCAACCAATTATTATTATTATTATTTTACTACTATCTAATACATCAAGTATCTCTACTCTTTACTTGAAAGATGTTATGTCGGTTATCAAACACAGAGAGAAGTATTTAGAGTTTACAATACACAATAAAATAATAGCACATAATAAAGTAATTAGGAAAACAGAATGACTGGTAGCTTGGGTGAGTATTTCATAGCCTGAGATGAAAATAAGCCACGTGACTTGGAAGTGTTTCGTTCTTTGTTAGGACAGGATGTACAGAAGAAAGTAGAATCCCTCTAAAAAGGCTAGAACTACAAAGCTGGAAGCCAAATACGTAGAGGCATGGATTCCTGAAGGACCTGATTAAGATGTATGTTCTGTAAATATACTTGCATATATATATGTGGGGTGGTTTTTTTTAATTCAACAGAATGTACCTGTTCTTCCAAGTACTGGAATCCTGGCCCTAGAGATCCGTGGTCATCTTCTAGTTTGAATTATTTTGGGAAGCAGCGTGGGATCGTATGAAAACATAGAACAAAAGGAACAGTTAAGTTATTACTGTGTGATGAGAGCATCTCCCTTGTTTGTAACCCTCTCTTCTGCAGCTATCAGTTGGAGTGCAGTCCCTGAGCAACCTCTGGATGTCACCTCAGATGGGTTCCGGCAGGGAACGACAAAGAAGGCAATTGGAAGCCATCAGAGCAGGTGTGAGAATGTTGTGATATCTGGATGTGTGTGTCTTATCTGTTAGCACGTGTGCCTCTGTCAGCTCAGGTGGTGTGTGGTGCCTTGTCAGAGCAGAAAGAAATCAAGGGAGTGGGGGCAAAGAGAGGAACGGTAGGGAATGGGGGTAGGGAAGAGTCACTGGACAAGAGAGGGTTGGTTTTATGTTTTATGACTTGTTTTATGTTTTATGAGTTGTTTAAAGTTTTATGAGGGTTGACAGATTTATCCTCTCTCTTCTTTGCCAGTGTTGATTAAAGAAAGAATTGTAGACAACAGTGGTAGGGGACTATGATAATTTTTTATTGAAAGTTTATTTCTTGGTGAAGTGAGCAGAACTTTTGCTTTGTATCTTTTGGGTAGATGACTGTGAAGGAAACGTGTGTTGCAGGTTCTCTTCTTACAGGTTTCTTTTCCTGTAAGACTCAGGCCAGCTGACCTGCTTGTATGATTGTTAAATATATTGCTTTGTAATGTGACATTTTGCCTTAAATTTTGAAAATGTTATGAAATGCTTGCAGCCCTGCTGCCTACCACAGAACACGTCACCTTTCCAGTTCTAGTTTTGACACTGTGCTCTGTAATAAATATCATGTTTCTATGAACTATTATTGTTTAAAGAAACAATTACGTATTTTTTTTCTTGTGGTTGAGAGGAATGACTTGTAAACATCTGCAGGCAAATTTCTCCATCTCTCTGCACTTTCCTCAGTTGAGGTGAGGTGACTGAAATTATCATTGGCCTGTGGAAGCTCAGCTTGAGGGTTGGCTTCCTATTTTGGTTGTTGGCTGCTTATACTACCAATTTATCAATGGTCACGTTGTTCATTTTTCCCAGCCTTTGTGGGAGAAAGAAGATAATCCTGACAGTAGCAAATAAAATGAGTAGATCTTAGACAGTTCTTGCAGAGAATTCATTCATGTGTCTGCAAGTTGTACGTTCTGCACTTCCTGAAGTTAGGCCTGACTTGACTGAGCTTATACTGGTGTAACCTAGTGTTTCCTGATTTTCCCTGGAGAGAAGAGGAGCGGGAACGTTATGGTTTGTGGCCAGTATTGGTGCCTGGGGTATTGTTAGCACAGGTGACCTGGGTGACTTAGTGTGTCTTTTGAGTCAGACTTTCTGTGCACTGTAGAATGTCAGTGTTCAATATGTGGTGTGTAAGGTGTTCCAGAAGATGTGTGAAAGATCAAACAAACCGACCAACCCTTTTTCTCAGCGGGCTCCAGTGTGTTATGTGGCGTTTGTGTGCCAGACCTGAAACTTCAGAGCCATCTGCTAGCTGCCAGTGTGCACAGAACTGTAGGAAGGTAGTTATTGTTGAGAGATCCTCCTCTCTTTTTTCACATGTACTCAAAATTCACTGAGACACTCAGAAGTTATTAAAGAGGGCCAGCAAGGCTGTGATTGCAAAGGTCATGTTTCCTTAGGAAATCAGAATTAAAAACAATGTCAAGGAAGAAGTAATCTGTTATCTGTTTACACCCTTCATAAACAGTCACAAAAGGAACTTTTCTCATGAAAATAAGGAACATGTAGCCTTATAGGGGTGATGTTTAATAACAACTAAGGCTTATGTTTCCACCTTGGTTCTGCGCTCACCCCAAGAAATGTCAGGATGATTGCTGGGGGGTGGTTGATTGGGGTGGGTTCCTCCCCCCCCCTTATATGCTAGATAGGGTTAACTATCAAAGAAGGTAAAGCTGACCAACTAAAAGGAATCTGTAGGTAGATGTTTGGTATGTGCTTTTGTTAATGTTCAATTAATTGAAACACCAAAACTTGGAGTATGACCCTTTGGCAGATGAAGATGAAATGGTAAAGCATCTTTGCATGACAACCTGGGGCTTCTTAAGGATCATACAGGCAAAATGGAAAAAGGGATTGGATTTTTTTGTTGGTGGTTTTTTTTTTCAATGCTTCTGGAGAGAATCAGCTTGTACATTGGGCAACAGAATCAGTCATTGTGAAGGCAAGTGTATAAAGAGAATTTAATTAGAGAAAATAGCTGAGGCTTTGAAAACCAAACCCTGCTTTATAAACAGCTCTTCTGGTTGCCTTCTCTTTGGAGGAGGAAAAGGGCTTAAAGCTTATAGAAAGGCATATGGTATCTTCAAAAGGCCTTTCAAGCTTTGCCTCACTTTATTTTGTGATAAGGCTCTTTATACTAACCGTCCCGCAGCTGCCTGAGTGTCTACTGGTCACCACTGTGAAAAGGACAGACAGCATTGTTCCAGTATTTCTGCTGGTTCTCTTGTTTGTTCTGACTGATACAAAATTTGCCCGTTTGAACAAGCCTTTGAAGTCTCTCTGTGCTTGTATGATCGGTTCTGGGCCTCGTCCTTCTGGCTCAACCTTGCTGTATCAGCTGTGAGCTGTGCAGATGACGGTACAGGCTCACCCAGATAACCATGTGGGGATATTAAAATGGTCTCTCCGCAGTGTTGGCTGGGACAATGGGGACGATGCAGCTCTTTGTCAAAAGAACATTTCAAATAAGGGAAAAAGGCAGCTGGGCTGTTTGGCTGGGGTGGGAAAAGTGAAATTGTGGATAACTTTTCACATGCTTTGAGAAGTGGGCATAAGTTTTTTTATCAACCCTGTTCAGCTGCGTCGCACTGCTGTGGGCTGTCAGAGGAAGTGCAGTTCTGACTCCTGTTGTCCAACAGAATTTCTGATTTCCTTTTTTCTTTTCTCTATCAGATCCAAGATCTGTAAAGTGGAACTCTTCCATACATTCCAAAAGCTGGTGACAAGTATTTCACAGGAGAATCTGCCAAACACTCTCCGGTAAGGATATTTCTGGTATATTTAGAAGAATTTCTCTTAATGAAACTCAAGAAGATGGTGATGGTACCAGAATCTGCTTGTGAATCTCACTTTAGATAGGTTCACTGTTAAAGTTTGATACTTGAAAAATATGGCATGTGTGTGATGGGCTAGGAAGGCTCCCTTTTTGGTCTTCTTAGTCACATCCTTGGAGAAATAGCTATTGCATCTCATGTGTTAATGACAGAAAAGGCAAGTGGTTGGTTTTTTGGGAGTTAAGGTAATAATTTGGGGCAGCTGATCTCTTTGAAGACTTGTTACTTTTCAAAAGGGTAAACTCTGTTCCTGATCAGTGGAGCCTTGTCCTTCTCTGGTGTCTGTTGGACACTGCTGGGAGCCTCTTCAACTTGCTGTCTTGGCTGAAAACTCTACATTTTGGAGTTTTTTCCTGAGTTAAATTGGTTGTATTTGGAAGTGGTTGTGGACAGCTGGGGAAAGAGTGGAGAGGGAGGGAAGAGGATGAAGTGATATCTTTTTTTTTGGAGAATGGAAGCTCTTAGATCAGCTGCCTGGAGCATTGTACCTTTGATGGCTTGCAATCCCCCACCCCAAAATTGCCATGGCATGATTGGTATCTGGTTGCTGTTGAGTTATTCTGTCAAATGACACTTCTTTGTTTCACAAGAAGGAAGAGTTTGATATACAAATAAATATTCTTTTTTTTTTTAATTAACATTATTACTGTTTTAGAAAAGTCTAGGCTGCAGGCTTTTTTTTTCATCTGAGTGTATGGAGTAAGCTAGGAAAGTGAAGTAGTGTGCAGGGCTCTTTCTGCAGTACATATATTACCAGTGGAGGCTTTCTGGAAAGAACAGAATGGAGCTTTTGTCTGAGGAAGACATACTTGGAGGTTTCTTTTACGTTATTAGTAACAAGTTGGGTTTATCAGTGTGGTTTCTTGTAATCATCTGTTCTGGCATTTCATTCCATGCATTATGTGTTTGGGGGTGTTGCAGCCCTAATAGCTACCATAGAGCAGGGCATAGTTTTATGTATACAGAAACTTATCTCTCACTTTGTCTTAGAGATTCTGATAGATGCAGAAGATTCCAAATCCACTGCCTTGGAAGGTTTATTTTATTTTATTTCTGGGAATGATTCCACCAGCTCTGGGATGCAGTTATACCAGCCATGGACCTAATTTAACTGCTCACAGCTGCTGATGGGGATGGTCCTGCAGCAGCCTCTGCTGCTACTGGCTGTAGATTGCTGGTCTTTCCCTTCTGTCAGTAGCACTTCTCCAACCTTGCAGTGAGCCAGCTCAGCTAGGTGATGTGGCAGAAAACAGTTTCCTTGTCTTCTGTGTTTTCTGTTGAAGTAAAAAGCTGAATGGGCTCCTGGAAGGTTAATACAGATAATAAAACCCACACAAAGGAAGTAGGAGTTGTGTGTGGCTCGAAGCAGGGGAGATAGGCCATTTCTGCTTCTCATGCTACTGAGACATTGGATGAGATGCACTTAGCTCAAGCAAGGGTGCTCTGATTTTCTAGTTACTGGATCTTGCTTGCTTTTGAGCTGTGTGAGTTAAAACTTGTAGTTGCCTTCTGTGTCTGTAGAAGTGTCTCAGAACTGTTTTAAAGCTCTGATGTCAACGTGAGCATGTTATTGCTGAAATGGTTCCAAGTGATAAGTAGAGATACACTTTCTCCTCAATTTGGTTTTAAATGTCGATGATTAGCCTCTTGTGAGTACAGCCTCCCGCTCGCTTGTTTAGCCATTGTAGCTTCCTCAGAGCAGAGAGTGAGCTGGTGCATTGCTGGGTATGTGGCTCATTGTGCTGGTCATGTGCTGCTTACATAAAGTTACTTCACCTCAGGGCTTTTCTAGACTCCGGTGGCTTTGTAATTTCCTTTGACTTTTTTGTCCTTTACTATTTTCCAGTCTGGGCTTCTCCTGACAAAATCCAGCTGATTTGCAGATGTGGTGTCATTTTTAGGCTGCACAAACTCTATCCAGTAGAGGTGCTTGCTTACCAGTCAGCTTGGCCAGTTGCTTTCCTTTGAAGTCTTTGTTTTTCCTACTTTTCACTTACAAAGACATTTTTTATTTTGCTTTTTATTGCTGTTTCCTTCTTCTTCTCTTTCCTTTTCCACACGTTACTCTGATACATTTTCTTCCTTTTTCTTCATTTTCTCCTAGTAGTCTGAATTTGCATGGACTTCAGAGAAGAAACTCCACATTCTCGAGTTGCTTCCTCTAAACTCCTGTGCATGGAACTGTTACCCAGTTTATTATTTTCTTCCCACTCAAATTCTTTTCCCCCAACAAATGTTGGCTCTAGTGCTATACTGTCACCCAGCTTCCTTTTCCCACTTTGCCCCTAAGTTCTGCCCTGCCTCTTCGAGGCAGCTTTTTGGTCTCTTGCTTCCCATCCTTTTACTCCATCGAGGGCATCTCATTCCCTGGTCCTTTCAGATCTACCAAACAGCTTCTCTTGGTAGTTGTAGGGTATATTAGGATCATTCTTTACTTAACCCTTCCTTCACTGTTGACTACTGTTAGACCTAGCATATGGTGGCAAGTTAAAGCTTCATTTTGAACCAGTATGCTGATTCTGATGCTCTTTTCTTCCTTCCTGTGTCTAAATCTGCTTCTCCTGCTTTTTGTGCCTCCCCTTCTTCATTCTTTCCTTCCCTCCAAAGGATCAGCCCAGGCGCCGGTGAACTGGAACAGGTAGAGAGCATCCTGAGGGCAGAACTTTGCTGGCTCTCTTGAAAGGCATTTAGGGATTTGTAGTGGTGTAGCTTAGCTAAGATGCTAAGCAGAACATTCAGCAGTTGGTCCCACTTTCTTTATTCCTTTCTGACAAATTCTAGGATTTCTGTGTCTCGTACTTTACAAGTTCTCACGCATCTCTCTAGCTAGTTCATCTGGAATGCTGTTCCTTTCTAACCTCTTACCTTCACCTGCCATGCTTCATTCTCTTCTGTGGATTCCCTCTCACGTATTGTTTTGTGTTAATGTTTTGAAATGACTTGTAGGTAAGTGAATCTCTGTTTTTCTTGTTTTCTCTGCTGGCTGGCAAAGGGGCGATGACGCACTGTTGGGCAGTGTTGTGCCATTGCTAACCCCAATTGTGCTGTAAAATTTTCTGCTCTATTATTGTTGTTTGCAGATCACTTGGTGATAATATGGCAAAGGAAGGTTTTTTTTTACACTGTTGTTTTATTACTGCTGGTAATAAAAACCATGCCTTGTTCATCACCTGAGGAAGTAAAACCCTTCTTTTGTGCAAGGTGGGGCTGGCTGTGCAAGCCTTTGTTTGAATCTAAGGCAAACTTTGTAACACAAACCCATAAATCTGCCCTGAGTTTATTGCTGGGCTCGTTAAACGGATGACTGATCCTCTTTTCTCATAAATTGTAGTTTGGAGTCATCACAGTTAAGACCATGTTTTCTTCCAATTTCCTGTTCGTTCTGCAGTGTGGATAATTCCAGTTCCAGTGACATTAGCTGGAGGGGGAGGGCAGTTGTACAGAGGAGTGTAAGGACTTTCAGATGGCTTTAAGATTTAAATATCTAGACTGAAGTACAGAATGTTTGTTTGGGCTTCATATTTAAGACTTTTTGCCAGTGGTCACTTGTGAAAAACAAAAGGATTCCACCAGGTGACCACTAAATATCTCCTGCTGGAGTGACTGAGGAGGGTTGTAAAGACGTGTCAGCCTAATGAATGTCACTGTCATGGGAGAAGGGCAGTTCCACTGTTAGAGCTGTTCTCCAATTACAAAGAAACCAACCCCATTTGGCAAGAATTTGGTTGAAATTTTCTGAAAATGTTCAGTTTTCTTTTTAAAGTTTGTACATTGAATGATTCCTGTGGCTGCACAGAGTCCTGCAGGACAGTTAGGTCCTCAGATCTAAGAAAAACCTTCTTTGTACTGAGTATCCCAGGTGCTTGTTAGGTCTTTGTTGGATCAAAGAGCCTTTTATTAATTAGGACTTTCTGTCTCATGAAAACACTTCGCTGCCATAATCATCTCAAGACTTGATCTTTATTTTTTTAACTATTCTATTGAGCTTCTACAGCTTTTCCTCTGAGTGATTTTTTTTTTTCCCCACATTTTAACGTTGGAAAAAGCCACAGAGCTCATTTTCCAATTCTTCAGTGAGGTTTGGAAAATGTGTTCTCCCCAGCTAGGCACAGCAGTGCAGCAACAATCTGCCAAATGCTGCAAAACACTTCATTGCTGTTGAGACCTGTGTCTGAGTGGGACTCACTCATTGGGTTAACTCGCCCTGTGACTTTGCTCTGTATCTTCTGACCAGTTGGTGTCAGTTACAGAGTTGGCCTGCAATGACTGCCTTCTGTCTCAAGCATTGAAGGAGGTACTAACAGTATCTTCTAAGTATGGTTTCCAGACCCCCTGTCGCTATGGATTCACATCAGATTTTTATACTCTGAACATCCTTTGCCCTCTTGGATACCATTTGTAAATTTTTGCATAAGAGCAATGTTTTTGTTGATGCTTTGTGCTTAGGTCAGTGTTTCTCCTGTGGGATGTGTCTGATCTGAGACGTTCATTATGGGTTGAATATACATGTTTGAAACTGAACAGGAGGTTTAAGGTAGGGTTTATTGCTGGGAAGGCAGTATTGTAGCAGTGTATTGATCATCTTTGCAGGCTGCCTCGCTTGGGAGCCCATTTCTGCTCAGCTTTGCACGTGGCTGAGCACACAAGTGTTTTGAAGCATAATGGTGATTTGCCTAAGGCTTTTGCCAAGAGTGTGACACCTTTCAGAATGAAATCTGTGGATCACCTCTCGTGTCTCTGGCACACACCCAGCAGAACCACTCTGTCTCTCTTACACAGTAGCATAGGGGCAAGATTGAAACAGTAGAAGGGAACATAAAAGGAATGTAGTCAGACCGACCTGGATAGGCTGGAGATCCTGTGATTGTACTGGACTTTGCCTGGGGCAGCAAAATAGTGTTCACCTCTGCCAGGAAAATATCACAGGTTCTTCATTACTAATGCTCAGAGCATTAATGGCCCAACTAAAACTGAGATACAGTCAAATCATGTGAGGTTTTTAGGTAGATGTAATGTGCTCTGACTTTGAAAACATTTTTTTCTGTATATATGTTAAAAATTTCTTAGAAGCTTTAATGCAGAAGTTGAGCATGAATTAAATGTATTTGATTTTGGTAGCTATTTGGGGAGGCTGATTAAAATGCAGTTTTCTGTTGCATCCCCTGTTAAATCATGTAGTGATGCTGTCTGCTTGGAGAATGAGACCTTAAGAGGCTGTGGTTGCATGTGCTCTTGGAGCTGCTACAAGAGGGAAAATACTGAGCTGCTCCTTATTGTTTATCTGCTTTTGTACTGGCTGTGTTTTCCCTTACTCTCTACTCTAACAGTTTCCAAACAAAGGTCTATTGGAATAATCTAGGTTAAAAAAATCCCATATGTGTTCTAGTTAAATTGAACCAGACTGCCGGATATGAGCTGAAGAGCTATTGAGTTGCCAGCAGGGTTAGGAAAAAGAGCAAAATTTAGCAAGGAAGAAATGAAGAACAGCTAGGTGTTGGAGGCTTTCTCTTGGCTCAGGGACAGGAATACATCTATATCTGGATCTGTATATGTGCATCCACAAGGAAGGCAAGGAAAGTGGCTGGTTTGCCTTTGACAAGATGAGTCAGTCCAAAGATCTCTGTTGTAGAATTCTTTTTTTTCATCTTTGACTATCCTAATTGTGACCTCATAAGTCCAAGTGTTTCGAAGATGTACGAAGCATACATTAGCTATTCTGTGGTAAAGGGCAAGTATAACTGAGAAGATGCATTTACAGTGAAGAAGGACGGGGTCAAAATCTTAAAGAAATACGTCAGACGCACTTTAAGTGCAAGAAACAAGCTAGCATGAGAGAATTTCTTCCCAAAGAATGACTTGGTCATCAACCATGAGTTTAAGGACATGTGTTGCTCCCCAGAGAGTGGTTTTTGAGGTGGAGAAGAAGGTGCAGGTGGTTTGTACCGTATCTGAGGTACATGTTGGAGTACCTGGGAGAGGAACCCTTGCTTATCCTAGGGAGTTGGTTGTGGTGGGTTGACCTTTCCCCTCTTGGACCTGTGGTGTTTCCTGAATGCTGCTTTGCAGATAATTGCTGCTTTTTTGCCTGTTCAACGATGGTCCTAAACCACGATCCACCATTGATGGGGGTTCTGCAACTGTTCTGCTGGCCTGGTAGGGCAGAGTTGCAATAAACCCTTCAGTGCTTTCCAGAGCAGCTTGGAGGTTGGTCACAGTTTAATCACAGTTAAGCAGAAAGTTTGATTAATGTGAAAGAGGTAAAGAAAGCAAAATGGATTTGCTGTGACAGGAGTGCAGGCAGGTTTGGAAGAGTATTACATCTCCCATGTTCAGCAGGGGCACGGAGAGGTTCTCCACTCTTACATGTTCTGAACCCAAGGGCTGCAGGATAGGTAGCAAGTCATGAGACACTACCTATGTCACAGTGCTCTAGAAACACATTTATAGCAGAATGCCTGAAATACAGCTTCTGATTGTCTGCTGTTATGTTTCTGGGGGGTTGTTTGGGGTTTTTTTTAAGCAAGTGGTGGTAGTGGTGATCAATATATCTTTTGAGCATGAAAACATGATCTGAAGTTCGTGCAGTAGTTCTCAGATTTCTTATAGATTAGGGTTCCTGTCACAGCTTGGCTCTTCCTCTTTCTTGATGAAGCTGAGGTTGTCTGTGATCTTTCCTTCTTACTCGATCAAATGTATAAACATCATGTGCCACATGTGGCTGACACACTGCTTGGCAAAGGGAGCCAAAAGATTCTGGGAAAGGAATTGTAGGGAAAGGGAAAAAGTCTCGATGAAATGTTCTTAGAAGCACTTGTGCTCAGATACTCAAGACCTGAATTTCCCTGTTTTGAAAATCAGTGCCATAGTGCACTCAGCAGAGTGACCAGTGGTTCTGCTGAGACTGGGGGGAGCAGGTGCTGTGTGGGGAAGGGGAACAGAGCACCAAAACTGCTGAGTCTCTTTTGCTTTAGGGAGAAGGTGAAAAGTGTTTCCTCCTTTGTCTCACTCATCCCTATTATTTTTTGTTGGAAAAGAAAAACTATACTGTGCATCCTTGTCCCCTTCCAGCCAGCAACTGTGTTCATTCACGAGGCTACTTCCACCCACTGCAGAGCACCCATCTCCAGCTGCCTTTTCTGCTTCGCCTCATCCTTTTTTGCTGTCGAGGAAGTTTTCTGCAACCTGTATTCACACAGTCAGACACTGGCACTTGTGGTGCTGGAGGAGAGTGTGCATGAAGCCTGGCAGAGGAGCTGGTTTGCTTCCTTCTGTAGGACTGCTGACAATGTTTACATACAGTAGCTTCTAGGCATGGACCCCTCCAAGTCTCTTTAGAACCTCAAGAGAATTTAGCTCAGTATAACGAAGGAGCTCGTAGGGCATCATCGTATTCTGAGATGTCTGATTGCTTTTTTTAAATTGTGACATTACAGCCAATAGGATAATAGACATTATTTTGTTGTTGTGCATTTTCTGTCAGGGTGAAGACTCTAGAAACCTACTGGGACTACAAAGAAGCTGCATTAAACTATCAAGAAGCCTGGGAAGTGCTGCGTAGCCAAGCCCTGCCGGGTTGGGTCAAGAATGCCAAGGAATACCTGCAGTTCACATGAGAGTACACACAGCTTTGTAAATCCAGCAATAAGCCCTGGTGCACAGCAGATACCTCTGCAGTGCAAGGGCCAGGAGAAGATGTCCTGAAGGAGACAGGAGTGAAAAGGAAAGCAATTTAGAGAAGTCTTTATTTTGGTTGAGTTGAAGTCTCCTTTTTATTGAAATACAGAAAAGGAACATTGCAGATTTGAAGTTCTGAGCTCCGTGATGCAGTATGCCTCCAAAAGAAAAGCAGCAGTGCTGTGCTATCCCCCTTGTCTCAGGGATATGATCTTCCATTGCAATGGACAATGGCTGAATGTCAACTGAGATTGAAGCAGTGCTATGGAAGAAAGGCTGTCATTGTAAAATTTTAGTGCTCCTTTTTTCTTCCACTCTTCATAATGTTATGGTTGGGTTTGTGTTGCTGGGACAACCCTAATGTATAGTAAGTAAGATTTTTATAACTCTTGGCTCTCCTTGTCTAGTGCCTGGAAGAATTTTCCGTGTCCCCCAGCCCCATTGCTTCTAACTGGAAATACGAGTTCTTATTAAAGGGTCTTTTTTTTTTTTCTGGAAGTCCTTCATATAAGCTTCCACTCACTATATATAGCCGAAGCAGGAGAGTGCTGGGGAGAAAGCTGTGTCAAATAACACCTCTTATGACATCCCATGCATCTCTCTCAATTTCAGGACTTTGCCAGATACCCCTTCAACTGCTTTCCTTCTGTGGGAAGGAAAGAAACCTCCTAAATTACCGGGTTCAAACCTGTCCATCCTGTGTAAATGCAGGCAAACATTTACCTGCTTCTCAGTGTTTCAAGCACTGTCCATCCCTCTGTCCACCCTGTGATACGAGTTAATTAAAACCAGGGATGCCTTAGCCATTTATGTCACTGTTTCCTGGCAAGTGTTCATTAATAGCCTGGCAAAGTTGGAGGGTTTTTTGGGGGGGAGATGGAAGTAGTCTCTGGCAGTCTTTGCCTTTATGTTTTATTACCAAATAACATCAGTGTGGCCAAACAGTGGGCATTGAGAGCTGGGGGAAAGCAGTGGGTAATTCTCCTTAAACTTTCTGTCCCAGTTCCTGTTTCTGTGGGCAAGTTCAGGTCTATGTAACTGCTGCTGAGCACACTGGCTTTTTGTACTTTTTCTGTTGTAAACTGCAATTCATAAAATATTTGGACAAGGCAATGACAAGACGAAAGAAGTGGATAATTTAGAACTTCAGAATTCTTTAGTGATTTGAGTTTTCTGTTCTTTGGTACCTTACTGTAGTTTTGGATTTGAAAAGTGGGCACAGCAGTTCTCCAGCCAGCCTTTCCAGCCACCCTCCTGAGCTGCACGTGGGACGAGCAGTACGTATCTCATTACAGTCTGAGAACTGATTACAGCAAATCCTTTCACTTCACACTTGGGATGACTTGTCAAATAAGAACAGTTCTCTCCTACTTGTTAGGTGTGTTAAGTTCTCTCCTACTGTGTATAAGCCTGTCCTCTCAAATCCACCCACTGACATGCAGACAGACCAGTTGTATTGGTAAGGGGGGAGCCATTGTACGTGTTTGTTGAGGGCAGGGGACTGTGGAGAGCGGGGACTTGCGTGAGTCTGAGTCGTCAGAGGATGAAAAATGGCCAGATGCCATTGCAGATGGGCCACAGGGTGAACTGCTGAGGAGGAAATGGTAGCAGTTATTTGTTAATTGAGCAAATAGCATTCCAAGGGCAGGCTCCTGTAGTGTACCCAAAGAGATAACCAGTAAGTTTCCAGGCTCCTGAAATTTACCTTCGTCCTTCCCCGAAACCTTGCAGACAGTACACCTTCACATACCTAGTTTGCCTTTGTTAATCAACACAGTCTGTAGTGAACCTGCTGAGCAGGCTGGAATGTTCCCATTTCCTATCCAGCTGCAATATTAAAGTGGGTTACATAAGGCTGGTTGTTCTGTAGTCTTGGCATCACACTAGCTTTCAGATGAGCAGTTATATGATGTAAATTCTTTTAACTCTTTCCTAAAACTTGAGTCTGGCTCTTGGGAGAGATTGTTCCTGGTAAGTTTTTCCTGGCATTTGTGAAATAGTTGTGAACTGTAGGCAGCTGCTTTCTGCTCCTTGTCAGGTTTAAAAGCAATTGTAGAGGTGCTGAACACTGGTGTTGATCTCACTTTTGGATGGAGTTGAGGATGTATTTAAGCCTAGGGTGAATCAGTGAATATGTGAGGAGAGGCAAGGAGCTGAAAAAAAGAAAGCAGCATTCCAAAGGCTGTGAGGAGCTAAGCCTGCAGGACCTTACACTCAGCTGGGACTGAAAACAAATCTTTAAATGCTGCATCTGTTTAATTGCAAAGTGTCAGGAAATGCTGTAGGCGATACTGAGAAACCACTCTAAAAATCAGAAAGGAAAAATGTGGAGAGAAGAGGTAAGACAACCTCTGCTTCTGGAAAAGGGAGCAAACTAAACTTCCATCATTGTCAGCAGATCTTTGGAAGAACTGCTCCTGGAAGGCAGCAGCTGATGTGTTCCAAGCTTGCGTCGCTCCTCTGCTCTGGAATAGTCGATACTGAAATCAGAGATAGGCAA
Source organism: Jacana jacana (assembly GCA_013400555.1). Taxonomy (NCBI): domain Eukaryota; kingdom Metazoa; phylum Chordata; class Aves; order Charadriiformes; family Jacanidae; genus Jacana; species Jacana jacana. Next base: position 316,268 of record VZTM01014263.1, read on the forward strand.
GGGGGGGGGAGGAGAGCAGAACGCAGAGGCTCTGCCACAGGGGAGCAGAGTTGAGGGGGTGGGAGGGTGAAGCAGGGAGAATGAAGTGCCCACAGCTCATGGTTAAAGGAGGACAGCTGAACCATTGGTAGTGGGAGCAGCAGAGCATATGAGGGCACTGAGATTCTTAAGGCATGTGTAAAAATGCTCTGTGGAGCATATTTGATTTACCCAGAGAGGTCCTTGACTTTCCTGAACTCCTAGAGGGAGTGTTTAAAAGAACAAAGAAAGTGCAATTCTTGGTTTGGGTGGAATGTCTCTAACACCTTCACTATTGGGGAAATCATTCTGGTTTCGGGCACAGTGAGAAGGCAGGGCAGACCGACCACTTGCTTATCTTCAAGGAAATCAAAGCTAGAGCATAGAAACAAGTGTTTCAGTTCAAGGGTAGAAGTGAGCAGTCTGAGCTGGGGGCTGCAGTTCCCTGGGCTGACACACAGCATCCTGCTGCCTTTGAAAAAGCGAGGTTGGCATCTTTGCGGTGCGTTTCTCTGCTCACCTCACACGGGCTGGGGCCCTCGCAGGTCTCGGGGTGCTCAGAGTAAATTGAAGACTCTTCAAATTACCGCTTTTATAGACAGGTCAAAGTTGTGTTTATCACATGAGCCCGAAACAAAGTGTAGCTTTTCACTAGGAGTTCCATCAGCTTTGCAGTGAGCCCCGTAAGCACTAGAGGGAAGAGGTAGAGCCAGGCTTCCTTGCGCTGGTTATGGAACCACAACTGGGGAAAATGCTTGAGGCACTCCTATGGAAATGAAGCCCGAGTTACTCCTGGGAAGCTGCTGTTGGTACAGAGGGAAAAACGGTGTTGGATTAAAATGGGGAGCCAAATGTAGTTGAGGGGCCCAGCGGTTCTTTCTCCTGGAGCGTAACCCTCTGGAGAATCTGGTACTGCCATTGTGAAAGCATGAGGGTTGAGCAGTGCTTTACAGGTGGAAGCAAGGTAATTTTGGAGGAAATACTGCCTGAATTCATCTGGTAGTGGCTTTGTTGTATCAGAGATGACATTTCAAGTTACAGATTGGTGATGCTGAAGTGTTACTGGGGGAATAGCGAGGTGTTTCTTCGTTTTCTGTCAGCAGGTAAGCTGATAGGCCATGAGGAACATAGGGGACCCAAGTGCTTTTTGTAATTTCACAAGAGTGACTGTACTATCTAAAGGGATGAGTTTCATCTATGCATTTTAAAAGGAAGCCTTTTGAGGTTTTCCTGCCATTTTAAGTGCATCTGCAGGTGAAAAGTAAAGTTACTGCTGCAGAACATTTATCGCTGTATTCTCTGGAGCCGCTCATGTACCTGGGCTTCTAAATCTAAGCTGGTAATTATAGACACGTTAAAGAGAGCAGTCAGGTGGGGGTTTTTTAGAGGCTTGTGAAGGGTATTCCAAAAGTCACCTAGATCATGACATTGGAAATAAAACCTCATCTTCCCTTGTTCTGTTGGGGTGTATCGGTGTGCTAGCACGTACTTAGCTTTATTTAGCAGTTGTAGGTTAAGTTTCTCACCCTCTGGTTAGTAAAAAAATGACAGATGAAAGCACTTTTCTTCATTCTGAATCAAAAATGATGTTAAGAGTAAACATTTAGTAGTAAATGTTGGGAGGTGATTGTCCCCCTGTACTCAGCACTGGTGAGGCCACACCTTGAGTCTGGTGTCCAGTTCTGGGCACCTCAGCACAAGAGAGATATCGAGGTGCTGGAGCGAGTACAGAGGAGGGNGGATAGGATGGTAGCAGAGGGACTGGTTACTGCAGCAGTGCTGCCGTTGGGAGTATCCAAAGGCACATGGAAATCGGGTTTTCCAAACGAAACAGCACCGTTTGAGAAGCAGCTGCGCTGTTAACGCTAAAGCTCGTTAATGTTAAAGTCATGGAGTGGAGTGACAGCAGCTGACAGGCTCCTGCCTTCTCCCTTTGGAGTCCTCCTGCCCAGTGCCTGTGAGGAACTGTAGAGGCAAACAGCATTCCAGGCATAAAGTGACTTCATGGGAGCTGGAGTTAGTACAAACTGGATTTAAACTTGGACAGTGATACATTTCTCCTGTGACCAGGAACGTTTTAAAAACTAAACTCTCCCGCCTCATGTAGCAAGAAAATGAAGTAAAACTTTTATTAATTGTGATTAGTGTTTCCTTGCTGGCTTACGAAGTTCAGAGTGATGCTACTTTTTCAAACTGCTGTTATCCTTTAATATCAGAGTGTGAACTCCAGGGCTGTGCAGTCAGGTCAGTTAGGGGGGTTTTCTGCACACCCCTCCTCCTTCCAAGCTGTGCAACTCTGGTGAGCCCATTCGGAGAGACATCACAAGCCTCATGAACAGTGACCTCTTTTGGGTTTTTGGCAAATTGCTGTGCCGGGTCCGTGCTTTGGCACCACTGCTCATAAACTGGGGGAACTGATCTTGAATTCTTTACCTTGCACACGGCATTTCTTACTCTGCTTCGTCTGCCTCAACCAAGTAGAGTGACAGAATGGTCTGGGTTGGAAGGGACCTTCAAGGGCCATCTTCTCCAGCCCCCCTGCAATGAACAGGGACATCTTCAACTCTGTCAGGTTGCTCAGAGCCCCGTCCAACCTGACCTTGACTGTTCTGTGGATGGAGCACCTACCACCTCTCTGGGCAATATGTTCCGCTGTTTCACCCCCTTAACTATAAAAAGGTTTTTCCTTATACCTTGTCTGAATCTACCCTCTTTTTATGTAAAACCATTACCCCTTGTCCTGTTGCTACAGGTACAACTTTAAAAGTTTGTCCCCATCTTTCTCAGAAGCCCTCTTTGAGTACTGGAAGGCCACAGTAAGGTCTGCCTGGAGCTTTCTCTTCTCCAGGCTGAACAATCCCAGCTCTCTGAGTCTCTCTTCATAACAGAGGTGCTTCAGCCCTCTGATGGCTTTTGTGGCCTTCTCTGCACCCGCTTCAACACCTCACGTCATGAGGTTCCCATGGACCCGCCTCTCTCGAGCTTGTCCAGGTCCCTGATGGCTTCCTGTCACTCAGCTGTCCAGTAAAGCTGGTTCTGTACTGTCTTTCCAGTAGAATGACTGAGAAGCTGTACAGTAAATGTAAGCAGCCAAAAAGTGTCTAGTAAATGTGATGCAGAAGCCTCTGGCCAAAATTAAGGTAAAGAAACGACAGCACTGCCTGTTTGTGACAGGAATTTTTATTGTACGTGTTTGTTAATTGAGAAAGAGGAACATATTAGCTCAATTCAACATGATCAGCATCTTGCTCCTGCTCAGGATAAGCTAGCAAATCCAGTGTTCCCAATACTAATGTAATGGTTTTATTTTTCTTAAACTAACACCTCAAAACAGAATAAATGCATATTCTTCTTTTCATATTTTAGTAGCCCAACTACTTTGCTGTATTATTTATCAATGTCATCAAGTGTATTCCCCCAAAGGAGTGAGGCTCTGGGAATTCATAGCCATGAGGAAAAAAAAATAATGCACAAAACCAACAAAACCTTTTTTTTTTTTTTGATAATTTAACAGTCTAATAAAACAAGACCTAGCAATATATTAAGAAATAAATCCAGTTACAAATGCATGTATATAGAAGGAACTTCTGTGGGTGTCAGAACAGAAAATGATCAGCTATTTACAAGATACACAGCGGGATGGGATGGGAGCCGAGACCCACCGTTCAGAAACCAAAGGTGTTCTCTCCACTGTAGGCAACATACAAGAATCCATCCTCGTCCTTTTCCTTCTCGTAAAGTTGTCCCATAGTTAAGCTTGAAGGGGGGGAAAGAAAAAAAAAGAGAAATGGTTTGCTTGGATAGTGACAGCTGCAAAGGGTAAGAGTCAGAACCTCACATAAAGGAGGATTAACAAAAGCTGGCATCTGTTAAGCCTGTGTGCAAACCAAAATACAAAACAATGAGGGTATCTGCAAAGCAGTTGCCTCCTGAGCTAGCAAAAGGATCCTGGCTCTGCACAGCGCTACTTCTTCACAACTGCCTCTGCCAGAATGCTCACCTGCTTGCTTGGAAATGAGGCACTGAGTGTATTTCAGGTTCTGGATTCTGAATCTTACTGATGCCTGACGGCACCTTCCCTGACTGCGGCTGCACTAACCTCTCGCTGCTCCTTTCTCCCTCCAGCTGCTGCAGCAGCGAGCGTACAGCTGGTCTCCAGCCTTATCAAACCTGTGCTTTTTGGACCGTTTCTCTGAGGTCTGGGTTGTTTTGGGGGAGTAAAAGCTTTTGTGTGGGTAATAATGTGCAAGTTAGCCAGAAACCAGTGCTTTTCCAGCGGGTAAGGCTTCGAATGCTTGGTCAAAGGAAAATTTTCTTGAGGGGAGGAATGGGCACGTGGCCCTTCACAGTCCAAGCAGTTGTGGTCTTTAGGGCAGTGGGTGTATTCTGAAAACAAGAAGAACCCCAAGCAGTTCCTCGGGCAGTACAGCTGCTCCAACCCTCCACCCACAGATGCACAACCGCCACCTCCTCTGCTCAGCTTTCCCCGACTCCCCAGGCCTGGGAAAAGGCTGGTGAACTGAAAGAGGCAGCTGGGATGGGAGTGAGAGGGAAAACAGTCATGGCTTTTCACCCAAGGGAGGAGCTGGCAAGGGTGCAGGCAGTACTTGAAACAGAAGGGAACTGGTGAGTAGTGGATAAACTTCTGCAAGTGATGGGTAGGCTGTCAAGAGCTAGTGGTCTCTGCAAAAAACTCAGCCTGTGAGAGGAGCAGAGCCATTAACAGAGCAGATTTTTGCTTATCTGTTAAGAACTGGCCATTTTTGCATTAAAATTGAAAGTTAAGGCCCTATTTTTCCAGCAGAGAGATGTCACCTCATTGTGAACATGCGAGATGGGACAATGTGCCCTTTCTTTTTGTGTCCCATTCCAAGCAGTCCCCAAGCAGTGTTAAGAAGACGACATACGGGCGCTCCTAATACTCTTAGAAGAAAGCAAGCTGAAAAACAGCTGGTTCTCACAGCTCCCTACTGTGTGACACAAAGTAAATAAAAAATACTCCTGAGTCTGGACAGGTTACCTGGAGGGACTCTTACCTTTACACAGGTAAGGATTAATAATAATAATAATAATATTATCTCTAAGTCACATAACGTCATGACATACTAATTCCTCAAATACTATTGAAGTATCTCAGAAAGCAGCTGTAGCTGGTGCTGGTGTATGTTACTCTGTGTGCAGCAGACAATGAGGAAACTTTTCTATAGTCATTTTGTGTTTATAGAAGAAAATAAGTTTTAAAACAAGGAACAGAACTAGCCTGTAAGGTCATAATTTTTTTGTGAGCTGAAATGTTAGTTTTTTCAGAATAATTTATGGTTTGCTTTTGAGTATTTAACATGCAATTTGTTGTTTATATTGAGAATTATTATTTTTTTAGGCATTGATATAAATGTTCTTGCATTCACCCAAGGACATCATGGTAAATAAGCCCAGAGTTCACCCTCTTACCATGGAAGTAAATCATTGTATAGTTTTGAGTCACCTTTCCTTTCTGGGTCGCTCAGAACATAAAAGGTTTATCAAAGTCAGAAAGCCACCCTGTCACGGTGAGATTGAGAGATAACCAAACAACCATCTAAGAGGGGAGCTCCCGTCCCTCTGACAGGCACAGGCTTGCTGACGTGGTTCTGAACACCAAGTGAACAGCCTCTCACCTGGACTGTGGGACGGTCTTGTCTACAAAGAGGAATATTGCCTTCTCAGAGGGCAGCTGAATCCTCTTCCTGATGATCCACATGAACTGGGCCACGGTGATGTCCGATGGAACTAAGTACTTCCTCTTGTCAATATCAACAATCTGAGATCCTGAGACTTTCTCCACTATGACCTGTAAAGCGCAGGGGTGAAGGTCAGGCGTTTTGGGATCGGCAGGCACAGACAGCTTTGGTAAATCGCTCCCTGGGGCAGGCTTGCAAGGGTGAGAAGGGGGGGAGGAACAAAAAGGTTTCTTGACTGCACCCAAACAAAGAGGTTGGGCTGGCTCAGCAGCCTAAAACCTGATTTTACAACTGCACTGAACCCTACGTTCAAATACACAATGCTTCAACAGTCCCTGTGCCCGAGGTTGACACTCATGGGTTAAAAAGGTGCAATATGCCCAAAAGAAACCTGGGACAGGAAAGAATTTACCTCTTTTAACTTTTTGTACACCTGAAGGGAGGAGGGGGGTGGAGCCAGGCTGTTGTCAGTAGTGCCCAGCGGCAGGACCAGAGACAGTGGGCACAGAGTGAAGCACAGAGGGTTTCCCCATGTTACTGTGTGGGTGATGGAGCACTGGCAGGAGTTGCCCACGGAGGGTGCAGAGCCTCTCCCTCCTTGGAGACACTCAAAAGCCATCTGGGCATTGTCCAGGGCAGCTGGCTGTAGATGGCCCTGCTTGAGCAGGGAGGGATTGGACCAGGTGACCTCTGGAAGTCCCTGCCCACCTCAACTGTTCTGCAATTCAGTGATTTATTCATACCAGGATAGTAATTTCCTATTGTGTTTAAATATGGCTAATTTTCAAAATATACTAAAGTTCCCTGTGTGCACTATCCAAAAGTGGTGTATTCTGCAACAAAAGCTTGGGGGTCAGGGCCAAGAGAAGCACTGGCATCTACTGAGGCACACCAGGCACAGGCACCTTCAAAAGTTAAGGCCTAGGAGTGACTTCTCTGCACTTCTTCTCTTAAACTAACCAATGCAACGGCAGGTGATGTGAGGAATTGCATTCCTTTTGTACAGATGCTGCTTGCTTTGCTTTGGTCATTATCACAATGTAAAAAGCAGAACAGGCTAGGATAGTTCAGTTGCAAGGGACCTGCAATGCCCATCTATTCCAACTGCCCAAAAACTGAAGCATGTTATTAAGGGTATTGTCCAAATCCCCCTAAAACACTGAGAGGCTCAGGGCACTGACCACCTCTAGGAAGCCTGTTCCACTGTCCAACCACCCTCTCAGTAGAGAAGTGCTTCTTATGACAAGTCTGAACCTCCTCTGATGCAGCTCTGCACCATTCCCATGTGTCCTGCCGCTGGATACCAGGGAAAAGAGCTCAGCACCTTCCTGTCCACGTCCTCTCCTTGGGAGAACAATGAGGTCACCTCTCAGCCTCCTTTTCTCCAAACTAGACAAACCCAGAGCCCTCAGCTGCTCCTCACAGGACACACAGCTCTGACCACCATTGCTTCAAATCTCATGTTACACAGAATCCTAGTTTGCAACAAGCATGCCCTACCCTCTTTTAAATTGTCATATGACTACATAAAATCTCACAATATAAAGAAATACAGGTTTAATACACACACCCCCTCCACCCTGCCAGCTTAGCTATTGTCTTTAAACAATGTCCCAAGTTGCTGCTAACAGACGACAGAAGAGACTGCCTTGATATGGCAAATAGCAAAAGAAAACAAAAGGAAGAAATACTAGAAATAGACCTTGTCTGTGTGGCTCTGCTGTACCAGACTTACACTGCCAGATAACCCAGCAGTGTGTGCACCTGAGGGTAAAAAAACTACATGGTTACAGCTTCAGGTGGTTGGATGAAGTTAGAGGATGACAGCGATACCATACTAATAAAGTGTAGGTTTTAGCTCTACATGGATGAGAACCAGGTGGGATATGCAGACTGTAAGGGAAAAAAATAATAATGATGATTAAAAAATCACAAGCCATGCTTATGCTACTAGGCCAGCACAGGAACTTGGCTCTCCCCTGCTCTGGGAGCGTCTGGTGGCAGAAGGCAGGTAGGAACCCCAGCAGAGATGCTGAGGTAAGATGATGTTTACAGCATCAATGGGCTCTGGTTTGCAACTTTGAAAAAAAGAGTTCCAATGTTAATCACTATTTTAGGATCACTAACTGTTAATCACTATTACTAGGTCTGTAAGACCCAGGCCTGCAAGTACATACTGACTTTATCACTGGAAACCAGGTTATTTTTTCATGTCATTCTAAATATAAGTAACTGCACTCTAAGGCATTGTTTGTTGTGCTGTTCTTGTTGTCAAGGTGCTGCTCTCTGATGCCATTCTCTGCTTTGTGTTACACTGAACTGACATCCTGCTTCATAGGTTAGGCAGTGAGAAATTGACTACAGGAAGGAAAGGTGGGAAGATGGCCACAAACAAAACCAAACCAAAAGCAACAGGTACATGCCGAAGGAGAATTCAGTATTCCTTGTGGAAAGGACCGGACCCTTACTGCTTCACACAAGCTAGTTCTTGAAGGAAAGATTCAGCACGTGGGGAAATAAGGCTTACGAGAGGTTCCAGTGTCTCCTTTCCTTAGCTCTGCACTCCCCATTGCTACCGGATACAGGTAACGCTCAAGTAAATTTACAAAACAGACTACCTTAGGATCTGGAGAGGGTTTTCCTTATAATTTCTTCAGCTCTGCCTACAGAAACAGGAGGAGGGGATAGGAGCCTCCCATTGCAATTTAGTGTGAGGGAACTGTGGAGAGGAGCAAGAATAGCCTGAAAGGAATATTGAAGCCTTAACAACTAATACCTTTCTTTTTTAAGATTACAAGAACACACAGGGGATTTTAGCTTTATAATGCAGAAATTGACATAAGTGGAAATCAAGCCTGTTGGTGAACTGCAGCTAGTAAAACTTATTGATACTTTTAACCCTTTCAGACCACTTGATTCCACAGGCAAATTTAAAATTGCAGTGATTAGTGAGCATGAATTTCTTTCACTTCCTATTTTATTCCCAAAAGGTCTAGCCTAGGACAGAGGCAGGCTGTTCATGTTCTATCTTAATAACTTTGAACTACTGAAACACGTCTAAATCCAGGTAGACGGATACAGCAGCTGAGAACTGAAGTCACTTTATGTGTGTCATTCTGGACGCAGGCTATAACCCACTGCAATTTGAGCTTTAATTCCAGTAGCCATGCCCTCTTCCTGTCCATTCCTGATACAGCATCAGGTAATTCTGGCTCACACTGTGAGTTTCACTGTCTCTCCCCTAGTGCTATGAGAGACAATCTTGGGTCGGACAGATGGCTGTCTCTGGAGATGCAGGGTCACAGGCACGCTACAGTCTATAGGCGAGGGAGCGGTTTGCCAAGCAGGGAGTGACAAGGATGAGAGCAGCTTGCCAGGCCACAAGTGGAGAGGATGCTGGGAGTAGCTGTAACTCAGCAGCAGAGCAAATCGATGGGATTAGAGATTCTTCCCTGGGCTGCACTGTCTACAGGGTAAGTGACTTACTAAGGGATCAGAGAGGAGCAGCGCCAACGGGGGCGCAGTCAGGTGGGATGGGAGAAACTGTACTCACAAGCAGGTAAGGTGGGAATGTGGCTGTGCTGCCAGCTGTTACATAGGGATGTGAAGTGTGCTCACTCCACCCTCTCAAACACGGTAAAAGGAGTGAAGCAGAGAGGTCATTCACTATTTAGCAGGTAGGTGAGTATTAATCCAGAAAGGAGGGGTCACTGCTTGCACTGGCTCTTCAAACCATAAGGTTTGCCCGAGGGAGATTCACCACGATGAGACTGGTTATAGGCATGGAATACAGGAGGGAAAACCACCTTCCTCACAGAGTCAGGATGGAAGACTGTCAAGGTTTAAAGAATTTATGACCTTTCTTAGAATCGGGCACAGAATGAATCCTCAAGACACTGAGGGTATTTGCTGGGCTGTAATTGCCTTTAGAAGAAACCAGGACACTGACACACCATAAATGTGCCTGGGAAGCCTTTAGAAAGTCAGGCACTCTTCTCGTCTTGTCAATCTGCACTGGGGGCTGAGGAGGCAGCGCTGGGTTAATTTAATGTGTCAGGAGCCTCTTTAAGACATCTAAGGGCACAAAGGGGAAGATGAATTCACTTAGTAGGGTCCTATCAAAGAAGAGAGTCCTGGATGGGCCTCTAAGTGCTCAGACGAAGCTGGTGCGGTTACTCACCGGGACACGGTCAGGGTATTTGGCTCGGATTTTTGCCGACTCGACACATCTGTGCTCTGTGAACAAAACTGGTCATTAGTCACCGCATAACAATAGCACCGCCGGTGTCCCGGGCAGAGAGGGCAGCGCCCGCGGGGACGGAGCCTGCGGGGATGGCGGCCGTCGTGCCCTCCCCGCGGGGGTCTCCGGCCGTTCAGGGAGGCCGTCCCCGGGCATCGCCGCCGCCCT
>VZTM01014263.1:333873-431230 GCA_013400555.1 Jacana jacana
GGCTGGAGGTGGTGTCTAACTGCGGTATCGGGGGGGGGGGGGGAAGAAAAGAGAAAGAAGCTCAGTACCTTTTATTTTATCTTTTTTTTTCTTTTTATAATGAATTACTATCAGCTGAAATGCTGGTATCCTGTCAGAGTTGCAAGTGCCTGATGACAGTACACCTCCTACCCTTTTATTGTTTCTCTTGCTGTATTACAAAACAAATATTAAGTAGGCTTATTATTTCTTTCAACGGTTTATCACTCATCAGCTGTTGGAAAGGCCTTTAACACTTTTTGAAGTACCTCTAGAAGGCTTTCTCCAAACTAACTTTCTCTTTCCCCCTCCAAAGATCAATGTGCGTGTTGTTGACAATACTGTAAGCTTTTGCGGTGCGAAGGTTTCCAGCTGGAAGAAGTGGAAAAACACTGGAAAGTGACATTTTGTCAGCTGGGTGATTTATAGCAAGAGGTAGGAGCAATGTTGTTGTGCCTTTTTCTGGGACCAGCTTTGTCGTGTTCCTGGGTCTCACTTTCTTGAGCAGCAATCTGCCTTTCTCCTGTTAGCTCCTAGGAGCCATTCCGGTGGTGGTGGTTTTGGTGTGATGTCTTACGGGTGATGGATGTAGTGAGTAAACCTCTCCATAACATGTAGTAAACCTTCAGGTGACCTCTTTGCTGTTTATGATGCCACACATAAACGTTTTCCTACGAATTCTATAAAACACAGGATGAGGTTTACTATTACCATTCTTTTTGCAGTCAGTACTGAGGTGTTTTGGTGAATGATAAGTATGTAAGTCACGCTTTTATTCAGCGCATCTGGTTGCTCTGAAAGTCAGCATGAAGTGTATGACAAGTATGAAGGGCAAAATAACTCTTGGCCTGCAAAAAGGTTGAGCGCACAATATAGCGTTAGGCATTAATTTTTCAGTGGAAGAGGGAGGCCTCTCTGGGAAATTAATTGAATGTTTCTTTTTGTGGAAGTTGAAGTAATTTCTGTGCAATCTGCAGAGACTCCTGCCTTAAAAGTGCCTCATAAACTATTTTAAGTGAGTGCTGGAAATTTCTCAGCCACAAAATGGCTGGGGAAGACTTTGACAAAGACAGCTAAGATTCAGTTCCTCAGAAATCGTTTTCGGGGAGCAGGTACTTAATAGTTCTTCTCTCAGTTGTTTTGCTGAACTCCAGCCAGGATTCTCAGTCTTCTTTCAACAGAGCCAGACCTGTTTGTCCTGAGGGAGACTTTAATCCCAGCCTTTTGTCCCAGGCTCGAACAGAGCCCATGTTTCCTTACAGCTCTAATGTGAGGCAATCTTTCTGTCTTTTTTTTAGTATCTCAGGGAAAAAAAAACAAGGCAGCATAATAGGAGGCTTTGGGGGAGTTTTGGGTAGTGGCTTGTTGGGGTTTTTTTTGTTTGTTTTTGTTTTTGTTTTTTAATATCTAAAGTTAATATATAATGTACTAGATCTCTTCAGGTTGAGTTCTGTACCGAAAGGGAGTTCAGTCCGATTGTGCTCCTTTCAATGCTGACCTGCAAAGTTCTGATGACTCCATTCCAATATTGCTTGTCTTACGTGACAAACAAATGAAGGTCCCTGGAAGCAAGAGCTAAACGATCATCTGCTGCAAAACCTACTGCTTTCCTCTTCCGTTCTTTTCTCCCGTTCTGGGTCTGAAACGCGCTCTGTTTAGAAAGCTTTCTGGGATCAATACTACCCCTCACTGGGTTTTCACTCTGCCTGGTGAAACTGGGTAGCTTTCTGGAAGGTATCTAGTCTCTTGGCAAGCAGTGGCAGATGGTAGTGGCCCTGCAGCTTGGCGTTCTGTCAGAGTCAGTGTAAGTGATGAAGAAAATCGTTGCTGTGTTGACCAGCTGCTATTGTTAATTTCATTTGCACAATATGTAAGAACAGTTACTCTGGGGCAGACCCAGGATCCATCTAGTCCAGCATCTTGTTTTCGTTAGTAGCCATTGCCAGCCAAGCCTGGTGACAGAGTTTCTCAGGACTGTTGCCTGAACCATATCTGCAGGTGCTCTTGCAATCACACGTTGAACATTTCCATTGGCTTTTGAAAAGGTGAATCTGCCTCAAGAATTTGTTAAAATTACTTTTTATTATTCTGCTGTTTGCCAGAGCTGTCTTTGGAGAGACAGCATTGCAAAAGAAGTAATATTGCTATCCCAGAATAGGATTAACATTATAACTGTTAACAAATAATGTTAAGTAGAAGTTATTTATATGTACAACAGCACATATTGTGATATCATCAAGCATTGTGATACTTTGGATGTCTCAGCTGTGAGATGGGAGAGGTGCTGGAGTGCTCTGGGCTGCGACTTGATGTCCCTCACAGTCTCTTTCTCTGCCTTTTGTAGCTGCCTCGCCACTCCTGGTCGGTCTGATTTCACGCATTGATGAGGACGTGCTTACTAGAAGGGCTTTGTCAATGGGATGGCAGCTGAAGTGGCGGTAATGCTAGGACACCTGGCCCCTCTGGTACTTCTCCATTCCCCCCCTGTTTTCAGTCCAGCAGGTCCAGCAGGCCTGTGGTGGTCAGGCAGGTGCAACCCGAAGGAAGCTCTGCAGTGAAGCAAAAAAGGAAAAACAAGGAGGCGGAAACAGGCCCCTTTTTAGCTCTCCTGATGGGAGCTTGCTGAGCTGTAGGTGGAGGAGGAAGGGCACTGGCAAAAAGAGAGGCAAGGCAATGCAAAGCAAGTCACAGGCTAGTGTTTAACCTAGAAGTGTTGGCATATTGCCTTTCTGTGCTGAAAGAGCGAGCTTGCCTAACAGCACCCTCTGGTGAGTCCTGCCATGGAATAAATAGAAGTTCCGAAGCGGCAACCGGTATCACAATGTCCCGTCCTTCACGATTAAGGTAATGATATCATGTAGACTATTCAGTAGATGTATAAATATATATGTGTGTATATATATATATTCAGCAACTTTATGAGAAGGTGATTCTTCAGGGTATTCAAAAGCTGCTTTCTGGCTCAGCTAATGTTTGCCAAATGAAGGAGCTTGGAGGATTATAAAGTTGCACATTAGAGGGCTATGAGTTTAACCCAGGCTGAAAGCACTTTAACTGCAGGATGCACCTGCTGATGGTAAAGGGGTATTTGCATGCAGATAGAATTACACATGCCCAACGTGAGAAATGCAGAAATAAAAGGCACTTTTTACAGAGTGTACACATTTTACAGTGTATTTGGCCTCATGCACTGGACACTGCCTGAGAGAATACTGGAGATGCTGCATTTTGTTGTGTAATCATTCACTTCTTTGTCATGTCTGCCCGCATGAATATTCCTTAGAAACATACCATCTTTCCCCAAAGGGTAGAAAATGAATCTTAAGTACTGAAATGGGTATCTGCTTAGTGTTTTGCTTTGATATCACACTTTTTCTTTGCAGTTTATGTCCTACCGAAGAGTAGGGAAATACTTTAGCTAGAATCATTTTACATGTCTACCCCATTTGTAGTGCTTGGGGTGGACAGACTAGTTCAGACACAAATTGTGGGCTAATACTGACATTAGCAGGTTATACATTGGCACAGTGTTGTCTGCAACAGTACTTGGATGGGAATCAGTGCGAGGAGAGGTCCAAGAGGCAGTCAAGGCAGATGTGAATTTGAAAAACTGGCTTTTGGTTTGACATCTACATGGTTTTGATCCTCATTCCCCTACCCTTGGTTGATAAGATAGGAAGAACAGTTAGTTGTTTGCATTTCTGCAGAGCAATCTTGATTAAAGTGGAGCAGCAGCTCTGCGTCACTAGAGTAGAAACATACTAATTCTATAGACAGCATCATTGGGTTTCTAAACCCATGAGTTAGACTGTGAGGAGCTGCAGAATGCAGTCCTTGTGTAGGAAGTGGTTAACATTTTGCAGAGAAGAAAAGGCTTTGATGTAGTTAGGGCTGACGGGCTCTCAAGCGTAGTATCCGTTACAGGAAAACCTGAACTGGCGAACAAAACTGCTCTTCCACTCCTGCTTCTTTCACCCACTCATTTGGTGAAATCACAGCGCAGGCCACGGGGTTGCTGATGATCCTCACAGCATAGGGACAATATGAGTATTTGAATGAGGCCAACCTTATCTATGAAGAATGGCCATGCTGAATTAAACCAAAGGTTTTCCTACCTGCTCCTGGGCCTGACAGTAAAAGCGAGGGGTTGACAGGGGAGAAGTTAAATAATACAGTTAAATAATAAACATGATATCTCCTAGTATACCTCCCAAATGCGGGCTGATACCTTGGGCCATGCACAGTTTAGGGGATTGCTAAGCCACCAGCCATAGCCTCACTTCTGCATTTAACAGTCTTGAGAGGCTGCTCTTCTATTAATTAGTTTCAATCAACATAGTCATTTGTTGAACTCTTGTAAACTCATTGACTACTTTATACTACTCAGCTCATATTTCTGCTCTTTTCTTGGTCTCCAAACAAAAATTCAGGACAAAAATTATAAAGTAGAATGCATTCCTTTCTATCGTGAAGGGACACTGAGGCAGTGGAAGGAGCTGAAACGACACATTTCTGCTGTCTTTTTCATTTGACCATTTATTTCAGCTTTTATTACGAATTAATAGTCCTTTTCATCAGCTCAGGCTAGCACTAAGAACCTAATGCATTTATGATGTCAAATGTGTATGTGTCTATATTTGCTAGCTTGCATGGTTCACTTTCAAGAGTCCAGAGTGTGTTGATAAATGTACCTTTCACTGTAACAAGAAAAAAAGTTGTCTAAATGCAGCTAGGTAGCAAATGCTGCTTGTGTGTAAAGCTTTTGAGGTGGTCCTCATACATGAGGATACTTATTTTTCTAATACCATGCCTGCTAACATATACTGACTGCTTACAAGTGGAATCTATGTAACTGAGCACCAAGGGGTAGATGCCAAAAACCTCTAGGAAGAAGTTTGTGAGGAGGCCATGGGCTTGAACTTTGACTTCAGAGTAAAACAGAATCCCCTTGGGGTCCACGTGTCTAAAATTTTCTGGGAGTTACATGCGGACTAATTCTAACCCACAGGTGGATGGTTCCTTAAATGCAGACTGAGGGTGTTTGCTCACGGGTGGATGTGCTGCAGCCCAAAGACACGTCAGCTGCTTTTTCAGTTTAATCCCTGAGGCCAGATGTGAGTTTTCACTCCTCTCCTGCGACTTGGAAAATAGAGGAGCGTGCACAAGCGTCAGTCACTGCAGTGCCCAACTGTCCCCCTGCTCACATTAGATGAGATGATATTTATTTCAGTAGAATTACTGAATTACTGATGTTCTTGTCTACTGCCTTTAAGGGATAGAAGCTCTTGCAATGTTAGACTGAAATGGAAATACAGTGGAGCGATTCAGAAAGGTGTTGCATCAGCCCAGGGTTTCCTTCAGCGTCAAGCATTTAGTCCAGAACTATTTCTGCTGTCATGCATTACTTCAGTTTCCAACACCTGATACCTGCAGATAATCACCTCCCAGTGCTACTGGTCAAGGAAGCAAATAGTGCCAAATACATGTGTGTTTGAGGACAGGTTTTACAAATGCAAGAGTTTGTAAGTTTTATCATTACTGTGCCACAGGAGCAGTGCTTCACCAGCATTTTTCTTCTCTCTTTCAGCTTTTTAAATTGCTTTTCCTCGGTGAGAATGGCAAGGATTCGGATTCCTAGCACGATCGTTATCCTTTTTGTTATGGTACAGACTGGATTCTTACTCTTCATGTATACCCGGTACAGTAGCTTCATACCTCAGTCTGAGGAGAAACCGTCTCAAGCCCACATCCTCATTCTCTCCTCCTGGCGGTCAGGATCTTCCTTCACTGGCCAGCTTTTCAGCCAGCACCCCAGCGTCTTCTACCTGATGGAGCCTGCGTGGCACGTGTGGATCAGGCTGTACCAGAGCAGCGCCAAGGTCTTGCACATGGCGGTGCGGGACTTGGTCAGGTCGGTCTTTCTGTGTGACATGTCTGTGTTTGACGCTTACATGCCCTGGAAAAGAAACTTATCTGACCTTTTCCAGTGGGCAGTGAGTCGGGCCCTGTGTTCAGCTCCTGCTTGTGACTCCTTTCAACGTACTGACATAACCAGTGAAATGGCATGCAAGACTCTTTGTGGACGATACCCATTCAGCAAGGTGGAGGAGGCCTGTAAAACTTACAGCCATGTCGTCATCAAGGAGGTTCGGTTCTTTGACTTGAAGGTCCTTTACCCCCTTCTCACTGATCCATCCCTGAATCTCAAAATTATTCACTTGGTCCGTGACCCCAGGGCAGTCGTCAAATCACGGGAGCAATCGGTCAAGGCATTAGCCCGTGACAATGGGATTGTTTTGAGCACCAATGGCACTAAAGTGGAAGACAACAAATACAAAGTAATGCAAGAGATTTGTAGAAGTCACGTTCAGATTTATGAAACTGCCACTCTAAAACCACCTCATTTCCTTAAAGATCGCTACTTAATGATCCGTTTTGAAGATCTGGTGAGAGATCCATTATCAGAAATCTCAGAGATGTATAAATTTGCAGATCTTAGTTTAACCCCCACGCTCAAAAGCTGGATCTATAATATCACACATGGGCAAGGATCGGGAAAAAAAAAAGAAGCCTTCAAAATCACGTCTCGAGATGCAATTAGTGTTTCACAGGCCTGGAGGAACGTTCTCTCCTTCCAGAAAATTCAGAAAATACAGGAAGTTTGCAAAGGTGCTATAAACATGCTGGGCTATCAGCTGCTGGATTCCGAAAAAGAGCAGAGAGATCTGTCCTTGGACTTGGTGTTGCCAAGGCGACAAAATCAGTTCAGTTGGTCATCGTTTAATCCAAAGCACTGAGACATTATTTTGGGGAGATCTGGGGGTGGGGGGATGGAGTGTAGATAATTCCAGTATTTTCTACTGCAGAGCATATAGGTAATTTGGAAACCCTTGGCTGATGAGTTTCACTGCCTTCCTGCCTGCTGTTTTACCATGATGGAAGGAGGTTCTTTCCTAAGTTTCTTACGCCACAAAAACCCCGTCAGAAATGCCGTGAGATATTGTCAGATTGCAGATTTACAGCTGAGTTGTGCTGTTTTCAGCACTGTTTTAAAAATATAATTTAAGTTCTCTCTATTAAAAGATGAATTGTCAGAGATGTCTTTGTTAATTGATAATAGTTCACTTCTGTTTTCATGCTTTAAATATTTAAGAATCTCCGTTCTTAGTTTGTATTAATGGAACAAAGTAGAAACTAAATTCCTTCGTTTTCTTCCAGAATTGCTTGACTTCCTTCTTTTGCTTCAAAGTTGTTGTGCAGTTGTGTATGTTTTTAGACTTCTCCTGAGGTTTGAAATTTTAACATAAAGTTCTCCAGGAGCTGGGGCAACTGCAGCAGTTCTGTTTTAAAGGGCTTAAGCCAGAATGTCATTTATTTGTAGATTTCGTAGTGCTTTTCCTGGGATGGCAAAGTTTGCGATTCGGTACTTAAACGCGATGTCGGCATGGAGTGCGAAACCCAAGAGAGATGAAGAACCTCGGAGCAGAATCACTGTGGAAACAGGTTGTTAATGCTGCCCCAATCGTGTGTTCCAGTGCTGCCACACAGAGAAAGCACACACTTACTCCTGCAGCGAGATTTGTACCCTCTCTCCAGAGCTACAGTTCTTGCTGATGGAGGTCACTGAGAACTTGAAGGTGCCGTGGAAATCAGGCTATTGATTATACTGCTGTATGGAAGTGATCAGTCAGCTTGGATAGCAGGGATGGACACTTGTGAATGGGGGCTTTGTTTGTTTGTAGTTTTACTTCTTTTAATACAGCACATCCCAGGGTGGAGAGGACATGTTTGATCATGCTACCATGATACCAGCTAATCTTGTTCCACCAAACTGAGGGTGCTGTAACTCCTTTAGGATGAGCACACAAACTCCTCAGTGCCACCACTGTGGTCTGCTGTAGGAGATGGGTGTTCCTAGTGCTCTAGATGCTGGGAGGTGCACCCATTGACACAGTCTCTCCTTCAGGGCATTCTCCAGGGCCACAACCGTTGCTTCTGGGGATTTTCCCTAAGTGTTTACCTTCTGTCATGAGGCCTGTGAAGCCAAATTTTTTTTGTCTTGGTAACTTTTTCCAGAGACTCTGAGGTTGTGCTGTCATCTCTGGTGCATTCCTCTGTGCTTCACCATGGGTTTGCATTCTCAGGTTATCTGGGGCTTCTTCCCTTTCTCAGGGGAGCTGGAATTTTTGGGAAGGGTATCTGGGCTGTTGTCTGTAGCATGAGGTGTTTTGGGCCTTCCAGGGCAAGAGAGGCATGGTCATACTGGAGAGAGTCCAGTGAAGGGCCACCAAGGTGATGAAGGGACTGGAGCATCTCTCACATGAGAAGAATGTCAGAGAGCTGGGACTGTTCAGCTTGGAGAGAAGGTCCCTCAGGGAGCTAGTGGAAGGGGATATCTTACCATTTTATTTAAACTCCTGAAGGGAGGGTATGCAGGAGATGGAGCCAGGCTCTTCTCAGTGGTGCCCAGTGATGGGACAAGAGGCACCAGACGCAAACTGAAACACAGGCGGTTCTCTCTGAACATCAGGAAACACTTTTATGTTGTGCAGATGATGGAGCACTGCCAGAGGTTGTCCAGAGAGGTTGTGGAGACTCCATCCTTGAAGGTGCCTACAAGAGGTCCTTTCCCACCTCAACTGTTTGGCATTTGTGGAGTTGCTATTGTCACATCCAGGTCCCTTAGCTACCACAGGCCTAAAGCCTATCCAGAGGGGCTGCTGCTTTACTCCAGCAGCAGCATGTGTGAAGAAGAGGAGCAGGTAATTTTGCACTTATTAGGGCTTTTAGGGCTCAGTGGTCATGTTGGATCAGGGTCCAGTGGCTGGGAGGTTTGGAGGGACAGCTTGAGAGGGAGTTTGAAATGCCCTTGCAGGGTGGAGTGAAGAAAGAGAGGGGTTAGTAGTTGATGGGGGAACTGCCCTGGCTGGGGTTCTGTGTGCACATGGGTGCCAGTGCCTGATTGCTGTGTGGAGCCATGGGGGTGATGGGCTTTCTTATGCCTCCCCCAGAAGTGGCTGATGAAGTTATGCCACAAGAGAGACCGCAACTCTCAGCAGCAGTGGACTCTAACCACTAGCAGAGACCTCACTTGTACTGTCATTTCCCCCTCTTGCTTGCAGTGGATCTGCAATGGCCTTGCAGACCCCAAATATCCCTAAAGCCTGCTCCAGACTCCCCAGATCCTGCCCCAGAGCTGCCAGCAGCCCCCAAGCTCTCCCAAACCCTTCCTCAAAGCTCCGGCTGACCCCCAAACTCCCCTCGGAGACCCTCTAAATCCTTCTTTCCATTCCTCTGTCTGCCTGTCTCCTTTATGGATTCCTGTTCCTTAGTCAAGCTGTAGGTTCAGCCTTCCGTTGTGTTTTGTCAGGCTTTTGAGGTGCCAAGGGCTGGTGGGTGCTCCGTGGAGCTGATCAGCAGAGAGGGGAAGGTGCAGTTGATCTGCCTCATTCAGACCAAGTCTAACAGCTCTCCAGAGGTTTGCTGTGGTTGCTGGGGCACAGGGCTGTGGGTGTGCGCTGGGGAAGATGCTGTGGGGAGAGTATGGTTAAGGTGAAGAGGCTCTCTGTCTTCTCAGGAAGACACAGATCAGGGTCTCTGGGCGACTAGGGGTTAGGGCAGGTACCTGTGGTAGGGTAGCCTGGTGTTTGTCCTCCACACAGGCTGCTACTGCTCCTCGCTTGCCTGTGCCCAGACGGGGCTGTCGTGTGGTACAGCTTGGCTTGCGGATGGGATACCGGCACAGAGCCCGGTTTCCTGTTGGATCTGCCTTTATGTAAACAGGTGTTTTCCCTGCATCAGCCTCACTCTGCTCCTCTGCCACCTCTGCAGCAGCAGCTTGCGCTTGCCCCAGCCGTCGGGCAGGCTGTTGGGTCACAGGGGGCTTTCTAGCAGGGTCTGCTCGAGCTGCTCAGGTGTGTTGGCCTGTGGAAGCGAAGCAAGACCTCGCTTCTCACATTGTCCTGGCTACAGTCTGTTTCCCATTAGCTCAGTCTCTCCAGTCCTTGGAGTTTTAGAGGCTGCTTTCTGAATGGTCTAGAGGAGACCAAAAAGTGCAGGTGCCATGGGTGTTGCGTGTTTGATGTTTCTGTGGGAGCAGGGGGCTAGGGCAGTGCGAAGTGAAGAGTAGGTGGGGTGTGAGACAGAGAGGGATGGGGTGTGGGCTGGATTCCTTCCTCTCAGGTGAATGCCAGGGGCGTGCAGAGCTTTTGGGCATGGCAGTGGGTGGTTGCTCGGGAGTCTGAGAGGTCTGAGCTTTCCTGCTCTTGCCTGTGTGAATGAGAAGGTGGAGATAGGTGAGAGAGCTGCTTGTTCCCCCTTTCTGTGTTAGGTGTTTTTTCATGCCAAGGAAGACAAACAAACACTTGTAACAGTGCAGTGCCTGTGTGCTGCACTTTCCCTGAGGAGTACCATCTGCCAAAGGCTGAAGACAGCCAGGTGCCTGAGCGGTTAGGTAACTAGAAATGCCCACAATCTGGTTAATAGGCTAAAAGCATGTCTAGTTTACAACATAAAATATTTCCCTGTCTGTAGTGTTTTACTCTCCTTCTGGGC
Source organism: Jacana jacana (assembly GCA_013400555.1). Lineage (NCBI taxonomy): Eukaryota > Metazoa > Chordata > Aves > Charadriiformes > Jacanidae > Jacana > Jacana jacana. The sequence goes on from VZTM01014263.1 coordinate 344,446, forward strand.
ACTCTGTGTGCTATCTTCAGCATAGCCTGGATAACACAAACATTGTTGGTACTGCACAGGATGTCCTGGTTTCAGCCAAAATTACCAAAACCAGACTGACAGATGGCCCATCCTCCCCCCAAGAAAAAGGGAGAGGAAGAGGATAAGGAGATTCACAAGTTTAGAATGAACTAAATTACTTTAACAAAGTATTAATACTAAAATTAAAACAAAAAAAAAAACAAAAGGAAGAAAATAATGAAATAGATACAATATATACAAACCAGTATGAAGCTCCCAGGATGACAGTCACATCTCCAGCAGCATCAGGAAAAGTCCCAGACCGGACTCGGTGATCGACAGGAGCTGGATTCCAGCTCTGGGGTCAGGAGTGCTGGGATTGGGATCAGGCAGACGGACAGACAGGGTCCTCCTCAGACGTCGGCCATCAAAGAAAAAGAGTTGACCCTTTGATCCCTCAGCTTTTATACTGAGCATGATGCGGATGGGATGGAATACCCCAGCTGGTCAATTTTGGGTCACCTGTCCTGGCTGCTCCTCCCTACAGATGGGACCCCTCTACGGTTTTCCGCTTCTCACCCTCCAGCGGGGCAAACGACGCAATTCCCTGCCCTTGGCTCTTCCAGCAAGGAGTATAAGCAAGGGCTTCTCTGCACCCTTCCACACCTGTATAAATAGGTCTTATCACTGTGAGAGGGAAGAGTTTCTGAACAATATGCTGTTAATTTCAGACTTCAGGTAGGTAGAAGAGGCCCAGCTTAAAAAAGTAAAACGGTAAAACAGAAAATTGGTTCTGTTTTACCTCAAACCAGGACACAGGAACTAGTGCTCGCAGTGCAGCAGTGGGTTTGGATCCTGTGTAGCGCTTGCATATGCTCACATGTGGGTGGTGGGTAAACCCAGGGCTATAAACAGCATCTGCAAAGTGTTTGTGATGTGTCTTACAGTTCTGCTGCCCTCACAAATGAAGGGGAGCTGTTTTAAGCTGTGGGCAGGAATTCCTTGGCTTCTCTTTACTGTTTTTCTATTTGTGTCCTTCTTTTTTTTTTCTTGTGTAAAACTCAGGGGTTTGAGGTTTTCTTGTGCAGGTTTTTCTTTAGAACTTCTTGTTGAGGGTTTCTCCTTCAGATGTGGTTTACTTGTTAAATTCATGGGACTCAGTATTTATCAGTCAGGATTTACACTTTACACATTTACTGCAGACAACACAGGGTTTAAAATCTGTCCTCAGCCGTAAGTTGTAAAGCACCAGCCACCATCTGGGTTCTGAGATCTGCAGCTTTTCAGCTAAGGTCCAGGGCTTACAGCTTATTGTTAAACAGACAGGTTTAAATCCTGAAATAGTAGACATTGGGCTACTGATTCCAGAGAGAAAGGCACTACCACTCCACAGAGTATTGATAAAAATTCTATTTATTGAACTTAATGCCAGAAGGAAGAAGAGGTTAGTATGGATGGCTCTGTCAGATGCTGGGAACTCTGACAGGCCCAGAACCAGAGGGACCTCAAAATCTCCAATCAAGGCCCTGCATATTGTGCAGACCCCCTCTAAGCAGGTTGCGCTATCGTCTTGGTCTTCTTAAAATATTTTCTTAGAAGAAAAGAATTCTGTTCATAATTTCTGACGTCAAACAAAAGGATGTTCACATGGGAATCGGCTGCTTCACTTGATGATAAAGACATGCAGGTGCTATAGTACCAGTGCCAAGTGGGGGCTGCTCCCAGGCTCAGTTGGCCAAGTAGGTTTGCTAGTGAGGGGTGTGAACAGCACAACGCAGGCTGGAAGGCAAAGCTGCACGGCTCAGCCTGCACCTCCTCGTTGTGACCCTCTGTGCTGGTCCCTTTCTTTTCTTTCTCCAGTTACCTGTTACCTCACCTATCCCTCTGTCTCTCTTCTTCTGCCCTGCTCCCTGCCCCTATTATTTATGGTTTCACCTCTCTGTTCCTGTTTTTTTTCTCCTGCTCCACCTCTCCCTAATTGCCTGTTGCTCTCGTTTGCTCTCTATCCCACCGTTCTGCTCCCTGTCTCTCTCCCGCTGTGTCCTTCTCTCTGGCTCCCCGGCCCTCACCTCTTTTCTATATTGCTCTGTCCTTCCCCCGTCTTTCCTTGTCCCCCTGGCCTGCTACCCAGCATTGCTTTGTTCTTTCTTTCTCCATCTTCCTGCCTTGGTCCTGTCACTCCCTGTCCCTTTTCTCTGTCTGACAGGGTTCCCTGTCCCTTTTCCTTTATTCTCTGTCCTCCATCCTCCCTCTAACGTTTTGTCTGTATATCTCCATACAGCCGCCTGCCCCATCATTTCTGGCTGCATCCCCAGCCCAGCTCACTGCCCCAGTATTCCCTCTGGCCTGCTCCCTGGCCTTTTTTCTCACCCTGCAGCCCAGTGCTGGTTTTTCTTTCTCCCTCTCTTTGTCCTGATCTCTGTTCCCCCCCCTCAGCCCCTCAGTCCCTCTGGCTCGTTTCCCTCTCTGTCTCCATCCTTCCTTATTTCTCTCATTCAGCTCTTCTCCAGATTCATCTGTTCTGCTCCCATGTCATCATTTTCTCTCTTTCCCTCTGTCCTACTCCTGCCTGTAGTGCACGAGTAAGCGAGGCTTCATCTCAAAAGAGCTGTAAGACACCTGCATATCCTCTCTGGAGGAGGACAGCCGTGACTGGAGTTACAGAAGAGGATGGGCTGGGAGAGGAAGTGTTTGAACTGTCAAATTCTCCTAGCAGCACCAAGAGCGAGAGTTGTGGTGAGTCCTGGGCCCTTGGGACCCTGATGTCCCTCTTCTGTCATCCCTCCCTGCCCTTTCCTTCTTTCACACACTGCTGCAATTCTTTTTTCTTTTTTTTCCCCCTCTATTTTTTTCCCCTTCCCCTGTACCTTCTTTCTCCATCTTGCTCTGAGCAGCTCCCTGCCCCCATCTTTTAGGTCCTCCCTCCCTCCCTCTGCCCTGTAGCCTGCTGCAGGGTTTTTTTGTTTGTTTTTCTTTCTCCATTGCTGTCTCACATCCTGTCCTTAATAATTCCCTCGCTGCCCTATGGCACGTCTCTATCTTCCTTTTCTCCATCTCTCTCTGGAGGCCTCCCAGTCCCTTCCATTTTGAAATTCTGTCCTCTGTCTGGAGCCCATCATGGTTTCTTCTTCCTCCATCCTCTCTTGCTGGCTCCCACTCCCTGTTTTACAATTGCTTCTTTCTCTGTCTCTCTGTCTGGCTCTGGATCCCAATATTAGAATTCCTCCTCCTCTTTCCTGTAGCCTGTCTTTCTTGGTTTTCCCCCTCTTTATATCCCCCTGCCCCCTCCCACATCTGGCTGCCTGTCCCTGTTTTAATTCCTCCCTCCATGCCCTCTAGCTGTTGCTGTACTTCTGTGTGTCTCATGCTGTGTCTGGGTCCTTGCCCCTGTATAATTCCTCCCTGTAGAACCATCACTGTAATTTTCTTTTGCTGTCTCTTTCTCTGTTCAGCTCTGGATCCCTGTTTTTTCCTTCCTCCCTCTCTCTGCCCTGTTGCCCCAGCTATTTTTCCTGTCTCCATATCTCTGCCCAGCTCCAGCTCCTTCTTCATTCCTTCTTCTCTGCCCTGTAGTCTATCAGTATTTCTTTTTTTCTGGCGACTCTCTTTCTTCTCCTTTTTTCTCCCTGTCCTCCCTCTAACTTCTTGTCTGTATATTTCCATACCACTACCTGCCCCGTCACTGCTCACTGTCCCCTTATTCCCTCTCTCCTGCTCCCTGGCCTTTATTCTCACCCTGCAGCAGGGCTGGTTTTGTTCTCCTTTTAGTCCTGATCTCTCTTGCTTCCCCTCCCTCCCTCTGGCTTGTTCATTGTCTTTTTCTCGCTCTCCTTCTCATTCCTCTCACTGAACTTCTGTCTTGTTCTCTCTGTTCTGCTCCCCACTCATCTTTTTCTCTCTCTCGCTCTGCTCTACTACCTGACCCTGTTTTTCTTCTGCCATGTTTCTGCAGGGCTTCTCATCCCTTTTTTATTGACTTAGCCATCTCATTGTCCTTTTCCCTGTCTGGTCTGTACCTTTCTTTCTCTGCTCCTCAGTCCTTCTCCCTCATTATATTTTGTCTCTTTCTGGTCCTCTGTCCTGCTCCCCGTTGCTGTATTTTCATTTTCTGTATCTGCTGCTCCAGTAACAAGTGCTGTGGTGTCCCAGGGGAAGGGTGAGTGTGCGGGCACCAAGCCCCACGGCAGGCTCACTCCTGGGGCTTCTGTGTCTTGATGAATAAACACTTGCTGTCTCCTTTGCACTCATGGCAGCGTTTGCAGTCCTTTGGGGAGCGACTGTCAAGGGTCCAGGGGAGCAGGTTACGCTGTGGGTGCCAGGGGCCGTGGGTGCAGCTGTGGACTGGGGCTGAAGGAGCCCAGAGGGGCAGGCAGTGAGGCTGGTGCTGATGGGCCCCTCTGTGTAAAAGGGGATGGTGCTGCTGGAGCACGCCTGCCTGAGAGTGCTGTTGAGTTGCAAGGTTGTTTCCAACCCACCAGTGCCACAGGCTGACAGTCAGTTGGAATCAGGGCAGTTCCCAAGGATTTTCTCAGAGCTGGTAAAGAGGAAGCAGGAAGAGGCACAGGAGATGGTTTCTCCCACCCTTCTGTGTACCTGGAGGTCTTCCCACTCCCTGGAAAAGACACTGCATGCCTCCCCAGTGTAAAAAAAGACTCCTCCAGCCCTGCTCATCCCATGCAGCTGCCCCCAGCTCCAGCACCTCCCCTGAAGCTTGTCCCATAGCCACTGCCCCCCAAACCCTGTCCTCACAGCAGCAAACTGGCCCCTGAATATTATTATTGCACCATAAGGTGCCATTAGCAGCAGCTCTAAGAGCGGTGGCTCCTGCGGCTCCTGCAGAAGGAGGGGCTCCCACCTGAGGAGATCTGTAGTCACCGCTGTGGGTAACAGTCCCTTGTTCTTTCCCTCTCCCAGAGGCAGCGCTGAGGACTCGGTTGCTGATTCCTCTCCAGGGATGTTGTTGACTGCATCTGGCTCAGCTTTGTGTGCATTGCCTTGGGCCTCATTCTCCTGGCGGCATGGGCAGAAAAGGGACTGCTGGACACTTACTGGCTGTGGACAGGAGCTGCCGTGGCTGAAACTGGAGAGGCCAGAAAAAGGTAAAGCAGCTGAAGTACAGAATAAAGGGGATCCAGCCAGCAGCTGCCTCCAGCTGCAGAAAGGAGACAGCCTGCCTCTCTAGGTGAGAGGAAGGATCCCTCTTCAGTGTAGTCCTCAGCAATCTGATCACCCACCGGCTCAGGAGGGTCCGTATGTTTAACCGAAAACACAGTACGGCCACGTAGAGCATGTGTGTGTGAAGCTGTGTGTGTGTGTGAAGCCTCACGTTATAAGAGCTGCCAGACTGTCTGTTCTCTTGGGTGGATGACAGTCAAGCAACTGGAGCTGGAGAGGAAAAGAGAGAGAAAGATATATCTGGACTGTCAAATTCTTCCAGCGACTCTGGGGGCAGGAACTGCACCGAGTCCTGGACCCTTGGAGTCGTGCTGTCCCTCTTTTGCACCTCAGTTCCTCCTTGCTCCACCCTTCTCTGTCTCTCACTGTCATAATTGTTTTAGCTTTCCTTTTTTTCCTGCAATCATATTTTCATGGGTTTCTTGGGGGTTGTTTTTTTCCTTTTTTATTTTTTTCCCNCTGTGAGGGGGGCGGGCTCCGCTGACGGGACCCGCTCCGCGCCCGCGCTGCCGGGGGGGCCGCGGTATTGCCTCTCCTTATTTTGTTTTCCTTTGTTTTATTTTTTCTGTTGCTTTCCTCTCTTCTTTCCTTTTTCCCCTTTTTGCTCTATTTTAATTCTTTCCTTTTTTTCCTTTTTGTTTTGTTTTTGTTTTATTAGTTGTTTTTTTTCCTGGAGATTTTTCCTTTTTTTTTCTTTTCTTTTCCCTGCTTTTTTTTCCCTCTTCCCTTCTCTTCTCTTTCCTTTTCTTGTCTTTTTTTTTTTNGTCTCTCACTGTCATAATTGTTTTAGCTTTCCTTTTTTTCCTGCAATCATATTTTCATGGGTTTCTTGGGGGTTGTTTTTTTCCTTTTTTATTTTTTTCCCCCCTTTCTGGGGGTTTGTTTTCCTTTCTCTTTATTGGCCGCCCCCCCAGTTTTTGGTTGTTACTATTTCCTCTGCAATTACTGACCCGTGTTTATGGTGCCCCAGGAGATACTCTGGGACGCGGACCCTGCGGCGCCGGCTCCGGGCCAGCAGGGGGCGCTCAGGAGCCGAGCGCGGGNTCAGTTTTCTTTCTTTTTTTTTTTGTTTTTCTGAATACATTTCTGGTACACTGGCTCCAAAAACCTACTCGTAATTATGCAATGGAATACTGCTTCTTTCTTTTTCCTTTTCCTTTTTTTCCTTTTCCCTTTTTTTTTTTCTTTTTTCTTTTTTTCTTTTTTCTTTTTTTCTTTTTTCTTTTTTTCTTCTTTTTTTCTTTTTTCTTTTTTCTTTTTTTCCTTTTTTCCTTTTCTTCTTTTTTTTCATTTTTTTCCTCTTTTCTTTTCTCTTTTCTTTTCTCTTTTCTTGTCTTGTCTTGTCTTGTCTTTTCTTTTCTTTTTTCTTTTCTCTTTTCTTCTTTTTTTCCTTTTTTTCCCCTTTTTCCTTTTTCCCTTTTTCTATTTTTTCCTTTTTTTTCCCCTTTTTCCCTTTTTTTCTTTTTCTTTTTTCCCCCCTTTTTTTTTTTCTTTTTTCGCCTTCATCCTTGTTTTTCCCTTTGTGTTTTCCCTTTGTGNTCCCTTTTTTTCTTTTTCTTTTTTCCCCCCTTTTTTTTTTTTTCTTTTTTCCCCTTCATCCTTGTTTCCCCTTTGGTTTCCCCTTTGGTTTCCCCTTTGGTTTCCCTTTTGGTTTCCCCTTTGTGTTTCCCCTTTGGTTTCCCTCTGCAGCTGCCGCAGCGCCCAGGGAGCAGCAGCTGTGCATCGGAAGGGTTTGAGTTAACCCACTGGAACTCGCTGCTCCCTTGGCTGCGGTCTGGCAAACAGAGAGTGAGGGGGCCAAGAGCCGCGGGAGGGCGGATGGCTGGTGCCGGGAAGAAGCCGTGGGAGAGCCTGGAGCTGATCAGCAGTGGTGGGGCCGGGGCAAAACCCGGGGCTGGCTCCCTTTTGACGGGCGTCCTTTGCTGTTGCTGAGGTCCGGGTATGGGAGAGCCCCCGAGCTGAGCCACGCAGCAGTCAGGTTTCCCACCCTCGGGAGGCAGCCGCTGGCCTAAGGAAGGACAAACTCAAGTGTGAAAGCTGCTTTTTGGGGAAAGCGGGCGCTCTGCTGCCTGAGCAGTCTGTGACCTGGGACTGCTCACACCAGAGTGAAAGAAGAGCTGGACTGACAGCCTTCAGTTCCCTTGCCACACCTTCACACAACGGGAGGGAAGGTGATGAACCCTTCAGATGACAAACAAATGACTTTAAAGCTTTGATGTAGGTAGTATATTATTCTTTAGGGGTCACTACGTGGGTATATTTCTTACAGTAATAATTGTTGATCTGACTGACACCTTGAATGATCAGTCAGTGCTCTCACAGAGACAAACACTTGATGCTGTCACACTGGCCATCATTACTGAAACGTTATGGTCACAGGATGCTCTACATCAACCTGTTTGAAGGACCTTTTTGTTAAATGATGTGTGATAGTTAAAAATTGGGTTCATTCCACTTGGGAGCAAGGCCCTCTCAGACCTAGAAGATCTCTTATGGCAGAGTATTCCATTGGATCTAGGGCAGTCCATCTGTGGCTTCCAGAGCTACTGACCTTGGCAGATGTTGATTTTGGAGTGGTTGTCAGCTCCAGACCCTGGAGGCCTTAACACCCCAAGCTGGAGGGCTGCAGTCTGTGTGGGGTGCTCCCCAGAACTGCAGAATTGGAAGACCAGGTTTCCCAACAGCCCTGTAGGAAGGATGCCGAGAAGTTCACCAGAAACCTACCTGGCTTCTGGCTGGAATTTGGGAAGAACCAAATCAGAAGTGCTTTCATTGCCAAATCTGCAATTTACATTCTTCTGATTAGTTCTCCCGAGCTCAGAATTGTTTGGGTTCTGAAACAGAGAAACGTGATGACCAAAACAAATGATACTGAAGTTGTTTGGTTGTTTGCTTATAACTAGGAAATACAAGGGAGGATGAATTGATTCCTTGTTTATTGCATGTACACAGATGACTGGAAAATCCTCCAGGCGAGGCTTACTGAGACTCGGTGTCAGGCATGTGCATCCGTTGTGGTTCGTGTATTGAGTTCCAGACCCCAGCCTGCTTCTCACACAGGTGTTTCATTGAGGCAGGCATAGGGATGAAGCACAGGTTTGAGAAGCATGACTGTTTAGTGAGTAGGGCAAAGTCACTTAGGAAAGTCATTATTTAAAAAAGTGAAATGACTCTGCATCAGTCACAGAGGTCAAAATTCTGATTAATAGAAAAGCTTTATCGTGTGAAAGCTTAGGATTTTTAAGAGAAGTTTTTCTGTAAAGATTTTCAAGCTGCTTACTGAGATTGTTGATAAAGGAATGAATTTGGAAGGCAGAAAGGCACCAGCCAGGTGAAACGGAACATACCATCAGTGTTACTCAGTGAGAACTCACTAAAATGTCCTATTTAAACACGCCTCCGATTTCACTTATTTCTGTGTGTGTGTAGCTCATTTAGTTTGCCTCTGAGTTACATAGGAGGTATTTCTGACTGCACAAAAGTATATCTATTTACATAGATAACTGTAATTAACCTAACTTTCATGGGCTTGAATACAGCACACTACACTTAACAGCAGAAAGGGTCTTCCAGCTGGTGGAAATAAACTGGAAGGTAATTGCTGTAAGATACTGAAAGATACTGAAAATGTCATCAGTTTTTCAGTTTTGGAGGAAGGATCCTGCTCTTAGCATGACAGAAGGTGTTTCTTGCACGTATTTGACTGCTAGATTCCAAGAAAAAATGGTAAACTTTAGTGAGAAAGCTGCATAAGGAGCTAGCAAGGATTGAACAGCAGCAGCTCCACTTCTGAATGATTTAGGTTTAGTTTGCACAATTGTACAGGAAAGGATTTTCACTTGTCCTTGCACGTGAGAAAATAGAGCTACAAGTGTTGTTATAAAAAATGACAACGTACAAATCATCTAAAATAGCACTGGGACCATCTTGTCACTTGGGGCTAAATCCTGCAGAGCTGCCCAGGCACTTGGAGAATCCCCAGTGGGAAGTCAGTGGTGTAGAAAGACCTTCCCTTGGCTGGATGTGCAGCAGGGCAGAGCCCTTCCTCAAGGTTTACACTTGGGAGTAATGACATATCTATCCCTGTTTGCTCCAGAGGGGTATATTACTTGTGTTACTGATCTACATTTATTTATGTCATTTTTCTATGTTTATAGTTATCTATAGTAAAAGATCCTAGGGGGTTTCCAGCCTGTTTCTCCCCCTTGAAAGCTGGCAGTCAAGAGCACTCACTGCCTCAGGCACACTTGATCAGATACTAGCTGTAGTCTCCACTGTACCCTGCTGGCTAAGGAGCTGGTTTATTTTGAAGCCACATAAATCTTTGTGACCAAGTTCTTCCCCTCTCAATCTGTACTGCCCTTTGTTCTGTACAGAATCCATAGACCTCATTATCCCCTTTTCTAGAGCATGAAGTTAACATCCCATACAGGGGGGTGCTTTTATACCGAGAGTTCAAGGCCCATTTAACTCTGTGAGGAAAACTTCACCTAAGAATTTGTATTATATCAAATTTTTACATCAATACAACTAGAATGGTTTCAAATTTTTAAAGAAGTTATATTCATTATTATTATTGCTAATTATAGAAGATTCAATTCTGTTAGAGAAATGGATGAAAGATTGACCCATATTATTTTGTCCTAATAAGGATAACCATGCCTGCATTGGAACTCCGATACAGCAACTTACCCCACAGGTGCTATGCCAAAGTAGAATTGAAAATGCTTGGAATGTCAGGCACATTTGAGGCATGGGAGAAGCAATTCCTGTTTAGCACTCTAGATTACCTGTGTGTGTGTGTGTGTGTGTGTTTGTTGCAGGTATGTGGTTACGCCTTTCGGATGGGCTACCGGAGCTCTAACAGGAGCACTGTTCTGCCTCGGGTAACAGTTCCTCAGCCCTCTCTTCTGTGATTCAAGGCATGTTGGGGATCGACGGTGTATTTTTGGAAGTTTTTGTGCCTGTTCCATTCTGTGGGTGAACAGAAGAGTAATCCTGCCCAGGGCCCCAAAGACATGTGTCAGCCTGAAAATGCTACTGACTGTAGCATACAGCTCGCACCAGGGGGAGCACACTACTCCAGAGCTGACAGTAGTGTGCTGCTGGATTGAGAGAGGGCACACTGGGAGGTATAAATGGAGGTAATGTATTAATTTATGAAGCTGATGATTTGCATTTCCTTAATTACTTTCAGGAAGAACTGGAGAAGATCACTCTTGTGCTAATAGTAGAGCATTTGGATTTCTCAGTCTGAGTTTCATATAGTCTTCCTACTTGAACCTGGACTCCAGTTTCCCCATAAGAGCAACCAGTTTCTCTAAAAGGATATCAGGAAGGTACAATATTGGATGTGTAAAGTTTTTCACAGTCTTGGGTGGGAAGTGTAAGGAAACTGCACTGTCTGGTTTATAAGAAAAGTAACCATTATTCGGCCTCATAAAGTTCAAGTTATGTATCTAGTACAGAGGATAGTGCTTTTTTTTTTTCCTTTAATCTCAGAATGATGCTTAAGATTAAACAAGTGATTTATGTACTACAGAAATATGGCTAACACCAGTTTTATATTGTGTTTGACTTTATTCTTGGAAGAACAATTATGTTTTGAAGAGGAACTGCTCAATCTAGTGACTTTTTCTGCAACATACCTGATCTGTGTAGTCAGTTCACTTTAATGCTGAAATTTAGTTTTATGGGACTCTTAGTTTTACTCCTTTATGCCAAAAAATCTAACACAATTAAATCAATGTTGGATTCTGTTTCTTTCTGTGGGAACTTGGGGAGATGCTGCTGACTGGAGTCCCGCTGAGCAGCAGTTCCTCTCACTTGAGTGGCAACCATTGATTTGTGCCAAGTGTGGGTCACCTGGTGGCAGCAGAATCGCTGGTACCTCTTCACTATAAACCAGCGAATGGCTCTAATCAAACAGCTTCTGTAAAAGCCGTGGATTGTGGCAGGGGTTCACGCATCTAGATGAAAATGAAACAGGTTGCAGTGTTCCCCAGACCAGCTGATTTATGCAGCTTTGTGTATTATCTCTGTACCTAAACCCCCTCATTTGACAGACCCGGGAAAACCAAGAACTGCAGGCTGAGTAGTATCCCGGACAGTCATGAGTAGCAGGGTTTTGCTGCTTTAAATATATTTTTTAATATGAAAATGGGATTTTTATGCTGTGTGAAGAGAAAGGAGAGGAGGGAATGTGTATCTGTTTGAACTTTCATGTAGAGAGGTTTTCTGTACTTGACTAGGTGAGATCTTGGCCCCCCAGGAGCGTCCCTGCGAGGGCAGAGGCCTGACTGCACCTTTCTGACCCCTTCCCTGAGGCGGTGTTGGGGCCTGGCTCTGGTTTTCAGGATGGTGTTGAACGAGAAGGGGAGATGCCAGCGATGTAGGTGTTGCCCCTGAAGTTGTATCTCTCGAGGCATGCGTTGATGGGACCGTTACCCTCTAAAAAAATGACAGGATTTGTGGTTCCCCCTCCGGGTGTGGAACATGCCCTGTTGTGCTCTGCCTTGAGATCACACGCCGTTTCGCTGCCGTAATGTCCTGGGACTGGGTCCAGAGCCGATTGACCTCTCCTTGGAAAGCTTGGAAGGAGTGAGAGTGTGGAAGCCCTGGCAGTGCGTGCTCCCACTGTTGAAGAGACACGGTTCCAGATGTGTGGTACTGGTGTAGCCATCAGGCTCGAGGGTTACAGGTGTGTTCTGAGGGCCGTGCGGCAGCGTTTCAGCTCCGGGCTGATAGGAGTGTTTGGGTGTTTACTGCTGACCAGTTCTCGAACTTCTGCTTTTTATTTCTGTAGCAGAAATAGCTCAGATCAATAACCTATTAATAACCTATTCAAGCCCAACGTTCTATTCACCCTCACCCTCTGCACACGAGATATTTCCATTGTTCATTATTATGTGCCACGTCCATTTCGACCCTGAACTCATAAATCATAAATGAGCTTGAAGGATTCGTTTCCCTCTTTCAGCACTACCTTTATCTGGTATTTGCTGACACGGCTCATTATAACTTATTTTTGAGCACAGTCAGACCTTGTTTTCTGAACAGACGAATTCATTGTTGGAAAGGACTCTATAAATAGAATTTAGGGGCCACCCAAATGAGAAATTCTAGCTCATTAGGATCTCGGCTGGAACAATGTGATCTGATAGACGGAGCTTTCCGAGCTGATGAAATGAAAGCAAAGACTTGGCTAATTGGTTCTGAACCTTTACATTACCAGTGGGCTATTTTTGCTTTGCCGTTGAGGGGGATGGAAACCATCTGGAGGAGAGATTCAGGGCAGGGTGTAGTGGAAGGAGACAAAACTAGGGTAGTTGATATTAAGGAAAATATGTGAAGTGGGGTAAATGGGCGGTTTCTGGAGTTCTGAGCTGTCCTCTTCAGGTGAGGCTGGCAGCAAATTAAAATCTCCTTAACCTCTGCCTGGCTTCCTCGTGTGTGAGAGGCAGATCCGTCTCCTCCAGCAAAACTCGGCGCTGAAGCGGTGCACTAGATTCAGGGATGTGCGACTCTTGCAGTATCTCAAGTAGGATTATGAATGGAAAATGCACAAATCCTTTAAACTATCTGCTCCCCAGGAAGACTAAAGATGTACTGCCTCAGCCCAGGAACGCTGGGAATAACCGTGCGCATGTTCTGCTCCCAGGGAGGCTCTGGTGCCCTCCAGGAGCTGGGACTGGGGTGTAGGGACACCTGTGAAGGTGTTGCCCTTGTCCTTCCCCTCCTGGCAGCTTTCAAACCCGGTCAGGTGCCAAACAAGTTGGTTATTTTTATTATTATTCAATAGTATCTTAACTAACTTTACTTCCTGTTTCCTAACTGAGAAACAAAGGGTCCCACGCAGGGTGAAGCCCCTGTAGCCTTGAAGCTACTGGGTGACTGCAGAGGAGCTGTGGGCCGTTTCTCCAGGATACGTATGTTTGCTATTTTAAATTACATTATTGTACCATTTTCTGCTGTCCTCATCGGAGACCTGAACCTTTAGCTTTTTGCTGCCTGCTGAAACCAGGCGAGTCCGTGCCTTGCCTCTAGAACCGATGGTTCCCTGGAGAAACTCTCTCTAACTTCTATATTTACCATTGTTGTGCTTTCAGTAAGGGGCCTGCGAAACACAGGTGAGAGAAGAACTGTCTGGGAACGGTTGTGGCAGTGTGCAGCTTGGAGACCCTTGTGGAGGCTGTCCTGCCACGTTCCAGAAAGTGCACCCGCTGCAAACACCTGAAAAGGAGCAAAAGGTAGAAGGGGAACCTGGTGACGGAGTGAGAATGTTTGCTGAGATGGGGTCACCTCAGGAGCGGATAAAATCCGGGGATCCTGCTGGTGTTGCTGTCCCCAAGCCAAGAGTGCAGTTTTTTGAGAGGACTGTTTAAAAAGAGGTACTTTTAACTTGGAAAAACCCTGTTGACCACAAATCCTTTTTTGAAATCAAACACTGTCCAACATTTGTCTGACAGATCGAGGAGGCTTTGTAGTACGGCCTTAGGAGTGGTGATGGAAACTCAGGTGGTTGTTTTTTTTCCCTGCTTTGCTTGTCTCCCTGTGTCTTTTGGGCACTCGGGGCGGTCGCTGAACTCGCAGCAGGAACTGACGCTGGTTTTGCAGACTCAGCTGCAGGAGCCTGGCGGGAGGGACATAGCAGGTATCTGAAATTCCAGCTGGGTTTCGTGTTTGTGACGTGGAGAACTGCCTCTCCTTACACACTGCGGGCGTTTGTAGAGAAACACGAAGCGTTGTCTGTCTCAGGATTCACAGCATTAAGAAAAAGACAGAAAAAACCCCAATTGTGGAGTCAGGCTCTTGCTCTGTTTAAGCTTAACTGGGATGACAGGAATGAATGCACGATCTCTCCTTGTGCTTGTTTCCATTGTTAATACTCATCACTTCAAGGTGATGTCTGTCTTTCCTCCTCTGTTTTTTGACACTTAATTTTAAAAATAATTCTTTTGCTTTCCTAAACGGGGAAATTCTTGCTGTAGCTGTGGGATATTTCTTTGACTAAGCATTTTGTGACAAAATTAGAGCTATTAAAACAAACTAGTGCAGTCAGGAGGAGGAAAATGAAGGCTCTGAGGTCACTGTATCCTCTTTTAATTGTGTCTTATTACAATTTCCTGTCCCTTCTCCAAAGAACCAACCCAACAAGCTCCATGAAGGCAGACTGTGTGTTGTTCTCTCAAAACCAAGCCAGGACAATGGGCAGTTGATTTAAGGTGGTTTCTTTAGTGTTTGTGAAGCTGAGAGGACTCGAGGCAGTGGGGAAAACTTCTGTGTGGTTCCAAAGCAGCCGCTCGCCCTCAGCTGCCTCCTGTGTGTGTCGTGTCCCAGCTGGAACCACAAACCCACGGCTTAAAACCTATTGCAACTTTTGATTGAAGTAGTGATGTTCATTACACAAGGGGGTAGTGTAAGCCGGGGCTCACTGAGGAAAACAAAGGAAGGGAAAATCACGCACTGACCTGAAGAATGAATTTTCAAGGCTCATTTGAAAAACCACCGGAGTGTTTCTCAGGCGCTTGGCTTTTCCCTTTGCTCTCTGGGGATTTGTAAACCCGATGCTCCTTCCCGCAGAGGATGTGTAGATTTGCCCCGTGTGCGAGGCTTATGAAAGCGTGAGGTTACCAACAAGGCATCGCCTCGGTTCCTTCAGGCGGACGCACCATGTCCTTACATGAGGGAAGAGCGGATCGGGTGCAGTGGGAAAAGACCCATCCTGAAGTACAGAACACTAGCAAGAAATCCTGAAGTGGGATTGGTCTGAAAGTCTCAGGGGTGTATCTTGCTGACTTAGGTTAGTGGATTAAATGTAGTAATATTTATTTATATTATTTATGCATTCAATATAATAACATCCTTACAACATACCTACTGCGTCACCATCTCTAATCAAAGTTGCCCATCCCCAGTCTTCATTAGCCGGTTCTGTCTATAGACATAAACCTGCCTTATCTTAGTCCCCAGCAGCCAGTATGGTGTGTTACACCTGACTCTACTGCTGCTACCCAGGTGCTGCTGGGTATTTTGGGGTAAAATAAGGCACTTCTTACAAATGCTGTTGTGTTAAACTGGACCCCTTTGCTTCGGGTTGGTGCCTCCTTGCGGGCTCTGCTGCTGCATCGTCTGGGTGAGGGCACGGTGCCTTCCCCACATTCCACGGGAAGGACTGTGTCCTCAGGAATCAGCCCATTCCAGAGCCTGGAATTCCAAGCTGATCTAAAAACAATTCCACCAATTTTAGGGAAAAAACCAACCCCTCGGTTCTTTCTTAACCATCTCTGGGCAGGCAGTTGTTAATGCAGAGGAGCCAGGCAGCCAGTTTTAAGAAGCTGTTACATTTCATAGCCTTAAATCCATTAAAGATGGTGATTCACAACCTTTATTCATTAATGGGCATCTGATTCATCGCTGCTCAGAGTGGAAATAGAATTTTATATTGCAGTATAATTGTTCATCCTGCTTTATAAAGGCTCTGCAATGATTTCCATTATTGATGTCTATTTGGAGGATTTATAGCCTGTCTGTAAAGCCTATAACCTGCTGAGCTCCGGCGTAGCGTGGGCTCTATCCAGAAGTGATTCAAAGTGGTCATTTTTAATTTATGAAAAGGTTTGTCTTTTTTTTTAAAAAGACCTTTCAAAGCTTCCCCAGCCTTTTCAGGAGCGCCCAGAACTCGAATTTCCACTGAGAAATGAAAAATGCAGTAATACTCGGTTGGTTTAGCTAAACTGAGATGTTTCCTGGTCATGTGTTTCACCGTCTGACACTGATTTTTGGCAGGATAAAGTGGGAATGTTTGGAGGTAACGGACAAAACACTCCAGGGAGGTAAATCCTCTGGTTTGTTTTATTTTTCCTCAGGGAAGGGATGAAAAGCCTTAATTTTCTATGAAATTCAGAAACTTCTATTGGCGCTTTTTAAAGTTAAAAGGCTTGTCCAGGGACAGCTTAGCTGAGATGAAGGAGGAGTTTGTAAGGTTCCCCTCTCTATGCCTTGGCAGAGCAGTTTGGAAACGAAAGCTCCGCTCTCGTAGCACTGGGTGGCTGGAGAAGACTCCAACCAGCTGAGTCACATCCTCTTGCCTGGGCTGGTGGTCTCCAGCGCTGTGGTTGCTGGGGAAGCTTTGTCCCTGTCACCTCCCACGAGGAGGCATTATTCAGTCCCCGCAGCCATGAATGTTTGGGACACCTGACTGGCAGGATGGGGTTTTTTTTTCTTTTTTCTTTTTTTTTCCCAATTTTGAGCTCAGAAAAGGTGAATCAGTAACTCTGGGCCTGGAGAAACCCCCGGCTCTGAGTGGCAGCCGCTGCAGGTATGACATGGATGTCTCGAACTGTTCTGTTCTCAGCAAGCTGCCCGCTGGCTACTCTTCTGCCTCTGGCTGGCCAGATGTTAACTACACCCCTGTCTGTCTGCATCGAGTGCGAACCCGGATTGCAGAGTGATGCACTCCACGCTGGGCTTGTCCCTTCTCCCTCCTCTGGCCCTCGCTCCCACCTCGCACATCAAACCCACGGTAAGAGGCCTCCCCGCTTGGCAACTGCACGGGACTCACTCAAAACAATGATGCTCTGGTTCCACAACAAGTTTTTGTACCAAAAATCTTGGAAATAGACTGGTAACATGGAACTCGAGAGAGGTTCTCCTCCCCCTCTGCTCTACCCTGGTGAGGCCCCATCTGGAATATGGTGTCCAGTTCTGGGCCCCTCAGTTCCAGAAGGACAGGGAACTGCTGGAGAGAGTCCAGGGCAGGGCTACCAAGATGATGGAGGGAGTGGAGCATCTCCCAGAGGAGGAAAGGCTGAGGGAGCTGGGTCTCTTGAGNAGGGATTTCAGACATGAATTATGAGTTGGCTGTAGTTTGCGTGATGGCATTCACCTCTTTTGGTGCTAATTCAGGCCAAAAGGAGGAGAATTCAGAATCCCCCCCCACCTGGCAACCCGCTGCAGGGTGTGTGCAGGGAGTGTTGGTGCGAGTACTCANTGACCTCATGAATGTTGATAGATATGTAAAGGGTGAGTGTCAGGAGGATGGAGCCAGGCTCTTCTCAGTGACATCCAATGACAGGACAAGGGGCAATGGGTGCAAGCTGGAACAGAGGAGGTTCCACTGAAATATGAGAAAAAACTTCTTCATGGTGAGGGTGAGGGATCCCTGGCAGGGGCTGCCCAGGGAGGTGGTGGAGTCTCCTTCTCTGGAGACATGCCAACCCCGCCTGGAGGCGTTCCTGTGTGACCTGCTCTGGGTGTTCCTGCTCCAGCAGGGGATTGGACTGGAGGAGCTTTCAAGGTCCCTTCCAATCCCTGAGGTTCTGTGAACACTGACATGTAAAACCAGCAGTCAAATATTGCTCTATGGTCTTTAGAGTTGATAGTTTTCATTCTTAAAGGCTAAATTACAAGGGATTTCAGACATGAATTATGAGTTGGCTGTAGTTTGCGTGATGGCATTCACCTCTTTTGGTGCTAATTCAGGCCAAAAGGAGGAGAATTCAGAATCCCCCCCCACCTGGCAACCCGCTGCAGGGTGTGTGCAGGGAGTGTTGGTGCGAGTACTCACGGCTTCTCTGACTCGCACTAAGGCAATCATAAACTGTGTACATTTCAGATACATAAATAGTGTTCCCAGTTAGAGACAGACAACCAGGCCGGCAGAAGGAGAAGCGAGCCAAGGTTTAGGCTCTGGAGAAATTGTTATTCCCTCGGGGTGACAGAACCTGTGCCCCTGTGGGAGGCTCTGCCTGGGTGTTGGAAAGGGGTCAGAGGGTTCTTCCTCCGCAGGCTCTACCCATCCTCCTCTAAAGCCAGGGTGTAAAGTGGTGAGTCAATAGTAAGAGGAGCAGTATGATGAACCCGAGCTTGTTTGCACAGCGAGTTCCTGCAGACTCGTGGTGTGGATTTAGGCTGCTGGCTGTTCTGCAGTAGCTGTGTCCCCTCTCAGGACAGGTCTGTCATGACAACTGGTGCAGAGGGGAATGCAAAACCCACTTTTCTCACCGAATCCAAAAGCACGGGAACTTTTCGATCCTTTTGTTTACTTTGGTTCTTCTGGTTTTACTGTTGACAGGAACAGTCTCTCTTTCAACAGCTGAAATGTTCCAATGTTAAAAGGAGAGGGAGATTATGTCCAGAGGGAGGGGAACAATTTACGAGTGGGATTAAGGAATAAGTTCATTAGCATGCCTTAGGGGGGAAATCTAAAGGACTGAATTTTGACTTAATGACCAGCGGATATTAACGAACAGCTGAAGTGAATGGGTTCATCCATTTGTGAAGCTCTGCATTCTGCTGCAGCAATTGCTGCCCGGCCTTTCAGTCTAATCTGCTCAGATTTGCAATCCTTTCAAAGTAATTGTGAAATGAATTGCACTCGGTGGTCCTAAAACGTGTGTACCTGGAGCACAGACCCTGCTGAAACAGGACGAGTTGGAGCCATCCTGCTTTCAGCCGTAGTGCACGGGCAATAAGGTGCTATTCACAGGCTTCTCGTGAAATTACCAATGTTGAAATAATTTTAAGAGTTAAGGTGTCCCTTGTGGCTGGTGGAGTTGTATTAGAGGTAAATGATGACTTTCAGAGAATATGTTTGAGTGAGGAGATCTTTATCCTGCATTATGAATGACTAGTGAACGTCTGTCGGTCAAAGGGTGAATCTGGCATCTGCCATTGTTGCCGTGTTCTCTGATTTAAGTCAATAAATAACTAGCTGTATCCTCTCCAGGTCATTACATGAGGAAATACATCAATGTCATCCCATGGTTACATTTCACTTTTAGTTAATTCAATTCAAAATTATTCCTTCCAGTTACATTAAGTATCAAACCACCAGACATCTTAGAACTTCGGGAAGTGACAAGTCCTTAATAGCCCGGAACAGAGTGGGAACCCTCATGTGGCAGAGTCCCCTGCTCCCAGGGCAGCTGTTTTTCTCATCAGGACAAATACCCAGTAGAAAAAACAAACGTCCCTGTCTCTGAGAAACGCCAGCACCTGAGCTGTGCACAGGGGCAGTCATGTCAGCTAAAGATCATCAAAGTTTCTCCAAGCCTCCGTGCCAAAAATAGCAATGGTTTGGTATCTGGAATCAAAGGGTTGCTATAAAAAGCAGCCTCTAAGCCTGTGGAGTCTCCATGTCATTCGTCAGGAGGGTTTATTTTTGGCTGGAGCGTTGACACTGCCACTTACAATCAAGGCAGATAGAAAGTCACTGAACCGTGAGCTCCAGGAGCGACGTTGCATGAAGAGCACCGTGACTCTCACGTGAGGGACGGGGGACAATGCTCTCCGAGAGCCTGGGGTCTGAGAGCAGAAATGGTAATTATATCACTCAGAACCGGATCCTTCTTGGGGGAGTCTTCTAAGATCTGCCTCTCCCAGCAGGGCTCAGAGGCCCTACATGTGGTGACCCTCTCTGGAGGCCAGAAGGGCAGGACGCTGCATTGTTTATCAGCCGGCAGAGGCTGCCTAAGTGTCAGAAGACATGTTCATTGCCCGGGAGCAGAGTTTGAAGGCTCTCTGCTATCACAGCCTTCTTTGACCCCCATCCTTGAACTCTGGTACAGTTGGGGGGTTTTGATAGTTGAAGCAGAAAGCTGTACTTCCAAAAAAAAAAGGTTCTATCTGTCCACTTTTCTGCTCCATGGTGCCACTGCACTGGAGGGCTGCGCAGTCGTAGCCCTCAGAACCTCTGCAGGTATTCTCAGGCAGTGAAGGGAGGCGCAGACAAGCCAACTGCTTGTTCAAGGTCACAGAAGAAGTCTCTGATGGAGCAGGAGATGAAAGCGAGTTCCCTGAGCGTGGCTGTGCTCTGCGAGACCGCCAGCTTCCCACAAAGGCTGCCCTTCGGTGGAAGGCTGTATTCTGACAGACCGGGGCTGAGGCAACTCATTTTGCTGGGCTTCTGGAGCTGTGTCCAAAAGCTGTCTTCTGACCAGAAGGTGCTGGGGGTGGCAAGATGCCATAGCAGTGTGCTGGGGGCAGAAGACGTGACAACCAGCCTTAGTCCTTTTCCTGTTAACTGAAAGTAAGGAATTACCCAGGTTCTCCTTCCCACTCCTCGCTGAGGCTGGGCAGGCCTCAGGGCACAGCAAAGAGGCAAGACCAAGCTGATGATGTCCCAGCACGGATTTGCTCGTGCATGTTACCTGTACATATTCAGCTTTCGTTGAATGCAACGTTTGCTAAGTTTCAGTACTTAGTTTTATACACAGCCTTTGATTCCCAGAGGGATGTGAGTCCCCCCTCACTCATTTACTGAGGTCTTTGCAGATGGCAGTAACTGACTCTGCTCCTGCTCTTCTTTTCTTCCTCTTAATAAGTCTTTTTTTAAAAAGACTCTTCCCTAAAACAAGGCTTTCCCTGCTCACCATTCTTTCCTGACACTCACAAGCACAGCAGATCCTGTCTTTTTCCCTTGGATACGCTGTGCTGTGTCATTTAATCCATCTTTTCAGCAGATATGGTTCGGTCTGGCTTGGCAGCAGAGTTGGAGGAGCCTTCTGTGGTCACATGGACTGCCCTGGAGTTCTGCAACGATCTTCCATGGCTGGTTGTGTTCAGTTTCCACCCTGCTGGTTCATGCAACGTTCCTACCACGCATGGACACTCGCTACAGGACAGACTAAGGGAAATGTCAGAAAAATGACAAGAAACAAAGTTGGGACGGGGGGAACACGACACTTCCCTCTGTCCCACAGATTATTAGGAGCAGAGACAAAGCTCTGGGCAAGTCCTTTCTTTCTGCAGGGCTGTGTTTCCATATAGAGCCATCCTTCTACTGCCTCTGTTTCTCTGGGTTACATAAAAATCCTTTTGAGACATCAAAAATACTTACATCCAGCCCTTGCATATATTACTCTGTGTTTGCCTCCAGCCTTGATGTTACCATCTTGAAAATTATGTAAAAAGCTCCGTTTTCTTCCTTACGAAATGATTAAATAGACTAAAATAAATGTTAGTAGCGTGAATGCCGCCTGGTTACAGCTTCTAGGGCAAATGTGGAGCAACTCTACCAAAGTCAGTGAATTCAACGAATTCAGAATCAAAATTAGACTTTGAATGCTGCTGACGCCAAGTGTCCTGACTGAGGTGGGTAACACGAGTTGATTTCTGCCCACACGCTGCAAAATTGAACTCAATACCAGTAATTTGCCCCCGAATCCTTGTAAAACGAAAGCCCTGCCAAGTTTCCAGGGAACGTGTTTGATAAGGACTGGGCATCCTTGTGACCTTACTAAATACTCCCCTAGTGTGGGAATACATCTTACACGCTGTGCCCAGCAAGAATAGTAACGTTGCCTTTGTAGCAGATAGCTAAAAACAGGCTACTTCACACCCCGGGGAAACTATTCCAGTCGCCACTGGGTGATGTGCAACAACCAACCTGAGGTTTGACTGGAAACGAGAGGGTATGAGAAGAGAGTGCTCAAACCGTGGCTCTTGGGTAATGAAACCTGTCTAATCTGGCTCCTTTCTGACTCTAACACTATGTGTGAAGGTTTACATTGCGACTCAGCCCGCTGCTGATGAAGAATTGGGCAGACACAGGTGAGGAGCTCACATCACCTTCTTTCCAGAGTTTGTTGGTGGAAAAATAACAGCACTTTCAGAGATTAAAATTTGAGTGACACAAAAAGTACAGATGATACCACTGAACAAAACTACCACATGGCATCCTGGTCTGGAAATACCACCCATCCTGCTTTCCCCTCCTCTCATCTATTTTAGGTTTTCACGGGGCTGAAACGCTGAGGAATCCAGCAGGTAGAGTAGGTACAGAGGCCTCAACGCAGAGTCAACAATGGCAACAGCATTGGGAGTTTGTTAAGAAGCTTTGCAAACCCCCAGTTTCTCAGTCAAGCACCAAAGGTGCTTCTGGGGGTAAACTAGTTCATTCTGGTTGTATCATCTCTGCTTCCTAACCCACTGAACACACACTCTTTAAGAAGAGTCTGACTTTCAGAAACTCCTGCTTCAGACTTTAGGAGTGATGATGAATCGTTTGAAAAGTCAGCCTAAGCTTTGCCTATGTCAGAGCATGAGAGAGCCCCAAGTTTACATGACACAAAAATCAGGGAAAAGAAGCAGACACAGGTGTTCACAGTGTATTTGCTCCAAAAAGCAGATGTGTGCAGTGATATTTGTGTTTGCCTGTTACAGCTGCTTGGTGCTCCTGCTGGTCTGCTTTTCTGAAGGACTTTGAAGTTCTTAAACGCCACTGCAATGTTTTAAGTCTCAGCTCTGTTAATTGGTATTCTCAAGTGAAGAGTCAAGAAAGGTGTAAGGTTTGCACCAGAAAACAAACTCTCACTGAAAGCTCCTGCCCACTGGGTGAATGGACAGCAAGAGACTGTATTTTGTCCCCATATTGAGAGGAAATTGACATTTACATGCTAGAATTCAGTTATTCTTGTCCTAAATCATTCCCTCATAAAATACATACTCTCTCCAACATCAGACAAATCTCACTTTTCAATCTAGTGAACTATTTACCTTGGCTTTTCAGGCTTTTCAATACAATCGCTGTTTTGCTTTTTTAAAGGGTACATTTCCTCAAAAAGTCTTGGCAAACGAAACAGACTGTGGCTGCTCTTCAGTACTACACACTCTCCTCCCAAAATTACCCCAGCTTTTCTGTAGGTGCAGCTGCAGGATGCTCATTCTGCTAACAGTGGAATTTTTCAAACATTGCTTGATAGCCTCCATGGTATGCAGATACAGTTTTCAACCAGAGCCTGCAGTGTTCTGGGAATCCTTGCATAATCTGGAATGGGCTATAAATAGCATGAGGGGAAGCGTGACTGTCTCTGTGACTGTCCCCTCGCTGCGGATCCAGCTCCCACCCAAAGTCAAACTGCTGCTGTCGGGGCTGCCAAGCTGTCGCTGGGGCAGAGAAAGCTCTCGCAACGCACAAGGTGACTTTTCAGACTGAAGGCAGCGGGGGCGGACGGAGGCTTCCCTTCTGCTGAGTAACCGGTGTCAGTCCCTTTTCTTGGCTGTTTGTAACCTCCGTTTGAGATCCTCTCCCCAGCGAGATCAGACTCCCTGGTCAAGCAGATCCGTGAGACGCTGTCCTGAGTTATGCTCTCTCTTGGGCCCCTGTTGATACCAGCAGGTCTGTCACTGAACAGAGCTGAACCTTTGCAACACAGAGTAATGAGTAATGGTAATTAGTGAGATGTTGCACCTTCACCCTGCTTCTGTGTGCCACTCACAGCTGCTGATTTGACAGGAGGGGTGGTTAGGTCTTCTCCATTTGGAGACCACCGCAGCCCTCTGAGACACGGGTTCCTGAGAGGAGGTGCAGCTCCCAGCAAGGAGGACTTGAGTCCTCTCCAGGCTTCTCCTCTCCACCCGGCTTCTTGCCAGGCCTGGTGGCAGGAACAGGGAGAGGAGGCAACAGCACTGCAATGGCCAGTGCCCGAGTCCAGATTTCTGTCTGGCTGACAGCTTGCTTCTTTACTTTTCACTGTTTCTGTGCCGGTGTTTGAAAGGTGTTTTGGAGGAAGAAGGTAGCTCTTTTTAACTTTCTTAGATGTATAATCTCATCAGGTTTTGTGCTTGCCTTGGGACTGTTCTTTTGAATCTTTCTGAATCCATACGGATGACTTGTTCTTGCTGTCACTTATGGAAAGCTCTGAAATAAGAATCTATTTTGTATCTTTCTACTCACTCTGTCGAAGTGTTTTCCTTCTTCTCTTTCTCTTCTGTGAATGCTCCTCAGTCAGCTCATCAAGAAACTGCAGCAAAGTCTCCATTCCCAACAAGCTGAAGTGAAAAAAAACAGTCTTATTTCTGTAATACTACAGTATTTCAAAAGATCTAACCTTAAATGTTGCTCAAGTATAAATCAAATTGGAGGACGACAGGGAGATGGACAAAGAGAAACTCGTTCCCATATCCTGCCTTTCTGAATGTGTCCCTGAAATGACTGAACTTTGAAACTAAGAGAAGAACAGAAGGTGGTCATTTGGGGTTTGTCATCACAGAATGAGGTAGAATGTTGTAGCTAAACCATTAGCAGCCGCACAAAGCAGCCCCTCTTGAGGAGTTAAGAAGTTGTGGTGAGATCCCCACAGCAGAGGGAATCCTTACAAGCCTGAAATCCATGTGGCAGCTCCGGTGCACCCCTTTTCTTTCCTGCCAGGAAAATTTCATCTGGCTGCACCACTTGTCTTAACTATTTCTATTTTTAATAGGCCTCTTGAGCTTACTGGCAGTCGGTCTTACTGAAAGCAGACCTTATCCCCCTGCACCCTGTGCCTGGGTGCATTTGGGCCCGTGTCCAACTCAAGAGGGACGGTAAGACCTCTTCTGCAAAACCACTCAGCTGTGAGCTGGACTGCTATGGCCTCCGGGAACAACCTTACAAGGTATCTGTAAACTCCAAAAATACACTGGGAAAGAGTTTCCAGACACATGGTAGGAATTGGGAAGAACTTTGGCATTTTTCTGCAGCTCAGCATTGTTTTGGTCAAATGCAAAGAGAATCAGCCACCAATTTCAAGTGAGTCCTGTAAAAATGCCACCCCTAGAAAGGAGAGCACAATTCTACGCTACTAGGAAAGAGCCATTAAAGAGATGTAAAAGTTTGCCTCTTAAGTGAGTATGATTTACAATTTTCAAAGATATATTGAAGACCTACTTCACTATGGAGGTTTGGAAGCCCCAGGAAGCCTTTGTAGAGCCATTCTTGGCACTGGCCAAACATAGTGAGCCCTTCAGGCTGAGCTGTCAGCCCTGCTCTGAGCCTCTAGGCTGTCCACACCCCAAAATCCTACTGATGTTGCATGACCCCGATTTGTGTGGTCACAAAGTCAGCACAAGATACACCCTCAAACAAACTGTATCATTGGAACCTCTTCCTAGTCTTCTCTTACTAATTTTACTCCTTTTCTACCATTACCAAAAAATGAGCTGTGGACTCCAGTCTCAGGCACTTTTCCTCTTTTTGCTTTGAGGAAGTGACTAGGAAGGTGAGTCCCTTTCTTACTCATTGGTGTAATGCTTTGAATTTGATCCAAAGGAACAAGGAAGAAAAATGTGAGATGTATTAAAACAGAATTTGAGGATTCAGCTGAACTTAGAAAAGACAAATACCTTAATCGCTGAAGGGTTTTTTAATGATTTCCTGTGAGGCTGCAGAGGAGGAAAAGGGCTGTTAGTGGTGTTAGTGAATGGGCAGTTCGGGTCAGTCGGGAGATTAGTGCAAATATGCAATAAACCTGTTGGACTCTAAGAAGAGACAGTAACAAAGTCTGTGTGAATTTACAAAGGTGAGTTACTAGGTAGGACACAAATGCATGCCATAAGAAGCATTTTTGAGAAGTTCATTAAAAATAGCACTTGTTGGAGACTTTCTCGTGCCAGGCACTACTCTTTTTGTATCTAATCACACATTTTCTGAGAACTTTTGATCTGTTTTCCGCCAATATCCAGGAAAGGTGAAAAAGTAAAAAAAGAATATGATCTGGATGCAGAAAATCTTCCCCAGACCTTCCCACGGCACACACGGAACCTTCCCCTCCCATCTGTCTTTTGTCAGTGCCTCTGGAAAACCTACAGACAGCAGGAACCTCTTACACTCTGGAGGTCACTGTCTATGGAATTTGTTAGACAAGATGTTAAAAACGCTCTCCTTGAGGACAGTGACTTCAGTCCCTGGATATTCTCAGCCAAGGAAAGAAATGAGACTATCAATTCTTCTGCGAGAAGGAGGAATCAGCCTAAGTCCCAGAACTCCACTGAACTCAAAGTTATAGTCACAGCAGATTTGCTCCATTGAGAATATAGTCTCCATAATCAAATGCCCTCTCCTAAAAGGACATTTCTTTAACGCTGCCAGTCTTTCTCTGTGTAGCTCAGCTTCTTCTGAACACGAGAGTTACACTGCCATGTTCTCAGCAATAGCATCGTCCTCTCTCCCTGAGGATGTTTTATACCCACAGGATAACTTTAGCCAAATTTGACAAAAAAAATATCAAAATCTCATTCATAATTAAATGTCAATAAAACTGAAGGCTGTTCAGAGGAGAAAATCTGCACCAGTGCTGAGGGAGCAGAGGTACAGCCTGAGTGTCCCCCTCCGCACGCAGCAGAGGCCAGCGAGGCAATCCCCAGGCAAGCGCAGTCTGAGGATGCTTTAGAACACACACAGGGTGTGTTAATGGTGGCGTGGGTGAGCGACTGGGGAGGTAACACACCCAGAGAAAGCTGACATCTCCTGCTTCCCTGTGTGCACAGAAGAGCTTGTTTTCCAGCAGCCAAGTCGTGAGAAGTTGAGAGACCTGCAGTGACACTGGAATTCTCCCAAAGTTTACTGCTTTGGCTTCTAGCAATAAATAAATTCGGTCAAGCAATAAAATGAAAAGCTGCTTTTGAAAATTTGACCCAGGAGTTTGTCCTCAGTAATTTAGGTTTTACTTCAGGAAGATGCAGACATATATCTGAAGTATATCCTAGCAGTGAAGAACTGTTTAAGTGCCTCGCTGAATTACATCCAAATACCATAAAAAGATGCATGCAGTATTCTTCAGTACAGAATAATTAATTCCTGAACTGCTATAATCTTGAGTAGAGTAGCTTTACAGGCCTCCTTTTTGAAGATCTTGGTAGAAAACCTGAAGTCCTTATAAATTCATACAAAGCTGTATCCTTGACAGAAGCCAATATTGTGGCTTGACTTACAGTATTGAAAGTGTGATTCCCAAAATAGCCTATGGCTGACAACAGGCTGGTGTCTAACCAGAACATACTCTTTTCCATTTGTCATGTATAGGAGTTTTCAGAGAAGGTCAGTCGGTCTCTGTGACCACAAGCGAGATCTCCCGCATGAAGTGGGCTCTCAGAATTCATTAGTGCTAAAGGAGATTGGGGTTAACCAGGGTTATTGAAACTAAGTCTCTCTTTTTAATGTTATTATATCCAGCTTTGGAAGTTTTCATCACATTCATTGTGCCTTGAGTCTTTCTGTGTTTTGGTGAGCGATGGTGACAGCAGAGACCGTGCTGTTTGTCAGTTCTGGCTGTGCTCAGACCATACTTCACTCAGGGCCCCAAGTCACTCATTTTTTAAATTTCCCTCGACAAACCCCAATTGCTAGGAAGCTCCTGTTTTCTTCAGAATTATTGCTTGGCTAGGATTTAGTAACGAGTATTTCCTCCAGTTACCCGGGCTTAGACCCCTGATCAGATCACAAATAGCCATATTAATTGTTTTTTCAGAAAAAGAATTTGGGGGTTATCAAAAATACGTAATACACAGGGAGGTCAAAGACAAAATCCTATGCACTTTTAGGAGCCTGGACTTGTACGTTGCTTTTTCTTACCAACTCTCACTTGACTTTTACAGACTACGTTCTACTGTTATGATTTTGAAGGGGAAAAGTGCATGGAACATGGTGAGTTCCCTCAAACTGTCGGTGACTCTTGTACTGGCACGCAGCACGAGGCAGCTGGGGAGCAGCACAGGAGGGTACCAGCAGCACAGGAGGGTACCAGCAGTGCAGGAGGGTACCAGCACAGGAGGGTACCAGCAGCACAGGAGGGTACCAGCAGCGCAGGAGGGTACCAGCACAGGAGGGTACCAGCAGCGCAGGAGGGTACCAGTCCCCTGCTTCTACAGATGGGCGACTTCCTGGCAAGGTGAGTCACGGGGCAGCTTGGTGCTCACAGAGGAGGGGTTTGGACTGAGCTGATCGATTGCTGTAATTTTGAGACTGCTATTACTTGGAAACCTTACTATTTCCATATTGTACAGAGAACGGAATCCACCGAGAGCAGAGCTGCACTATGATTTCGTATTGCCCCAGCAGATAACGCCTTCACCTTCTCTTGGAACAGGGACTAAGGGGTTGGGTTTTTTTCTCTTTTTCACTGGAACCCTTGTGTACCAGTTTTTAAAGAGAACTATTAGGAGTTGTGGAACCTTTGCAGTTACTTCTGTAAATATCTCAGGATGACAAAGTTCCTCAGACCCAGCTGATATGAAAATTCCCTGTCCTTATTTTTCCTCTTCTGGGTTAAGATCTTATTCCTCCCTCACTGGTCCTGGTTATGTTCACCCATGCTATTGCAACTGGTCTGCCTAAAAGGCTGATGAAAGAAGTTAGTAAATATGCTGCTGTTTGCTGCTCTGTTCCAAGCAAGGTACTGAGAGTGCCCTTAGATGTTTTTTTTTCCAGAAGGCAGTGTGTGAGGATACTGCCACACCGTATGTAAGGAACAGAGCCTGCTCCAGGAGATTCTGCTCTGGCAAGTGGTACAAATGCTGGGTTTGCCTCCTATTGTTCAGATTTCTTCCAAGGCAGATATACAGAGCATCTCCTTTTGTCCTACACAGCCTGAAGCAATAATATTTTGAAAATAAATCTCTTTGGCCCATCCTAAAATAATCTCTGCCTTGACCTGAGAACATCATTCAACAGCTACAATTGCTGTAGTTTCAAAAAACCATTTTACTTTAATCTACGTACACTTCATCGTATGGTCTCTAGGCTACAGAGAAACACGTTTTTCAGAGAAAACAACCAAGCAGAAATTAGGAGATTATCTTTACAGAGATCATGAATTTAATCACAGGATTGCTCACAAGAACACAGATGCTCAAGTAAGAGTCACGTGGAGGATGGAAACATACTCATCACTGGGCTAATGGCATCTTTAATTGCTGTCCTTCCTTACAAACAAAATTGAAGCAGTGGAGAGGATTACAATTTAGTTCAGTTTATAGCCTGAACAAATCCTGATCGTATTTTAGCTCTTTTAAACAAGATAAGCTCCCAGGAGAGTATATCCTATATTCTCCCATATCCTAGGAAATGTACTTTATTCTCTGCAGTCAGGGAGGACCCTCTGTCCATTCAGACCCCACAGCTCTGATTCCTCTTCCGAATGATACCCCCTCAGCCCGTTCGCTCACACAAGGGAGCAGAGCTTCCTTTTTTGTCTTGAGAGGTTCCTAGAGGAAACGTATTGGTGGTATCTCCTTTTCTGGTAAAGGCAGTTGCTCAGGAAGGAGGTATGGAAATGCATGTTATTCATCCTTTTTGCTTAAAATATCAGAGTGAAAGAGCTCCAGACTGATTTCCATATTCCCTGTGCTACAGAGTTGTTCTATCTTTATGCCCCTATCAGAAAAGCAGGGCAGATTATAACTAAAAACGTCAGGCATCTCCAGATGGTTAAAAAAAACCACTTCAAAATCACTGTTTTGGTGCTGGGTTTCAAATTAAGCCCAAGTTTTATTTTAGATATCAAAGGCCTGGATGCTCAGAGATATATCTTCCTAAAACCCATTTGACTTCCGTGGGAGTTTAATGAGAATTAAGTGCCAGGATGCTTCCATAAATCTGGGCAAGTGAAGTCTGATTTGCTCTGGCCTTCAGCTTCAAGCAAAAGACAGTTGGCATTTTACAAGACCACTCCTGGAGTGGCAAGACAGGGACAGAAATATGTGTTTTGTCTCCCCTGTTTCATTGCTAATCACATTTTTTCTTCAATTATAGGAGTTACATGTTCTTGAGTTATCTGAGAACACTCTGCATCGGAACCTTGAGTGTTTCGGTGTACCCTGGATTAGCGTAGGTTACTTGTTCCCTTCTGAGTTGTTTTTGTGCTGTTCCCTTGTCTTTGCTGTCGGGCAAATGCTAAAAATAAGAATTTGCTTATCTAATTTGTATGGATCTTCACAGTGTGTGTGATTTCACTGTCTCCTTTCCCCTCGAGCAGTGGACAGATTTTCCAGACCTTATGACTATGGACTATGCATTCAGTGCTGTCATAAGTCAGAGGGTTTTTCCTTTCAACACCAACATGTCAAATGAAGACACCTCAAATTTTTCTATAGGGAATAGTTAGAGATTACAGTTTCTGTTTGTTCTGATTGGGCTCTGGATCTACTGTCTCTGATCTCATTATATTTATTTCCAGTCCTGGAAATCCAATTAACACCTCATAAAATTGTTTACTGTAAGCAGGCCTAAAAACATGCTGATACCTACAAACTCACTTTGCCTTTTTGTTTTTCTTTAGAGGAGAATGGGTAAACTGTACTTGGTGTCAGATTAATAACTTGTATGACAGAAGAAGAATCAGGGTAAGCTTCCCTTTGTTGTCAGTCTCGATGCTAAGAGCTTTGCTGGAGATGCCATGTCGGAGAAAATCAGGTTATTCTGCCTTCAAGCCTGTCCTGTCACTGCCCATTCTGCAGAAACAGCTCAACATAAATCCCTGTTTGTCAACTGTGAGGCAGTTTTTGGAAAAAGGAACTGCTATACAGAGGTCACCAAATGGGATTTTTCTGGTATGGCTTGGATTTAATCAAATAGGCACGTGTTTTGATTATCATGAATCAGTAGAAAGTTCTAAAATGAAACCTCTGGATGGCAGTTTGAGACACAGAGATGGTGGTTTAAAGTTCTGCAGAGATAGTTCCTCGTGTGCCCTTGCACATACCCACAACAATTCCTGTCTGAAAGGGTCTAACATAAAATACTCTTCACTGCAGGAAGTACGACAGTCGATGTTAGTCTTACCAACTTGGATCAGTTAAAAAAGTTATATACCCTTAGAAGTGTACAGATGGCAGGGAGGATCAAAAAAGCACTTTCTCTTCTTTCCATATGCATTCTTCTTTCTTTCAGCAACAAAGCATTAAGTTATACTGTGACAGTTTGGAACTTCTTTGTATGCTGGCTCCAGCTGTAGACTTGTTTGATCAAGTGTGGGGTCAGCAAACGCAGCAAAGCAGAGCAAAGAGCAACCAGGTGGCAGCGCTGGCTTGCAAGGGCCTCAGGCCTGTGGTGGTCAGGGGTGACTGGAAGCTCCATCAGGGCCAAAGAGAAAGGAATTCCCTGTGAATATCATAAAATCAGCTGGGGGACTGGTCAGAGCCAAGAGATAGGGGCTACACAACTGTGACAGGGAGAAGATAATCAGGGCTGAGGGAGGACTCTGGAGGCCCCAGGCTAAGCCCAAAGAGTGTACAAAAATCAGGGACAGTACAGGTATCCTGGGCTTTTTTAGAACTGTATTGTTATCTGACTTAACAAACATAAGTGTGGGTCTATTTACTTCCATGATTATGTCCTCATGGTTGGAATTTTGCCTCTGGAGGAGCAGAACTGACACTGTGTTTAAATAACAAGCTTTTGCACAGCAAATGCACTAGAGAGATCATGAACACCTCCACATACACACACACTCAAATCACAGAAGCTCAGGGATTGGAAAGGACCTTGAAAGCTCATCCAGTCCAATCCCCTGCCAGAGCAGGAACACCCAGAGCAGGTCACACAGGAACGCCTCCAGGCGGGTTTTGAATGTCTCCAGAGAAGGAGACTCCGCAACACACACAAATCTGGAGCCCACCTGGGCCAAAAGCAATTATAAAGCAGAGGCACTTAACATACAGGGACTCTGTTTAGCTCCCAGTTTGGTAGCCAGCTGGCAAAACTCTTAGTTTGAGAGAAGATCTTTAGCCAGATTCTGACCCCAGTTGCACCAGTATGAATACAAATTAATTTCCAAGACACTGTCTGATTTTGTCCAGTAAATTCATTGTCCCTGAAAACAGAATTTGGTCCTTCCTGTGCAATCTCAGCTTTATTCTAGGATAGGTCGCTTTATTCCCGAGTGAATAATGAAACATCTAAGACATCTGGCAAATCTCCTCTCTGACAATGATACAGTGGTAAAATAGGTCAGTGTGGTTTAGGGGTGCTTTTGAATCTACTCTGGAGTCTTGATCTTTAAGGTCCCTTCCAACCCGAACCATTCTATCATTCTATGATTCTATTTTCTAATAGCAGAGACCAAGTCCTAGTGACAGGGAGATCAGTTATTACAGAGAAGATGTAGAGAGATATGAACAGTGTAGTATATATGTTAGAATAATATACAGTAACGAGCTTACACACTTCTTCTGGAAACTAAAATGTAGGAATAACCAAAGAAAAGTTAGAAAAGAAAGGCAGCAAAGGAGGTAATTTGCTAAGATTAAAACTAAGATTCATGTCCTGACAGTAATATTTGTAGTTGCTTCTGAGCAGATATAGCTTGTAGTATTTAAAACAAGGTAGATAAAACACTGCTCTTAACAACATGAGTTTTTCTCTTTAGCTGGAGAATTAAATTCGGGTTCCAGCAAAAGTATTGGCAATTTTTGAGGCCATCTGAAGTTGCCCATAGCTTGCAAGAATAATTCCTGAAGGTACACGTGTCCAAGGGAAGCGTACAGCCCATTCACATGGCAGACCCAGATATTTTTTAAAAATCTGTTTGGTGAAAAAGTACAAGAAAAATAATGAGTAGCTGGAATTAGGTCAAGGCCTACAACAGAATATTTAATTTGGCTTCAATGAAGGGGCCTGGATTTATCATTTGTTGTTAATCTAGGCACTCTGCTCGTCCTCATTTATCTTCCCTTCAGAGTTACTGAGAAGAGATTTAGAAACACATTTCAGCACATTGTGGAAACAGTCTATGCTCACAGCTAGTAATGAAGAAATAATGTAATTAATTGCTGTTATGTAATGGCACTTGGCAAATTAATGTGGACTGCTACAGAGTAAATAAAAGCTAGTGCTATTTCTGGAATACCACTTAGAAACATCTTGACCAAAGACCTGGAGCATCCAAACATTTGAATGATTGGGTTTTTTTACACAGAAAGCATTGACATCGATGGCTGCTGGATAAAGGTGTTGTAAGGAGGACTCTAGAGATTAAGAGCCCCTGTATCGCTGCTGAGTAAGGACAGAGGCAGCCAGTACAGTAAGAACTGTACCCAGCTGCCTCTGTCACAGTCCTGCAGCTCCTTAGTTCCTGTCATCTCTGCTAAGATGGCAAGGACACTCTGCTAATTCCACCAGCTCCTGGGGATGAAGTGATGGGGTCTGAAAGGAGGCTACCCAGTGTGCTAAATGGGGAAGGAAGCATAAAGCACAAAATGCTATACTTTCCACTGAGACGCATTCCCAGCCAGAGCCACAAAGCCCTTGTGTGTGGATATGAAGAATCATCTTTTAAAGTTCATAACCTAGGATTTATTTTTTTTTAATGTGTACTCCTTTCCTCCACAGTCTGGGCAGTTTAACCATAGCTGTAAGCCTACACAATCTGTAAGGGCCCTGCAAGGATGGCAAGCACGCAGGAGGATTCCCCGTGTGAGGCCGTACGCCCACAGAGGCACGGTGTGTCAGCAGAAATTCTAAGTGTAGTATCTGTGCTGGGTGAAGGTGGCTGCTCAGGCAGCAGTGGGTGGGAGGCAACCGGGATGGCTGCCAGGGCTACTGGCTCGTGACTCAAGAGGGAGAGCTCCCACCGACGCGGGGGGAGTTTGGAGCTAACAGACACAAACCGAGGGTGGCTTCACTGGCTTCTGTCACACCCTTTGGAGCCCTGATGCTGTGCTAGCAGTGCCTGGTGACATTAGCCAGCCCTTGCTTGTAATCATCCCCATCTCTGTCCTAAAAATTATACCAAAATTAATCTTTTTGGTTTTGTAAATAGGTCAACAAAACAATACCTCTCTCTCCTAATGACTAAGGGATGCGGGTAAACTCTCTGCCCCTTGGTTTGGGAAATTCTAGAGAAGATTAAATTATTCGTTGCTATTACTGCATGCTTGCATCACAGACTAAATAGATGAAGGAATTTTGAGGGGATGTGTTTGATTTATTTTAAATTAATGCTCATATAACATTTCCAATATACTACCTTTAAATTTTTCATCTGCCCATTTACACTGATTATTTTAATTCCTTCTTCCTTTCCCATTTGAATAACAAATCCCATATAACAAATTTAAACTGCTATTTATAAAATGCAACGGCCGAGTAGGGGATTTTGCTGATTATAAATTAAAGTTTACTCAGCTTTGAATCTTCATGTTTAACCAATAATTGTTTCTTTCCTGTTAATCTTATTGTGAACAGAAAACTAGCTTGCACTGACAGGAAAAGCAATCAGGTAAACCTGGTTTTACACTGGGGATCCACTAACCTGTAATTTGATGGCTGATTATTTGCTTGTGACTGTTTACTTTTTTATTGCTGGTATTTCCCTCCCTTTGGGACCCTTAGACTGAAGCTGCTCACCCGAAAGTCCATGGAGTAGCTTAAAAAAACGTGAATACCTGAATATTAACTGGAATAGTAACTAACTCAGCTGCTGTGGTGCTGGAAGTCCTCCCAGGCTCCACACTGCTGAGGGCATGGGCACGGGCAGTCAATCTGGGCAAAGGGATGGCCACCTACTGCCAGGCCACAGGCCTCTTTCCTCTTCTCCGTGCCCTGAAGATGGGTGAAGGATACACTGGGCGACAGACAACAGCTGAGTGGTGACAATGGGGAGGAAAATGGATGTCTCCTCTCCCTACCTTGCACCCTGCCTGTGGCTGTGCAGGTCATAGTGGGGCAGGCCAGCACCAAGGCCTGACACTATCTCCTGTGAGGAAAGGCAGCCATTTTGCCCACCAGTGCCCCACTATGGGGTAGCCCATGCCACAGCACGTGACCACCCCCTTCTGGCCAGACCTCAGCACCCAGCTCTGGGAAGGCTGGAGCCTGTAACCACCACCAGAGACAGCTGTCAGCACCCTAATGGCTGTGACCAGCCTCACCTGGGGTGGCCACCCACACCCCACCCACAGGTCTTGAGACTCCATTTAAATGCAAGTGTGGGCTATCACCTCCCCCTGAGCTGTGAGGTGCTAATGGTAGTCTCTAGCTCAGCTGTGGCTGTACCTACCACGGGTATCTTCACTTGTGGACTGATGTTCTGCTGTGACTTCAGACCTCTCTTCTCTCTGTGGATCTTTGTGGTGAGAAGGCTGTTTTTCCTGCCATCACCTAGTTTTGAGGAGGCTGCTACCACCGAGGCTGAGGCGGCCATCTTGGTTTTGCGGAGCTCCCTGAGGTGGCTCACTCTGTGGGCTAAGGAAAGCACTGCTTGACATGGCTGTGCTAGGCCTGTGATGGCTGGCAGTTCTCCTGCCTGCACAAGACCCCTCAGGACTACCAGGTATGACAAAGTGGATGTATAACTTTGATATTCAAATGTTAAAATTCTCCCTTGCCAAAGGCTGGCTTCTGACATGTCTTCTAGCCTTCCCTTTCAAGGAGGGTATCTGTATGTAGTGACACTGCTGTGACACGGTAACTGCCCTCATGAAGAGGTTTCAGCAAGTGGAGAGATTCAAAGGCCAAGGTTTGAACTGGCCTCACCCTTGGTAGTCGTCTTGCCTCTGTTTTTCTGCTGTTTTGGTGCCCTTTCTGTGAGTGACAGGGAGCCCAGGCCAGCAGGGAAGGGAATCTCGCAGTTACCATTTCAATGCCTTCCCGATTTAGCTTCCTTTTCTGAAATGTGTGCTCTATATGTACTTGGCCAAAGGACAGGACAAAGAAATGGAATAAGGACAGTTTTTCCTACTTGAGGCTTGCTAACAGTGTCATCTGTGAGGCTGCTTTCTTACTACAAAAAAGTCTTCTCAAGCTAGTTGATTGTCCAGTTTTAGAGACACATCTCGGTTAAGTTTCACACACAAATGTAGGCTTTCCTTAATCTTTGAAATGGAGGGTTTTTTTCTGATCTAATATGGCTGTTCTTCTCCCCATCTGCAGCTTTGGGAGGAAGCAAGGTGGGATATTACAACTATAAAAATTATTACTAAAAACATGGAGTGCAAATACATTCTCATGGAATGTTGGAATGTGTTGTGTATATATGCATAGAGTAGATGCACAAGGTGGATAACGCTCTAGTTGCTGTGCTGACTGTGTAAGCTGTCGGTATGGCTGCACATACCTTCAGGGAGACTGAAATGTGTAATTAGCGATGCTTCTAGAGGTGTAAGAAACTGTATAGCAATCTTGAAAAATAGGAGAACCTTTTGAGAAGAATGTTCTGCTTCTTGAAACAAGCATTTCAGGAGGAGGTTTATCTTATTTTCCCAAACAGATTACAAGAATAAAAATATTTAAATGTATAGCATTTCTATTTAAAATTACTGCCTTTGACTTGCATATGACACTATATATCCAAGTTTGAATGTTACCCCTGTTGTATACAAGAACATTATTCATGACTAGACCTCTGTTTTACAGTTCTTACACTAACCTTTCCTGTTAAGTGCTAGTAGAATTTTTTTAATACTTATTTCATATCCAAATGTCTCAGTCGAGACTTTAAGCCTTGTAGCGTTCCCAAATGCACAAACAGGAATCTTGATCTAAACAGGTGACAGTGTGAAAGATTGAGGTGTGCTTGAATAATCTGACTTTTCATTTAACCTCGGAGGCAATATATTTGTCAGAGGGGTTGAGAATGCCTTTTCTTATCACAGAGTTCTGCTTAAGTGTAATTACCAGGCTAACTACCCTTTGTGAAATGGGAACTTGAGTGTGTATGTTTTTGTAGGTTCCTACAAAATGGAAGTGTGTATCCACGTGTACATCTAGGAATATAATATAACTCCACAAATAGGTCACTAATTGATCACTGCTGGCTTTCTGAGCTGATCAGACTAATGGGACTTTGTCAATATAGATGCATTTGTACATCAATCGAACAGATCAAGATGGTGCTTACGAAGCCTCCGTTTCAGTTCCAGAGCAAACATTTGCCTTATTTAAGGTGTTGCAGCATTCTGGGGATGGAAAAAAGTTTAAAAATATACTTAATGTTTACATTCCTTGTACACTAGTGGCTCTATTCTCATTTTTGTTTATTTAATAATTCATTGCTCATTTTTAAGCTGCCTTTGGATTGGAAACTTGTCTTATTTGCCCCCTTTTTAGCTGCTGTTATTTCTGGGTCTGGGTGAGTATTGTACATTTTCACCATGAAAGCAAAAATTACATATGGGAGATGGAGAGGACTTGTCAAAAACATCAGCATGTCACTATAAACCTCTGACATTGGAACTGTCAGGCTTTAGATTTTAGCAAATGCAATTTCAGCTCCCCTAACCGCTTGCTGCTTGAATGTTAAGGTAATTCTGGCAGAATATGCTTTCTGGACTGCTAAAAATAGGAAGTTCATCTTAATGATTTCAGTAGAATGCTAATGTCCTGGAGATACAATGGCACATTTTTTACAGTGAGTTTCCCAAATAAATACTCTAATATCCTTATGGTGGTGTTTCTTGCAAGGACTTCTTTCCTTGCGAGACTACAAATCCTGAGAATACTTTTGAAATGACACTAAGTTTTCTGAGATTCTGTCAAAACAAAATATTTATATTTTCCAGTGGGCTCTTTCTAAAGCATCTGCCAAATATCAAGAAGAGACTTGGTTTAGTTGTAGGTATTTCCATTGTAAGCAAATGAGTACTTGTGAGAAGAATGGGATCTCTGAATACCTGTTAAGGGAAGTCTTACCCAATGCATCAGAACTGTTGATCAGGCACTTTAGTGATAATTTTGCTGGGAAGTACATAATTTTTCTCCAACAAATTTGAAAGCTAATCAGATGGACTAATTACCTGACACCTAACATATCATGATCCTGTGCCATGAAAAGATGCTAGTATTTTCCTCATTCTCCTGGTCATTTTACTCAGTCTGTAGATTAACTTTGCTAGAAAGTAAAGTTACTGCTTAGTAACTAATTTTTATTCCTCTTCTATTGCATTATTTGTCTGCTCTTGGAACAGTAGTCCTGCACCTTCCACAGGCTTATAAAATTGCCTTTCACAACATTTCTACCCAATTCCAGTAACTTGTTTTTTTCTGGATGGGATTTTTCAGTTCCAAAGATGACTGACAACTGTCCTTTTCACTTCAGATGGGCTTTTTGGTTTCCCATTTGATTTCTCTGCAGGGTTCCATACCAAAACTAAACAGAACACGGTGCACTTCCACTCTTTCCCTGCCCTAGCAGCTGCTCTATTTCAGCTGTATTTTCAATCAAGAGTTACCTAAAATAGGCCCAAACATACAGGTGGTGAGTTTAATTATTTTACAAGTTCAAAACTATGAAATCAGCCTCACTTTTAAGAAAGCTTTCTTCCCCCCCCATGATAAAACACAGGAAATTCTCTCATACAAATTGCCTTCTGTGGATACAAAAGTGCAAAGCTGTGCTAAACCACCAGGTTGGTTATTTTCTGTGAATTATAAATCAGAATTTATAATTGGCAAAAGCAGTCTCAGCTGACTGGCTGTATCTCAGTTTCCAAAGAGGATCATTCAAATAGCAACCTGGTAAAAAGGGGCTGAAGTTTCACTCTGCCACGCTGAAGTGCTGCTGTAAGCATGGGCCGTGTTTATTTCAAGTCATTTCCATCAGGCAGTAGAACTGGCTCTGCTGCTGATCAAAGGTATAGATGGCAGCTTTACAGAAAGCCACTGATCCTGTTCAACTTTGGGATTAGCTAATGGGAAGGTGCTCACTGCTTCCAGGGCAGAGGGAGGGTGGAAATAGATGTTTGAATTCCTGCTGCTTGACTCGAGATGAATTTTTACTGTTTGCTTCCTTCTTAGATTGTGAATGTGTAAAAATTGCTGGTTTCTGGCACAGAAACAGCTTTGCTCTACATAGTCATGCAAAGTATTTCCCACTGTGGACCAGTAAGATAGCATGTTCTTATTTAAGAAAGTTGTAAGCATCAGGTGACAAAAGTAGTGTATTTTTAGTGGGTACAAGAGGAAGGGATTGACAGGTACAGAGTATAAATAAATGAAGCAGTTCAGTTGTTCAGAGTGGAAGGGAACAGGGAGACTGGCATTCAAACTGGTTTGCCTCTCCCCTTCACAATAGGAAGTTTGTGATAATCTCTAGTTGTTGTTCTTTGAGGAAGGGTGGTAATTCTTGGTTTTGAGGCTCTCTCCTTTGAAAAGCCTGGTTCCTGCACATGTAGCTGAAAATCTGGCCTCCCATAAACTGAAGCTTTTCGAGGTACTTGCTAGAGCTGTTTCAGAAGTAGATACCTACCTCTCCCAACAAAACCACCAAAATGCAAGTTTTCTTTGGCTGCAGAAGTCTGGCAGCAGCACAGGGATTTCAGTTACAGAAGGGATTCCCTGACCATCTAAACATTTGCATTTGTATATGGCCCCAGAAAATTCACATTTTCATGTTTATTGGTG
Source organism: Jacana jacana (assembly GCA_013400555.1). Taxonomy (NCBI): domain Eukaryota; kingdom Metazoa; phylum Chordata; class Aves; order Charadriiformes; family Jacanidae; genus Jacana; species Jacana jacana. The sequence continues at coordinate 383,717 of VZTM01014263.1, forward strand.
TTTCCTTGATGTTTTACAGCTGTGGAGAACACTGTGGAACAGCAGTGCTTTCTTCTTACTGGATTTTGTTATTAAACGATAGGGATATGAAATAAGCACTAATGCTGTTGCCTTAATTTATTACAGCACTTACTCGTTGTCTGACATGCCACGGGTACAGTTTTGGGGTAACTAGGGAAATACTTTTGCAAACAGTTTAGCTTACAGATCACTTAGCTTATTGGATAAAACCAAGGGGTTGTTTAATTGCAATATTGAATAAACTTTATTGGATTTATACAGTTTATAGAACAACAAAACTCATAACAGTAACTAGTGATTAGAGTTTGAATTGCTTTGTGTCATGTCAATTCGCAGTGGGTGCAGAGTTGCTAAAAAGCTTCCCAGAGAAATCTGTAGTTCTTTAATATAGGTTTTATTAAAGCAAGTGTCCCCATTTCCCACTTGTACTGGGTTATGGAGCACAAAGAGCAAGAGATGGTAACTAGGAGCAAGAAGCTAGAGGGTAGGGAGGAGAAACTGTTTAAAGAAACAGGAATGAAAACTTTTTTAGCACTAATTTGTTTAAAAATGTAGTCAGTCATACAATGGAGAAATACAGTGGATTAACCACAGACAAGGTGATCAGGTCTATTGTATGACCACACACAGTAATGGTACTTTTCTCATTGAGGGCACAAGGGTATTTTCTAATAATTTTCTAATAATAAGTAACTTGTGTGGGAGAAGGGGGAACAATCTCTACCTAACTAGGCTGCCACAGAGAGCAGGTTAACTTTGTGCTGGTGTTTGCTGGCCTGGCCATGCTCTCATCCAAGTTGAGGGGAGTCTTACCTCTGACTTAAATTCTCTTTCGTACTTTCTGGGCTCTGACCTCAGAGGAGACACCTTCTTCAGTACAAGAAAGTTCAACTTCAACACCAAGATTCTGGCTTTTTCAGGTTCTGAATTTTTCAAATGCATTTCTTTGACAAGTATTTATAGTTCTAACCATTGCTTCCTTGGGTTAAGGGAATTCCCTGATGATACCTGCTTTTGAGTGTTATATGTTCCAACACACTCATCTACTGAAGTGAACAGAGCACCATGTTGCTGGTCCATCCATTCACTAGCATTTCTGCAAAATTACCTCATTTTGTCAAAGCACTCTGGATTGAAACAGCATTGTCACATGAGCTTTTTTATTTACTCCCAAGAAGGAGCAGTGAACTAAGATAATTAGCTCAAGGAAACCTGCTGGAGGGAATAAAATGGAAAGAAAAATGTTTAAAGGTACTTAAATTTTAGCCAGAATAATTTGTTGAAGTCCTTGCTGTTTTTCATCTCAATACCTCTTTTAAATTAAAGAAGTAAAAGGGAAATAGAACTTCATGTAGAGATTGTCAGCAGTGAAATGTTATTTGCTGTAAAATAAAGGATGTAGGTTTTCTGATGGAAAAAACCTCAGATTTGTAGGTTTATAGACAGTGACATAGTTCCAGTGGTACCAACAATGATGCAGAAAGCACTGTAGGCTCCTCTCAGCTGCTGCTTTGCATTGGCTGTCCTTAATACACAAGAAAATAGCCTCTGAGACCAAGAGGAGACCAAAGCCAGCGCTTCCACCAAAGGAGGGGGGAGCCTCTCCTGGACAAATACACAAACCGGGAAGAGCACAAGATCAGATTGCCCCATTTGAAAGCCCCTTCTTGTCTAAAAAACTAGAGGTTAAATTCCAGGTCTGCAATGGGAGCCAGGCCAACAGTCTTATGTAGAGCTCTTACCAGAAGTGGGTTCCACTGGAAGAAGTCTTAATAGTTATTAGTATTGACCAATATTTTCTAGCTCTTAGATCATTATTAGCATGCAGCAAGGTTGTTATTTATGATTCCTTCAATGATTTTGGAAATAGTTTGGAAAAAAATGTGTGGAAGTGTTCCTGAATATTCAGAGAGTAGGAAATCCTGGCAGCTAAATTGAGCTTTGCTTCCTTCGCCTTTTGGAAATCCATTAGGAGAATAACCAAGCACAAGTGAAGATCTGAGCATTAACTGGGGGTGGATCAAACTCTCAAGGACAGGAAAGGCTGGGTCAAGTTGCACCCTAGTGGAGGAGAGGGAAGGAGCTGCCATGTGACTGTCACACCGGGTGATGTGAATGTGCCCCCTTCATTTGGGGGGGATGTACAGTCTTCTCAGTGCTCCAGTTAACCTTTATTAGCAAGTTGAGAGTTTTTCTTCAGCTTGATCTTCATATAATTTCTGTCCTTGTTTCTTCACCCAACCTTGTTCCTAGAGACACATGCAGATGGGTGTACAGAATGTCAGCTGTGAAAACCCTGAACCGTTTCACTGCTCTCACCTACTGTTCTAGGGAGAAAGGAGAAGATATTCCATGTATTTTTAGCTATGACCAGCAATGTGACAGTGAGAGATACAGCAAAGAAATAGCTGGTGAAGTTGCTTTAAAATAGTAAGGAACTTCTTCAGCAATAACAACTTTCCATCCCTACTTAGCACGGTCAGCTGTATAAACTAACATTTTTGAAGCAAGAGCTTGGATTAAGCTCAAGTTTATATTTAGCAGCCAAGTTTCAGTTCTGAGAACGAAGGTTTAACCCTAATATGGGATACTACTAGACACTGTTAGAAGTAGGGGAACCACTTGAAATACTACTAACAAAGAGTTCCTTTGACCATCAAGCACAGTGGGTCCTGGTCCTTCAAACAGAAGGGCTGGGAACTTGCATTCCAGAAGGGACTAGATCTGTATATGGTCAAGAGCTTTATCTGGTTGAAAGTCAGACAATTTTAAATGGTATATTCGGTCTCATAGCTCAAGGCTTAAAGAGGTATCTACCAGAGATGCTGGCACCTAATATGAAGCCATGATTATCACTTGGGGTGCTGTCGTAGGTTCCTTATGCCACTGTGCATGTCCCCTGTGAACAGCAGTACCAGTTAGTTCCTGAGTTAGTACCAGGTGGAGTACAGCTCTGCTTTGGTGAAATATGCATATTCACAGCTTTATTTCTCATGGAATAGAGATCAATACTTTGCTTGCAGCATTTGAAGCTGTATTTTGCCAACAGTGATTTCTGCAGCAGAGCCCACTCGAGGAGATTTTGTGCTGAACTTCACTGTCCCTTCAGACTGGCACAAGGATCAATGATTAGATTTGTCCTGGGACCCCACAAGCAGTTGTGTAGAATCCTGGGGAAACAAGACAGGGGAACTCTGAACTGGTGTCACTGCCAGAACACATGAACTACACTTCCAGGATGTACAGGAAGCAGGAGCAAGAGGTTAATGCAACCCAAAATTTCAGATGCAACTCTAGCTGAAGCAAGCATGCTATATAATACAGCCTGAACAGTGAAGAGTTGAGTCTTTTATAGTCCTCTATTTCAACATAAGTGTGCTAGAATTGTGCCTCTGGATTGTTTATCTTTTAAGTCATTACCTGTGTTAACAAGTCAAATATTGCTACACTTTATTACTTTTAGTGCTGTCCTCTTAAAACAAGAGCTGTAGGATAGGGATCTGATTTTATGTGACTGAGACAGTAAAATAGCATAGCATAAATATTAAATGTTTCCATTTATCTCTTCAGAGCATTTACACTTAGGATATTCCACTTAACAACCCTTAAAATAGCCACTCTAAACGATTCCTTTTCAAACAAAGGGGAAATAGATGCAAGTGAGTCACTGGAGCAATTTTTATAACAAACATCAAAACAGGGACCATTCAACCCAAGCATATACTGAATCATGGGCGCTTATTTTTAAGTGCCTGCTGACCTTACATGATATAATTGGGCTCTTGAAACACCTTAGGGACTCAGCCAAAACATGCTGCAGTGCATTAGCTATTAAAAAAACCCTCAACTCATTAAAGTGGCAAATTGTCTATTAGACCATCTTGCAACTTCATTTGTTTCCAGTTCATGTAGAATATGGGAACAAAGTCTGGACCCTAATGCAGAAGTCTTATGAGATAATGAAGTTTCATGAGAAATACTGTCACTAAAGCTAATGTGTCCTTACTGTAGATAAGGCCCTGAGTAATTACTGTACTTTATGTCAATGTTTTGCATTCAATTCAGTGTTCTTATCCATTGATAGCCACAACCAGTACTGCCAGATCATTCCAGAGCTGTGCCAGGTGAGGCCCAGGATATAAATTCCTGTTTTATGGTCAGGCTTGTCAACAACAGTTGCCATCCGACGCAGTGGCCCTCTAAACACAAAGGTGTGCCCCCGAAGGCACATCTCACAGGCACGAGGCTGTTGTAGCTGGGAGCTGCAGACTGAAGGAGGAAGCTCAGATTGTTCTTCACATTCAATCTGTGTGCGCTGCCCTGGGCTGAATAATTACTGCTTGGCCGTGCGTATTTGCTTCTGTCATGGTTGCTGTTCGGTGTTACTAGGCTGATTTTCAGGAAGGCATTGAAAGCTCGGGCACTCCAGTGAAGGCACTATTTGTATGCACAGTTCAGCCTGGTGCGAGCATGGCAGAAGGAACTGAAGAGAAGCTTTGTTTTTGGCATATACATACTCACTGAGTAAAGGAACCAGACCGTGCCCAGTCTGAAATAGGAACTTAAAATGACCCAAGAGATGCTTTTTCTGGGTTGCTGCAGCTAAAACCAGTGGCAGTAACACCTTATCTGAAGGGGAAAAGCATAAGCATGCCTCATTCCAACAGGAATTCTACATCCCATGAGCAGGTAGACAGCATCAGTCTCACGGGCGTCGCAGTAGAGCTTTCTTTTTATTTGAGTCCCTCATGATGTTGAGGGCCATCAGGGAGAGTAGACTCTCAGGCTGGCACATCTCTCTGAACCATTTCAGATGTGGAGAAATCAAGCACTAATAAGCAATATTCTGGAAATAAGGAAAGGAGAATATGGGAGTAATGTAGGAAATATTTTAGATGGACAATACTCACTTTGCCCAGTTGTTGTGGGTAGGTAGCATCCTACTCTTCAGCTTCAAAGTAAAATGAACATACCTGCAGCTGTTCTTAATTTTACACTTTCATCTTACCTTTAATAGAAGCAGATCTGAGCTCTTAATCAAGGACACCCAAGGAAGCTCTGCACAGATGCCAGCTTGGCTAATGTAAGAGCAGAGCGGGTCACTGCCCTCTTCTTGGGGTAGAAATAATTTTCTTCAGCTGTGCTGCAGCAGTAACAGTCCTTGGCCTTTCCACACTGGTGAGTAAGGGCCTGGAGAAACTTGTGAGCAATATTTATAAATGGATCTTGTAGGTCACTGACAACAGCAGGAAAAAAAATAAGGTTTGCAATCTGTTCTTACTTCTATTTTAAGGTGCTGTGACTTCTTCAATTGCAGGTACAACAACTTAGCACTTCAAGGCCAGAGGCAAAAATCAGTATGTGGGATAAATTGATGGCTGCTTTCCTTGGACTTAGATGGTAACATGCTGAAAACTACTGTGGTGTAGGTCCAGATCATGACCCATTCCATACACCTGTGACTCCTTTTTCATGTGTTAGCTATTTGCTCAGTTTTGTCACTGCTGCTACCTTTGTTTACGAGCCCCCTAGGCTGCAAGGCGGCAGGTATCTTCTTGTGCATGTGGATTGTTATGCCCTGCCTTGTTCAGCTTCCTGTGTCCTCTGCATTAGTGCTTAAATTTCACTAAGTCCAACAAACAAGATTTATTATTTATGTAGACTTGTTTTTAACAGCTCGTATTTCTTCTTGTTTTTGTGATTTCATCTCGTATTCATGTGTCGAGGATCTAGCCAGGAACAGAAAGCAGACTCTTGATTTCCCCTTTTCTGCTTATTTAGTAACGTGCTTTTCTTCTGCAGTCCCTCTCTGAAAGGGAGTGCTACTATTGGAAACCTTTGCCATTTTGCCAGCAATTTCTTCTCAATATACTTGGCTGCTTTTACACCAAGTGGTTGCCATGTGTGCTTGAGTCCATAGTATGGAATAAAGGTTTAGGAAACTGCTTGCTAAGGGAGTGATTGAGCAGATTAATGCTGTATCCAGGTTTCATCATTAAAACACAGTGTCTGAACAGGTAGTGGTGTACTGCTGGGATGCTGAGTGCTCTTCATTCAGACCAGAGGTGCAAGGGGAAATACTCAGTGTTGGACAAGCTTTATTCTCTTCAGATACTTCTGGTGTTACAGGTAGCAAACCAGGAACAAGTGCAAGATGATAATTTGCTGCCTGTATCCTGCTGAAGTTGCAGGTAACTCACCAAACGTTCTTGGTACAAGGAAAATAATAGTTTTCATGCCTGTGTTGTCAGATTAACAAAACTGCTTTTCCAAAAAAATTTTGGCATGGAGAGCAGTTTAGAAAAAAGTATCAAAAATAGCATCAGTGAGAATGCATCGTGCAACCTTAACATACGGCTGCGGGGAACTCAGCGCTACGATATGCTGGTCTCTGAAAAAAGTGCTAAGTGGTGCCTTTGGTATGGGGTTTTTGTTTTAAATAGATAAGCATGTACCTAAATACTCCTCAGCTTTTGGGGAAATGAGTGGGAAACCGTTTTCTTGTACAAGTAACAAACCAGTATCTGTTAGGCCCATGTGCATAACCCTGCTCTCAAAATGCCAAATACCGAGTGCTCTTTTGGAGCCAGGCTGGGACTGCAGACCCTCTGACACCACCGACCCTGAAGTGGGGATGCTAAAGCCTCATAGCAGAAGGCATTGCGTTCCTTCTGCCGGGATGGTAAGCTTCTTCCAGTCCTGACTCTGAAACTGTTCAGGATTGGGCTTTTGGAGTGTCTTGCTACTATTTATATTCAGGCATGAATCATCCCATTTGATTCTCACTGTAATTGTCCATAAAGAAATGCAATCACAGTCATCCTGTTGACCTTCCCCTCTTCACTACATTCAGTGATTTACCATTCAGCAGTTGTCACTGGAGGTGATTTGAGTGCCCCCCCTTTGCTGCAGCCTTGTGTGCCACCGACGGTTAAATTGCAGCGCTTGCTTTCACATATGGTTCTTTCACTCAGCAAAGGCAGGAGTAGATTCCCCATCTGCTGTCACGGTGGGGTGTGATTCAGACAGGCTGAAAAAGAAACATTCCTGTCCAACTTACTTAGAGGGGTTTTTTTTAGGGAAACTGGTTGGTGACGTCACTGAAGTGTGAATCACTGCAGAGAAGTAGCTTCTAGAGCGATAAATGGCTGGAGCCTCTGTGCTGCTGCGCTTGAATTAACGGCTCTGGTCATTAGCAATATCCTCCTGTGTTTTACAATTAGATTCCTTCCCAGTGTCTACTGGTTGCAAAATAGGTTTTGAGGAAGAGAAGTCACGATGAAGCTGTGATGTTTGTGACGCTCAGTGTAAACTGGATTATCTGGTTGCCAGCCCCCTCAACACATACGAGACTCAGACAATTTTTAAGCCTAGCCATTTCAGCGAGGCTGCCCTGTATGCACCCTCAATGGGGAATGTATTGCTACTGAGGCCTTAAGCCCAGTAAGAGACATCTAGCTTTTCTTTAGGTGTGTTTGCATTGCTTTCCATGTGGTGTGCTGCTAAGGGATACTGTCTCAACTGGGTTGTGAAACAGCTAGCTTTATTTTTTTAAACAAAGGAAAAGATTTTAGTGTGAAAGAAAAGAATTTATAATTTTGTCACACTGCTGTAACAGGCTACAGTAAAATGTTTGTTGTAATCAGCAAGAGAATTTTGCAGGAGTAAGCCATCACATCAGAGGTTTCTGATAGTCCTTGCAGTATCCGCTCTGTGCCACAGAATCCCCTCCACAGTGCAAGTGTGCAGGGCATCTGCCTTTCCAGTAATGAATGACCCACAAAGGAAGGGGTTTATTGCAAGAGTATTTCATATTAGGCGAGAGGGAACTATCAGCTTTGACAACTCCTGTTTGTGTTTTTGTCTTTATGGTCATGTCTGGGTACAAATCTGGGCAATGGCGATGTTTGGGCTTCGTGTAAGAGATTCCAGTTACCTTTTACTTCTGTGCTGTTGTACTTTGGAGGGAGCTCGTGTGGTGTACTGTAGGAGCAGAGTGGCATTCTTGGCCATTGGGGTTAGTTGGATAGTTAGAAATGTCCTAGCTTTTTAAATCCTTCTGCACTCTGCATGCTTTAAAGCATTCTTATTTCATCTACAAACAAACAAATTCTAACTTACAATTTTTAGATACTTTTTTTTTTTTTGCGGTGGGAGATGACTGTGAAGGGCTCCGACAGCCCCAGGCGATAGCTGTGCTGTGTTGGGGGGGTGCCTACCTCTCTTTCCCCAGAAAGTAGATGTCCAGGATGCCCACAGTGATAGAGAAGAGGAAAACAGTGCCGTGGGTGGAAGGAAGTTGAATTAGGCTTGAAAAGGAGCTGTACTAACTGTACTAACCAGTCCAGGAAAAGAAACATCCATGCTAACAAACTTTGAGTGTGAAAGGACACAGATGTGGTACAACTTACGTGAAAAGATGCACTGGGAGCCCTGGCAGAAAATGAAAATCTAGGTATTTCTTCTTGAAATTCCTTTGTATGGTATTCCCTTGTAGCCAATCCTATTAACCGGTGGCTAATCTGCTTTGGAAAGAGCCTATGCTCTTGTGTTAATGCTGTTTGGGTACGCATTACCAAGGCAAATAAAAAATAATTTGAATTGTACACTGGGTTTTGAAAGAAAGAATGCATTGGCTCCACAGTGTTTGTGAGCTTGCCTGCAGGGTGCCAAAGCGTCTGTAACCCACTGCCTCCGCTGTAATCGGAGTTCTAGACTCGTGCCTCGTTCTCCCTCTTACCCTGGGTGTTCCTTAAGCAATTGCAATGCCCATTTTAGGTTCCAAATAACAAATAAAGTGCCCATCTGCTATGCTGTGAAAAACCCTGTAGGTTTTAAGGTTGACCACAAATGACCAAAGCACTTTCAAAGCATCCACATCTTCTTCATACTCTTTCCTCAAATGGTAGCGCCCAGTTGCAATTCTATACGGTTCTTTCTCTTGTGTTAATATGACAACCTCTCCAGCATCACTAAGGAAACAAGGTCCACCTCTCCTTTTGAGCAAAATTATTGCTCAATTAGCATTCCTTATAGGTTTTTGCTATCATATTTGACAGTGAAGCACGTAAATACGGATACCATTAAGAAAAAGTAAATATGTCAGTGATAACCCCTACAAAAAGCTGCACAAAAGGGACTGATTTGTGCAAAACATAGGAAAAGACATGTATGAGGGCCAGAAAAATCTATGTTTCAGCTCAGGGTTTCTTAAACAAGTACTGAGCAGGCTATGCTTATCCTAGTTACAGGGCCATCACCCCTTTCTCACAGCAGAAGGGGTCCCGCAGGCCGGAGCCAGCCGGGGGAAGCTGTTGTGCTCCGTGTCCCCTCTGCTTCCCTCCCCTCATCTCTCCCTGGCACTGGCCTCTCGGGTTGTTTCATACAAGACCTTGGTACTGTAACAGAGCCCTCATCTGTTCTTCTGTTGTGGATCAAGCCTAGAGATGCCAGCGGTGTCCCTGGATGGCTACATCCTAGCAGCTGCTTATCAGGAGCCCGGCTTGGAGAGAAGTGTGGGAACAAAATTCTCACATTAGGGTTCTTGCTGGGGAGCATTGAAGAATGTTTTGAGTTTGACTGTGCCTTTTTTTATATTTGTCTGCCTCTTGATATAATGCTGAAACTTTCCAAGAGTTTGTGGATATGTACATAGTTTTGGTTAGAAATATTAACAAACAGGGAACAGAACTGATGAGTTTCAGCCAGCATCCCCTTCGGTTTCAGGATGTAGTTGCCAATAAACTTGCACAAAACCTGACAACAGCTGTCAGTTTTTCTAAGGGAACAATTTGAGGTTTCACATACCAGTTTTTTGCTTTAGGCTTTATCTACCATTTACAAATATTTTTCTTTGATTAAATTCAATGTTCTTTGATTAAATTTCTCAGAAATAGAGCTTATAATTAAGTTCTAGTAAGATTCTGACTTTTTTTTGGCCAAGTCCAAATCCTGCTCTAAATCCATCTGGACACCAGCCCATGTCATGGTTCCTTTTCTTTTGCTCCTTGATGTTTGTTCTTGGTATCGATAAAGCTTTCCATAGCATATAACAAGAATGACTAGTATGTCTTGTACTTTGGCTGTCAGACACAGTAGACTGTTCTGGAAGGCTCTCCTGGTCCATGGCTGGCAGTGCTGTTAAAGCCATCCGTTGCGGGCCAGCGAGCACAGCAGGCACAACTCAAATTTACATGCAAGATTTCACCAGGGATGGAAATCTCTTTTTCCTCCAGTTTGACTGGGGCACCATTCCCAGTGCATTCTGCTAAGTGTGTGCATTGCTTTCTTCTGCTGACGACCTAATTTGTTCTGTAAATAGTACATGGAGCCTGTGGAGGTTTTGGCACGTGGCCTCTATAGTAATGAAAGTATGAAAAAAATCAGTAAAAGGAAGATTGTTTTTCACCACTTCTCCAAGAAGTCTGATGTTTAACAATGCTTCACTCATTCCAGAGGAAAAAAACAGAACTTAGCAGATAGTTTAGTAGGTAGAGAGATCCTTGGTTCCCAAAGGGCAAAACTGAAGCAGGGTACAGTAACAGAGGAACCAAGGTTATAGTTCTCATTTTTGCTTGAGCCCTTTTTCATTTCTGGATGTAGGTTACACTTTTAGTAACTCAATGTTTTTAGTATTTTTTCAGATAATGTATCACAAGTAGGTATTAAAACCGAACCTTAGGTTAAATGCCTTTACCCCCTCCCTCTGTATCCTCCCCACATAGGAGGAAAAAAATTACAAAGCAATTAGTTGACATTTCCCACCTTTGTAAAAGCTTTGGCTGCAAATGAAGGATCTGATCAGAAATAGTAAGGACAATGTCTTTGAATACCACAGTACTTTGATGGACACTTAAATTTCCAGCGGTTGTGGATGTGGTGATTTACTTCCAGCCATGCCTGGCCTTCATCAAGACAGTACACAAACTGTGGTGAACTGTAGAGACAGAGCAGAGTTATTAGTGACTTTGGCTTACCAAATGCTAAAACAAAGTCAGCATTTATCTCAAATTTAAAATGAGATTATTATAATGTAATCATCATCGCTCTTTAAGGGCTGCTCTTTAAATACAGATCAAATAAACACAGCCGTGCTCTGAAGCAGTACCCTCTGCTGTACTCAGCATCTGCGCTCTCTCCTGAGTGATTTTATTTGTGATTACCTGTAATCAGCCCTGGGTTTATGTCTCTCAGGAAAATAGATTTATGAAAAAGAAAGAAAACAATTACTCATTTACTTCCCTAGTCAGTTTAGCTGTAGTTTTAATAGCAGTTACATGAGCACTTGTGTTTTCTGTGTGCCTCTTTGTTTTAAACAAATCTCCATGATCTTGCAAGATAAGTGATGGGTACAGAGACCTTGGAAGAGGCAGCATGGTGCTGGGGATCCCTGTTACAGCCCGTGTGAGGACTTGAGTCATCCTGGTTCATCTGCTTGCAGCTCTCCAGCTCCCTTCAAGAGACACAGGGATTCATTTGTGTAGTTTTCAGCAGGATGAGCTTGAATGTTTCCCCTGTGGCTGTCTTTTTTTCCAGAAATGTGACTGACGTGTTAAACTGGTTGTCTCTTTCTTAGTAAGTTATGAATTTACCTTTCAAAGTCTACACTTCACTGAGCTTGCCTCCGATTCCTGAAATCTGAGGGATTTAGCGTTCTGGAGAGTAAAACCAAATTAGCTTGGTTTGAGAGAGGGCTGTGGATTTGTTCCTCAGACTCTGGGATCTAACTATTCATATTTCATTCAGGAATTTGTCTAATTCTAAGCCAGCATTTTCTGGATCACTGTTACATTATGGCAAAGTGTTCCTTTGGTTTTCTTTTAAAAACAGCATAGTCTTTCCTTTGTTTCCAAGTATTCAGATTCTGGCCACACATCTCCACTGACAGTATGTTAAGTCCTTTCAGATTGAATGTGCCTGGATTTGCAAAGCATGAAAATCCAAGCTGCTAATGTTGTCTCTCTGATTGTCTTCTCCAGATGCTTTTGTATGGAGTGGAGGGGAACCCAGTGCTGTTATGTACTGCTATCCAGATGTTCTACCTTAAGTACACCATGCTCATCCTGTCAAAGGGAGAGAGCCCCCAAGAGAAGATGGCAGCCAGAAGCAGCACCTGGACTCGAGTTGAACAGAGACATTAAAGCCTGGAGAGCTTCAGGAAATACAGGTAACATCCATTTCTAAGGGCTCTGAAGACTACCAGCTCTGAGGAAGCAGAACCACCAGGTGAAAACAGGTTCTGATTTTTTCCCCACAAGGTTTTCTGTGTTCAACACAAGTCCCTCAAATATGATGCTGCCATATTCCTCACGTTTCACTTCAGAGTGTTTTCTGGAGCCTCTGGAGGGTTGCAGTGGATTGTATTATGTGTTAAGGACAAAATGTCTGTTTAGATGGTAATGCCATACTCCTTACTTGTGTAATCTGGAAACTGGATCAAAGACTATTTGAACTCTTCACATTTAAATAATTTTAAAGCCCAATTCTGAATTAACATCTACCACTTCTGTTTTGGACAAGGTTTGTGCTAAAATTGATGTTTGATAATGGCCAGCCTTGTCCAAGTCTGTACACTTTAGCTTATTGACTCAGAACACACTGGGTACCTAGTTTGGAACATTCTGTTTTACCTTATGCCACCTCTATCAGATGCTAAAATTTCCTTGTAAGTGACATGCAGTGACTAAAACCTACTGTTCTAGCTGACCTCACCAAAAGGATATTATCACCTACACGGCTGTCTCCTTAAGAGTGTTAGCACTTTCACTGGTGACACGGAAAAGCACAGGTTTTACCTTTTCACTGACGTCAGTAGAAAAGAGGCTGGTTTACACAGAAGTAAATGAATAAGGATGCACTGCATTATACAATTACTGAAAGATAATCTTTTTTTCATTACCTTTATTAATTAGTGACTCACATGGTCACAGGACAAAATCCACACTGTTTTAATGACTTCTGTTACTGCCTCTTAACCCTGAAGAAAAAAAAAGATCCCTATAGTTCATTTCATTGCACTTTCCAAGCAGGATTTCCACTAGAGTGGGGAAGACACTGGCATGAGGAGTGTAAGACCAGGTCTTGCCTGCCCTGTCTTCTACTAATGGAGATGGCTGTAGAAATAATTCATGTTGTTTTTACAAGTGCAATGACTTAATTGTTTACTTTTGGTAGTGTCATTTGCCAGTTCAGTTATAGCCAAATTGCTAACTTTAAGTCAAGGAAAAGCTAAACACTAATTTCCAGGAGCTTAAGGCTGTATTTTAGGAAGGAGATAATTTAATGCTAATTAAAAAAAAAAAATAGTATTTTTTCTTGTGTAGCTTTATTTTGCATTGCACTGAGCTTTTCCAGACAGGAAAAGAGGGGAATGTCTGTGGCATTAGGGGAAACTGGATTACAACAAACTGAGGGTTTTTTCTTTCATGTTAATACTGTTTCATCTCCATGGAAAGTGACAAGTGTCCTGTGATTCCAGCAGACACTCAGTGATGAGTAGGCACGTTGTAAGCAGTTGGTACCTGGGGAGTTCCACCTGGAGCTTCACCCAATTCTTGTTTCTGTATCGTGAGAATCTGTTCAGTGATGGTATCTGATTTGCCCTGCTAGAGCAGAATTATGGGTACAGTAATTTGTATGGAGCAGGGAGCTTTTGTCCCATTTTTTTTGCAGAGTACTTGTATAATCATGTCCTATCTGAGGAGTAGAGTCTCAGGTGTTGCTATGTTACAGGTAACTGGTACAACTGGTACTTGCACTGTGGTAGAGGAGGGAAATACTTCAGAAAACAATTGCAGAAGAATCGATTAGGGAAGTTTGGCTAGAGTTCTAACTGCTTTTTTGGCAATAGTCTGCTGTCCATTTGTTTTGGGGTTTTTGTTGATCCTCGTCTTAAGTAGAAAACTATAGGAAAAGGAACATAAAGTGGTAACACTTTTTTGGGGGGGAGGAGGGGGGGAGTTAGAATTTTTCTCAAATATTCCTCGTGAGACAGTAGCCATGGCAAATCATAGAATCATACAAACACACGGTTAGAAATGACCTGCAAGATCTAGTCCAACCATCCTCCTATCACCAGTACTACCCACTGAGCTACTAAAACATGTCTCTCAGCACCTCGACCTGACGCTTCTTGACCACCACCAGGGACGGTGAGTCCCCCACCTCCCTGGGCAGCCCATCCCAGTGCCTGACCTCCCCTGGGGAGAAACAGCTTTTCCTGACATCTCATCTAAATCTCCCCTGGGGCAACTTGTGGCCATTCCCTTCAGTCCTATTTTTTAAACCACAGAACAGATAAATATTTTAGAGGTTTGATTTCACATCTATAAATTTGTGGCCTTTATTGTAGGACAGTTATATGTGAGCTAAATAGGAGGTAGAAGATATTAAAGGTTAGTTTTACACAGCTGAAAACGTAATAGAGTACAGCCTGGGTGAGGGCACACTGGTGTCCCTGGTTAATATACTTTGCAGTAAGGTCAAAGTGCCGTTTCTCCATCGCTTTTGTTTTTCTCTGTACCTCAGAGTGTACTTTACCCTGCTGTCAGGGAAAACCAACAACATTTATAGGAGTGAAAGGAAGGCTCGGAATAGTCATTAAGGTGTTTTCACAAAGCCTGGTTGCCTTAAACATGCAGAAGATATTTATGGGTCAGACTGGACTGCTGCTAAGTAATCCTCATTAGATCTTGCATTATACAAAGGCAAGAGTGTGCTATACAAGGTTAGTTCATAGACTGGTAAATAACTGGGAATATAATTTCATTTGTCAGATTCCATCATATTTAGGCAATTCAGTGCTAATAACGCTTGTCATAGGGCACCACAGGAAGGGCAGACTATGGACAGAGCAGACCGACTGAAAATGTAATTAAAAAAGAAAACCAGAAGTCATGCAAACCATCCTGTTAGTTTTCCATGTATCTGCTGCTAGAAATAGTATTTCTAGTTGTACAGTTTTTATTGAGACCTACCAGTGTCTTAGTACTTATTAGTGGAACTAACCTAATGGCTGAGGTCTACACATAGTGACATTTTCAGTTCCAAGGGAAATCCAAGAGAATTACTGTACAAATTTCACAGTTGCTGTGGGGTTGTATGGATTGGGGGTTTCACAGTTGCTGTGGGGTTTTATGGATTGGGGGTTTTATGGATCTTCCTGCAGCTTTTTTTTTTTTTTTTGAAGTTTCTATTTTGTACAGAACTTACTCTCTAGCCCAGAGGTTTGAATGTGGAAGTTAGCTTAAACTGGTAAATCTCTTCTGCTTCACATAGTTTTAGCCAGGACAATTCACAGGTCACTATCAGCTCTGCAATGCTAGTCTAAGTTCAAACCTCTTCAAACTGGCTGAATTCAAGTTGGGACTTTAGTGGGTCAGCCTCTTAATTTTGAACCAGTTTTAACCTATTTGTTCACAAACATCAAATTATTTGTTCCCCAGCTAAAATCCTGTGGTGCCTTTGCAGACCAGATACCTGCAGTGCGAGTCTGTGGGTCATTGAGATTTGAAGGTTTTGTCTTCAGAAAAGAGAATTAATTGAACACCATGGCTTTATCTGGTGTGATCATAGTTGTTACCAGTATACCTACTTCTGTATCCCCATGAAAAATGGGTTGTCTGTTTCACATTGAAACAGTTTATAAAAAAATAGTCGCTTTTACTGTGCCTCTGGCTTATGTCTTCAAATACGTTACTTCCAGCTGTAGTAGCAGGGAAGAGATTGGTACAATCTATGATAATTGCTATAGTGTGTATATACGCTGCTTGATAGACACTTTCCCCCTCGCTTTTTAATTCAGAATTAATTAATTTAGTATTACATTCTTCTGGCGGCATTATTGTAAAATCCAGGAGCTCCAGTAAAGAAAATCCTCTATCAATGTGTACTGTTATTATCCATGAGTTAGTAAGCCTAGAATCACAACTTAGGGTAAATTGACCAAGTGAATTAAGGGGAAGAAAAGAGTAGGAAGAAGTGGTGAGAAAAGGATTTTTGTGTAGAAAACTGATGTTCTCTATCTGAGATTGATAAATGTACTGTTGAATATATCCATTTCTCCCAGCACTGTTTGTGCAAGTGTGATTAGATTTCAAAGTAATGAACTAATTTTTGTGACAGAGTATCAGGCAGCAATTAGCCTGATTTTTCTCCTAGTGAAATTACTGAAAATTTTATCACTGCCTTTAGTGGGAACAAAGTTAGGTCCACCCTTAACCTTTGTTGTAGCTGTCTACATATGGAAGTGATTCAGCTGCTGAGTAACCGAACGTTATTCAATACTCCAGAGTGCTGTTCTTTAAGATGTCAGCACTCCTTTGACAGCTAACTATTAGAGTCAAGTTTCCAAGTCTGCTGTGTTAATCTGTCCCCTCTGAGATCAAACATTGCACCTTCTATAATAAGAATGACAACATCTTAACAGGCCAGATAGTTATCAGGGATGCTTGGAATCACTTATGTTTTGTGCTGTTTGTCTCTCCTTAACCTTCACGTGCTTTTCTACAAACGGCAGAAATACTGACATAGGTAGAAAAAGCTGTCTGTCTTACTGAAGTCGGTCTCAGTTCCAACTGAAGCAAATCACATCCTCAGAAAGCAGCATTGCAGCAAGGAAAGGGGACCTAGTCAAACCTGGAGGAGTAGGTCAAAACTCTGACCTACTGTAAAAGCTCCAAGAGGCACTTTGGTGTTTTGAAAGGTTCTTAGAGGTGTGTAGACATCCAGGTTCATGTTCCCAGTGCTCATCCTGCTACTGCGAATCTTCTGAGAACTGGTGCTTTGATTATAGCTTCAGCTGCTGGAGACAGGGTAGAAGTGTGACTTGATTGAAATGCAGAGGCTTAAAAAACAAAGTGTATAGGAATGGCAGGAGAAAAGAGCATGACTGTGATGACAGTCACTCAAACCTCAAAGGTTTTCTCTTCACGGACGATTGTGTGTCTTCGAGATCAAAATCGATGAATGTTTCAAGTGCTCTTGCAAGTCCTGTGCAAAACCAGGAATGAGTGGATTTCTCTCATTTAGCAGCTACTAAGGTTAGATTCTCACTGAAGTTAAGGTTGTGCAGTTGAGTCTTAAGTAAATTATTACTGTTTCTCAGAGCTGCAGTGGACTTGTAATTTTTCAGCCTGTGCCACTGCCTAAGAACCGTTCTCACGTTTGGCTGTATTCTCCTTGAGTGCTGCCTGATAAAACTCCTGGGTGGGTACAAGCCAGTTGTCGTTCTCATCCCTCCCTCTTATCAGCAGCGTAAGTGGATCGCTGTATGGCAGCCTGTCACTGCTCTCAGCAAGAACCCACATCACACGCTGATACAGTTCAAATTGGAAAAAAAGACTTAAGTGATATGACTAAAGTGTTTATTATTAATCTTAGTAGAATTTGCCATGAATACTCTCATTTGTATAAAACAGCTGCTACGATCTCCACTGCAGATGTAACAGTCAGCTCCCTTCTAATACTAAACCAGAAATTTTGGGAAGACTCATAAGGATGTGTAGGATGGAAAGGGACTAAGATTGTTAAAGTTCTGTGTTGAGCTGCACAGACTACTTGTAACTTGTGTTATATAAAGTTTTTAGTAAGCTTAGTTATAGATTTCACAAAGCCCGGTGTTATTAGCAGAACTAAGGGAGATAAGAGCAGAGGAGAATGCTACACTGGACAGCTAGTGTGTTTAAAAATACATATTTATTTCTTCCTTTTTCTCCTTCCAACTGTGTCTTCAGCTCGAGTGAGGTGTAAAAACTCATGTGCTACTCCCTGCTGTGTGTGGACTGTGCAAGTAGATACTCTAAGCTTTTGAACTACTCTCCTGTCTAGCTTGGAAGTGGTGTATCACTTGGCAAGCTCAGTCCTGCCCAGAAACTGAGAACTTATGTCATGAGCTGGACTGCAAAGACAAAGCTAAAGTTACTTTCTGTTTATAAATTTCTGACAACTATTGATCACCCTTCAAATTACAGTATTTCACATGAGAGTTTGTTGGTAGAGAACTTCAAAGATGACTTCAGTGCGTGCACTTTTCTCAGCTTTATATATTCCAGGCAAAAATCTGAAGCTGAAAGGTAAAATGTGTTATCACTGACAGAAAATAGACTTCAGAATCCCAGATGGCAGCTTGCAGGCTTTCCTAATACGTGGAAGTCCCAGGGCTCTTTCTATAAATATCTAGGACCATATGCTCCTACATCACTGAAACATCAGTAAACTCTTTTCTGTGACATCCCTTTGGAAAAGTGGGACAAGTAGCATCATAGTAAGGGCATCCAAACAATCCAAGACAGGCCAGTGTAGACATTAAGGTCTGTACTGTGTGTCTTCCCAACTCAGCTTTTGGCTCGGTCTTCTTTCTTACTAGTGCTTGGAATAGGCTGATAGTTGAAGTTCAGGAGGAGATGCAGCAGTACTTAGAGCATAGATTTGCTGAACGGCGCTGCTGCCAGACCTGCTTTGCTGCAAGAGTGCCCTGATGGCTCTCTGTGCTCCCTGTTCCTTTGGGGGGTCCTGTGCAGCATGACCTGTTCATATCCTCATGGTCCAGAGGCTCAGGTTTTCATTCTGACTTTTTTCAGGTAAAATACAGTTGGTTTCCCTGGTACTTTGAGGGAATTAACACTAATTACCAATTAGTGAAAGAGATTTAGTCCCATGAAAATCACTATGGATGAAATGGAGGGACACAATACTGATGTCAAAGTCTAAATAGAGCTAATGCTTCAAAACAAATCAGAATTAAAGTCTGAGTTAGTTACATTTGAGAAATCACTGGTTTTATACTTGAGGGTTAAATCCTTCTCCTAATTCAGTACAGTCTTTCTGTACTGGAATATAGAACTACATTTTGCAATTGATATCAGAAGCTTTATTCCTCAAAGGAGGAGTTTAATGGATTAGGCACTGAATGGAATATAATTCCTAGGTTAGTCATACAGGGCTGCCTGTATGAATTTGGGCAAATGACTCTACCGAGTGTCTTTCCTTCTGTGGGAGGAGATAATAGCATTTTCCCACTGCCTGGAAATGCTGAAGAGCTCTCCGTTAAGAGTGGCAAGGCAAGGCACATAAATCCTGGCGTTGTGAGACAAGGAATTATTTGCAGGCAAAACATTTTCCCTGGCCCTTACATTTAAGAATCCTATTGTCTTGCATGTGCAAAGTTTCCTTAATCCATATTAACAAAATCCTCTGTGTACTTGAATCTTCTGAGCACCAGTTGAAGAAGTCATACAGCAACTTTAGACTGTTCCTTATGTTTATGCTTAGCTCTACCTGACTTTCTCAGTCAAGATCTGGTGGTGGATTAAATGTTTCTGGCTGGATCAATTGGGGGGAAGCCCTGAGGGGAGCTCCATTTCAAATAGTAATGCCGCTTTCTATGTTACCACTGAACTTGGAGTCATGGGGAAAACACTAAAGTAAGGGGAAATATTCCAAGTTTGAAAGAAACCCCAGATGGATAACATTGAAATGGTTCAGTCTGAAGGACAAATGGTCCCTCACGAGCACCATTAATTTTTGGTGCCAGCCACAGAAGGTTGCAATTAAGAACAAGGAGGCACAGAGATGAAACTGCCCCACAGAAATCATGTGCTCAGAGCTCTGTCCAGGCACTTCAGAAAGTTCTTGTGCTGTCATTCCATCTCCTTACCCACCCTGCATACGAACCAAGGAGCTTGGCTCTGTTGTTAGCAGCCCAGAATTTCTTCTTATCAAAAGAACTTAATCCTTTTTATCAGTCATTCTTTTTAGAGAGACAACAGGCCTCAGGATGAAATGGGAGACAACATTGCTCTTGCATCTAGCTGCAGTAGGGTGTTGCTCTTAAAGCAGCTGGGGCTGAAGGCTGTGCCAATGTATTTTGCCATAATAGGCTTCTTAAACAATTTAGCCTATCAAAAACTGATGAGAGATGGTCTATTTGCTACAGAAGGCATCTAGGAATCAAGAAGTGCCAGGTTTGGAGCTTCATTTCTGCCAGACCCACTCTCAGTATCAGTAGGCAGGCTATTTATGACTCAGAAGTTAACCAGTTTCTATTGACTCTAACTAGATTGAATGGTCATCTAAATACTCAACCACCACCAGTCTCTGCCTCAGTTATTGTGGAATATCATCATTAATCCTTCCTGCAATATTGCAGGACTTGTATACATAATTTTCTCAATCTGCTTTGAGATCCTTTGAATATGTAATTATTACTAAGACTTCAGACATGATAGTGCAAGCCTCCACACTTCCACAAAGAGCAGCATTTTATATCCAATAAATTCTAATAATGAAACTGACGTGAAATAATGAAATTCTTCAAGAAGTTTGGGACCCATTTCCTTGTTGTTACATGGTGTAATCTTTCCATCATCACAAGCCCAAGCAAAATCAAATCAGTGAAAGCTTTACCTGACATCCTTTGGCAGACTGAATGTTAACTCATTTTCAGATTGATTTAAATACAAAATTGAATTAGCAGAGCTAAAAATACTTCAGCAGTACTGCACTGGTGGAAAGCAATAAACACTTTTATGCCAGATAGTCTAAGGAAGACTGGACAGCAAACCCAGAGAAAATGATAACCAGTTTTTTTCCTGTTACCATGGAAATACAGCTACAAAGACTTGTGTTTAGGCTATACAGACCTCATGAAATACAGCTTGTCAGTTGTTTTTATAAGACATAAACCCTTTCAGCTCCATGGATGCAGAACAGTTCCTAACAAGGAGAAAGGAGAAGGTGACTGTTATAAATGAGATGTGTGTGGTGCCTCATCAGTCCTCAAAATAACAAGGCAAAGCCATTATAGAGGCCTCATTCTAATTTAAACATCCATTTGTTTATGCTATCATTAATGTGTTTCTTGGGTGATTTTGTTTAGATCTTGTGCCTCTTAACCCATATGACTGTATTCCTGAAGTATGTGGATACAGTCATGCGACTTGGTTCCCTCGCTGCATCACTTGCTCTGCTATGAGGAAAGACAGTGCGATCTCTAATCCGTGTTTAAAATAAGACTGTTATTTTAAGCGACCTTTTCCTACTCCTTTTGCATCTTTGCATGCCTGAGGGATTCCCTTTGGAGTTCCAGTAAACAGAACAGCAGCAGCTCTGCTCCGTGCATCAGACACCCTGTGTTTCTGTTCCTGCTTGAGCACTGCGAGCTGAGCAGACGGGGCTGGAGGAAGGAGCTGGGAAAACCAGCACTGATTTTAGACACTTCCAAAAATTTAGAGGTAAGACTGTAAAAGTGTTAGCCTTTCAGGGAGAAAACAAGACTGTTAGTCCAAAACACGGGTATATAAATTATTCTGAGCACCATTGTGTAAATAAAACACTTTCAGCAATTGTCACTTAAAGATCATATACCTGAGAGGCGTTTCCCATCTCCCAATTAACATTGGCCCGTGGCTCTTTGCATTTCCCTTTTGCTTTCCAATGTGCAACAGAGCAAATCTGCTTTTCATAATGAACCTGTGCCCATGGCAGCACTTCTGCAAATGCACGAGAGAAGACTGAATTTAATGGGATTATTCATAAACCTAAGTTAATCACAGGTTTGTGGTATCAAAGCCAAGGTTCCTAATCCAAAGGAATTACCCAGAGTAGATCTAGGATTGCAGAAGAATCTCATTTCATCTGAGCTGAAGGACCTGAATTGAATGATTTTGAAAATTAGGATCTTGTGACTTACCTTGGAAATGACCTGAGGATAACTCACCCTTGGGAGTTCTGGAAGGAAAATGGCACCCGAAGGTACCAGGGTGTTTCCCACAACTGCAGTTTCTGCTGTTGCTAAGGCACAATATCCTAGAGACTGATTCCCCAAACCTTTGACTTGCACAATCAGGTGGTAGTTGTTGACCTGGGATGTGCCTCGCACAGAGCTGTCTACAAATAAGAGAAGCTTGTCAAGGATAATTCTTTTGCAACAGCTTGAGGAACATAAAATTAAGATCCTTTTTGTGTTAATTGCTGCTGAATAACCAGAGCAGCTACTTTGCTATAGTGATAATTATGTATTCTTAATTTTGTGTATTCTCCTGTATTTATTTACTGAGGGTTCAGTTGAGTTTTGTGATCGCCAATGGTAGTAAGGTGGGGGATGTGACACCTCTGCCAAGCCTGCTAGAAGGGAAGAATTGGGGGCACTTCTGTGTCACATTTTTCATTTGTCACTGCAGGTACTCAGGGGGTATAGTTATTCAGATTTAGGGAAGTCCTCCCACTCAGACAAGTTAACATAGCTATACCAGCTCCTAAATCCTTAGGCACTGGGCATCCTAATCTGCCTGGTGTGCCAGTGTGATGGGCTGGATGGAGATGATGGTAAACTGTTTCATGATGGGCAGTGTTTCCTTGGGGAGGACAGCCTCAAACCCATGAGAAATCCAGCAGTTTGCCACTGAGTTGCAGGCTGTAACCTACCTTTCTCTCTGCCTGGTTTCTCTGTGAGCAGAAGACAGCCCTTCCCAAACCACTCTGTGTGGACCTTTCCTCTAGTTCCAAAACTTTGCTGGATTACCTTCCTGCTTCCTGGGTACAAGTAATCTCATTGACCGGAGTCAGGCATGTCAGGAGTGGGAGGAGATGTAGGGCTTAAGCTTGTGTTAAAGAAGCCTGGGATGGAGAATTATCTCTGAATGTTCTTCCCTCCTACATTTCTGTTGAGCTGGTGATGCAGCTTTCCGAAATGATTCGGTAGTGACTAATACCTGAAAGCCACAGAAATTTCTCTGAACCCTTGAATGAGGGAAGATGTGCTTTTCTGTTACCGTGACGGAGGCAGAGGATGTTTTTGCTTATGTATCAGAGGGTGAGATTTATATCAGACTGCTGTGTCAGTACAAAATTAATAGCTGCCAGGAAAGAGAAGTTAGGGAAGCCTGGTATTTTTCAACCTGTTTACCCAAAACAGAGCTATACGGATGATGTGTTTCACCATTAAACTGTTCCTGGAACAAGGGTAATCAACTGAATGACAGCTGTATTCTGAACATTAGAGGAGCAATATCAGACTAGAAGGCTGGAAAAAAATCTAATTTCATCTGTACCTTTCTTTTTGTAGGTGGTTGCTTAATTTGGTACATGTTTTCAGTGATGATTTAGTTAAAAACAGCCTTCACGTAGTCTAAGAAACTAGCTGTCCAGACTGGTCATTGTTCCTGAGTGTTGTTCTGACTTCAGTCTTTATGTAGAACATGAACAAGGACTTTAAGTGATGGCCATGAGCTGTTTTTCCGGGGTAAAAAAACCCCACTTTTCCCAGTTTCATGAAAACAGTTAAAATGCCTGTCTCAGCCTGGGCTTTGTTTTCAGGTGCCCTTCCCAATGCAGTGGTCAGCTTCAGTAAGATTTTGAAATGCCAAAATAAGTGAAAAATACATTGAGGAGCAGTTCACAGACTTGAATCTTTAATTTCAAAGCGAAATAATAAGTGTTTTCTATGCTACTGCATAAAGAACATGGAGAGGTGACCAGGGACATGCCTCTGTGCCCTTGTAACACAGCAGTGATGTACGTTTAAACAGAGCTCTGTAACCTGTGAGTCTCTTAAGAGCTGAAACTGCTCTGCCTTCCGTTATTACTCACGAGTTCTCATGTTCTATTGTTGTATTTCCAGGAGATTTTTCTGGGTGTAAGATGTCATTTGCACAATGTCCAAGGCAGGAGAATCTACTACAGAGCCAGCCCATTGAAGCCCAGGCCAAGAGATTTATTCTTCAGCCAATAGAACATGTGATTAAAAACTTCTCAGGCTGGATATTCTGTTTTGGGGGAGCAGACATGTAACCTTTGTAGTTCTCTTTTCCAACATTTGACAAGGTTAATTTTTTTGTAGCTTTTTTAAAAGGAAAGTAATTTTTCCCCTAAGTCTCTTTGCTCGATTTCCCTTCCTCTTTCATCTCCTACTGATGCAAAATAATAAGCACAGTTTGTTGCCACAATTCCAAGTTATGGGTCTAAAAAAAAAATCCTTAGCTATTTTAGTCCCCTGCCCATATGTATTGACTCTGTAGCTGTACTTTCCACAATTTTCTATGGCTGTTACCTTGGCATGGACTTTAATCTTTTGAGGCTCTTTCATATAGCACACAGTGACTGCAAGCACACAAAATGAACTCCAAAAAGACCTTTCATTGCACTGCAAAAAAAAACTGTAATCCAACCTGTCATTATTGGTGATGCATCGTGTGGGAGTTCACAAAGCATCAGGCAGCGTTTTTCAAGGATAACGATTTGCACGTTCTTAGCTGTACTTTGTAATCTGCACAGGGGGAAAAAATCTGCTCCAAAGTAAAACTTTGTGTACTGGATTTTCTTCCCAAGGGAGGTGAGGACGGGAGTCAGCGGGGGCAGCAGCATCTGCTGGCAGGTGCATCGGGAGGTGATCTGGTCGAAGGCTTTCTGCTGGGAGTCACACAAAATCTCAGCATTGCTCAGGTCGTTACAAAGTGCCACTCGGAGTAAGCAGTGCCAAGGCATTACATTCCTACTGCTTAGCTAACTTAAAGTCAGATGTGAAAACCTAGTGGAAAATCTTACATCAATTATTACTAAAGCGCCTCTTTTCATATAAAACCAAGGAGTTCCATGACAACTGCTCTGTCGTGTGCTTTTCTTTCTCTGCAGTGTATTAATTTGGTTATTCAGAGTTTTATCACTGGAGTGGTGTAGGGAGTTCAAGACTTTTGTTTTTGTGGTAACAGCACCTAAACAGCTCTCCAAACCTAGAGCTTATTCCTGGCTCCAGAAGAGACAATCCATCCTTCAGCCTCTAAAAACATTCCTTTGTTTAGTTCACGTGCTTGTCTGCTTTCTGCACGCTCTCAAAATAGATAACTGACTTGTGTTTCCTGAGGCTTATGCTCTATAACTGTTCAAACACTTCAGTACAGAACAGGGGAGAACTGCCCAGCTGTGTCTTACCTTCTGCAGGTAAAGAAATTGCCCATGTCCTTGGATCAGTCTGGAACGTACCCTCTGAAGGGTGGCTTGGATTGCAGCTTGTTTGGTGGGGAAGGGTCTAAAGACTGCACGTTGGGTTTGGTGGCACAGAAATTTATCTAAAATACAGTGGCATTCAATGTGACAAATATTTGTAGAGGCTCATTCATTTCCCTAGTGACCATTTACCAATCATGAGAACATTAATTGCATTGTACTTACGGGCACTGTGAATGAGAGCCTGGTCTTTTTTTGGGTGGAAAAGACGGAGCCATGTGTACCTTCCCATCGTTACCATCTTCAAGCTGATTCTATACTCATTGCCTGTAACAGTTACTGAAACTTATGCCGAGTTTTACATCCCGGGGCTGCCTCAGAGTCCCACTGTAAATGAGAGGCAGTAAAAAGAGGAAATTCATAGCACCTTTTCCCTGAGGCATTTAAGGCCCTTACAGTGTTTATCAGCCCCGTTTTGCAGGCTCAAGGTTGCCAGCTCTTAGGATACTTGTTGTCTTTCCATCTAACCTGTCTGCTGGCGCTTTTGATAAGGCTCGTAGAGAAGCAGTGTGTTTTGATTGCCCAGAAACCCTTTAAAGTGTAGCCTCAGGCTTTAGGCACAGGTGGTTCTTTCCACCGGCTGCTATTGAAACCCTTCAGCTCAGCAGCTGGAGATGTTGTTCACAGACTGTCTGTATCTTAGGTGAGGTCTCTCTCTTGGGAATGTGTGGAGGAGGCACACTTGCCAGCTCCTTGCTGGCAAAACCAGCTCCTTGCTGGTTTTGTTCTTACAGAGTCAGAAAGCAAGCTTAACCTGATCATTTGGAGTTGAAGAACTTACTCGGGCGTGTGTTATATTTGCATGTACAATATGTGAAAGGAAATCAACAGTCAGAACATCTGCTGGGCGAGAGCATCTTCAGCTGCCTGCCTGTCTCCCTGTGACAGCTAAATCTCCTGGTGACAAAACTGAAACAAAATGCCATGTTTAGTACAAATGATGAGAATGCAGGGCCTGGATACTGGTGGTCCTCATCTCCTGCAGTCATCTGCACCGCTCTGGACTGGATGTAGTACTTCTGGTTTGATGGGGTTTCCTTCTGCTTCACATTGAGATCAGCTATGGCTCAAAAATGCAGCAATCACTCAAACCTGAGTTGAGGCCTCGGTCACTCACTTGGGGTTTACTCAGGGGTGGGGTTGTTTCTAAAACATTCTTTTAGTACCTCGTGCGAGTGAAACCCAATTCTCTTCTCTCTCTAGCAAGAGGGTGAGGTAGCCAACAAATAGATATACTGCTTAGAGGGCCTGTGACCTCAGGGAGTTTCCCTGATGTGAACAGTGTCCATCCTTTTATTTCTATTTATTTTCATTCAGTGTTGCTTAATCTTTCAAAATGAAACCTACTTTGAAGTAAATAGTTCAATCTTTACATTTGCTTTAACTGTGAAATACTCTTGTGTTCCGTGCTAGAGGTACCCGCCTTTCTGGTCAGAGCATTGCAAGGCTCTGCCTTTGTTTCTGTACTGATTGCCTGTGTGTTGGCAGCTTACCCAGCCAGGTAGCATTTGCTAAATGCAAATTGAATGGCGACGTTAGAGCCATATGGTTTGACGTGTGGGGGGAGTCCCAAAGGGACCTGCTAATTGCCCGGTCAGAAATGGGTGTCCCTCCTCATGAGGGATATGGGAGTTCCGTTACTGTTTTGCAGGATTGTTCTGAGGGGGAAGCATTAACAAAGCACCTTACTCAATGCAATCTATTCCCATTAGTATGAACGTGGAGACAGGCCGTGTGAGGGTTAATATTTGGAGCCAATATGTAGAAGCTAGCGCTAGGAGAAGGCTGTTGTGTTAAATGTCAGCGCTGTGGATTGCAGCACTACACTTCTGCACCAATTCTGTCTTTGTTCTCCAGAGTTTTTGTTGCAGAGTGGAGCAAATGACAAGTACCCATTAAAACTCATTTAGCCTTCACGCTATGAATCCTTGTGGAGCTGTGGTGTGAAGTAACTTTTGCCTCTTACAAACATATGGAAATGCACAGCAAACCTTTCATAAGGTCTAGAATACAGCAAATACTACTGTTAAAAGCCACCTTCTGAGACGTGACGCAGAGCAGCGTGACCCGTGCAAGCCAAACCAATGCATTGAGGCAACCATCACGCTGAAGACAACAAAGCATTTCAGACAGAAAAAGACTTCTTGTGATTAATCACAGATTTTATTCTCTGGCTCACACCTCATTTTCATCAGCATAATAAGCCGGGGTGCAGTGGACTTACTCCTGATTTATAGCAATGTGAGAGGAATATAGTAGCAAATAGGTCATATTCTCTGCTGATTTTTGCCTTGCATCATGAGTGCCTGACATCTGTGCTGCCCTTAAAATGCTTCCTGTTTCATCTAGGAGCTTTTTATACCATTTGTGCTCGCTGTGTAGGGGAGAGGAAAATTAATCGCGGTCTAAATTAAATCCCTTTGGGGATGCATTTAGATATGACTAAGGGGACATCTAAAAATATGTTAACATGCTTTAAAAGTATATTATGGAAAAGGAGCACTGTAATACATGTTTGTAGGTAAAGGTGATCTGTAGATTGAGTGTGCCTTCATGGGATCCCCTCAATAAAATAGCCTATTATATTGTCTGTCACCACTTCAGCTTTCGACGATGTCCACAATGTATTACCTAAGGTGTTACCTCGACATCAGAAGGACATGGAGATGCTGGGAGGACTGGAGCCCCTCTGCTATGAAGACAGGCTGAAAGAAGGGGGTGGTGGTGTTCAGCCTGGAGAAGAGAAGGCTCTGGAGAGACCTTAGAGCCTCTTCCAGTCCCTCAAGGGGCTCCAGGAAAGCTGGGGAGGGAGTTGTGATCAAGGAGGGGATCCATAGGATGAAGGGTAACACTTTAAAAGAGTGTAAATTTGGACTAGATATAAGGAAGATACTTTGTACAGTGAGGGGGGTGAAGCACTGGAACAGGCTGCTCAAGGAGGTGGTAGATGCCCCGTCCCTGAAACCATTCATGGTCAGGTTGGAAGGGGCTCTGAACAAGTTGATCTGGTGGAAGACATCCCTACTCATTGCAGGGAGTTGGACTAGATGTTTTTTTTGAAGTCACTTTAAACAGAACCTGTTCTACAAATTCCTTCTACTGCGTAACTGAGAATCATGCAGAATTTGCCCCTTATTTACCATTCCATGATATCTTAATGCTCACCTGAAAATACATAATTTTCTCCCTATTTCTGACTTTCATCCTGAAGATTAACACTTGTAGTTTCTCTGGGGTTTTTCCTGACAAGCAGAATAATTTTAACATAAAGGTTTAAGTATACTAGGAGCTTAGAACAGCTGCCTAACAAGAGGGTTAAGCCATCTCACCCTGTATGAAGGTCCTGAAATCACCCCTACTTCCATATTAAAATCCTGCCTCCTTCTGGCTTTACGTTTGGCTAAGCAGTACCATTTGCTGTTCAAAAATATGCTGGAAAGTTTATCTATAGAACCAACGACAGAACAGTCCCTGTCTCTAAAATAGTCTCCTTTTAGCCTGCTTATCTCTTCCCTGACATTTCTTACTGAGCATCAGTGAGCAGGCAGCTCTGTACTGACATCTGAAAGCAAGTCTATGGCAGCAGCGTGCAAAAGGCTATGGAACAAGCAGGCACGTGGTTTCTATATTTTCTCTCTTTGTTTACTGTGGTCAGAATGCCAAATGGCAAATTAAAAGAATGCCCTAATCCCAAAGAGTAAGGCACGGTATTTTTCCTTCCCACATGGATGGTTGTGATTATCTTTGGGGAGGGACAGCATTTTATACTTGTTCTTTTGATACTCAGTTCTAGTCTTTTCTCTGGGAGAACAAATAATTGCTGAACTTTTTGGTATAGACACTGTATTAGTTCTATAAATTGGACTATTTTAATTAAACGTTTGACTAAATTTTCAGAGACTAGCACATGTGATCTGTAAAACCTCCAGCTTTTAACGTGTGAGATAAAGGAAGGAAGAAGCTGGGGATGCTGGTGTTACCTTGCCGTGTGTGCAGAGAAGTCTGCAGGCAACACTGGCACGTTGCTTTGCTCTGTGGAAAGCAGTGCAGATGTGTTTGGACCACACTGTGTGCTCATAAATTCAGAAAGTGTCAGGTGAAGCAGACAATACTAAGACTGGAAATAAGTCAGGAAACCGTTTTCCAAGGTATCAACATTATCAGGATTGACCTGAAGGGTCGGAGCTGGCGGAGAGAAGCCCAGCAGCAATAAAATGGCAGTGTTCTCTTCAAAGTCAATTTAAGCTCGGACTGATGAGTCACTGAAGCACCTATTAAATGGCAGATGGTGCTTATGACTGGGCAGGAGAATGACTGTGTGTTATTCTTTCAGAGGGCACTTACTGAAGTCAAAATGGTTGTTAGGAATTAAAAGGCAAGCTTAGAATCAATGGCATTTGTTTTGTTTTGGTTGCAGGCTCCCTGATAAGGTTGAGCAGGACCATAATAGTTATGTTAAAAGGACTTTGACTTCAGAGAAGGCATCATCATTATTTAAGAAAACAAAGTCTCTGTGCCTTATGAGGTCCCAAGATACAGCGAAGTACACAGTATAAATTGTTTTCAATATGTAATTTAACTGAGTGGCTCCAGTCAACTGTCTTTATACTTACAAATTTAGGCTATTATGTTTGGTTTTAATTATTTATTGTGCAAAGGATACATAGTACAATGCTTGTGGAACTAAAAGTAGACTAGATGGTATGTAATTCTGTGACTGTAACCTGAAAATAAAGGGTTTAAGTAGTAAAGAATGTATTTGGAGACCCTCGGAGCCTTCTAGGAAGTCTTCCCTGACAGCTCCTCTCTCCTTTGTGAGCTAACTTCCCCATCAGCCTCCTTTTTTTTTTGATGCACAATCGTCAGGAACTCTTAAGAAACATAAAAGTGGGAAAGTTTTGGTGCTTTGGGGTGCACATTGCCCCGTTAGGGACCCAGCTTACGCTCTGGAATATGAACTGTGACTCCTTAGCGTTACCACAGCAACGTTTTCAGCTCCAAGTTCCCTAGGTTTTTTTATTTTTTAACTATTCTATGAAATGTTCTGGATTTTTTTTAAATGCTTATGTGCTTTTGCTGATATTTTTCTTGGAGAAAAAACACTTTCCAAATACTTTTAAGCATTAAGAATTCTTTTTAAGTAAATAAAAACCAGACAGAGCTTTTCTAGTCCATTTTTCACACTGAACTCCTAGTCTCAATCTGCTTCAAAATGGTAACAGTATACAAGTTTACCTGGATATAAGGTAAAAAAGGAGGCTGCTGAAGACAGATGTATTAGAATCACTATTTTTATCAGACTCTAGTGGTTTTTCTTGTCTTTCCTGGATACCAGCAGTAGGGCCCTGGAAGAATAGAACTAATTAAAAAGCACACAGTAAGCTAAGATTTAAAGTGATTTTTATTTTTACTTTTTAATATGCTATAAAGGTTACTTGCGATCAGCACCTCGCTATGGTGGGGCAGGTGAGCCTGTTTTACAGTGGTGCCATTTCGTTGACTTTGATGGGGCTACTAACCAGGGAAAAAGGGGAAAAATAAGAGCTCTGAAGTCCTGAGTGCATTATGGTAGAGTGGGAATGAGCCACTGTAGTTTTCAGGTAACTACACAGTCTTTTCAGTTTGAGATATATTGTTGATAGCAAGATAAAAACCTGAAAGATAAGTTAACCTCTTAATTTAGACAAAATCAGCTATAGATACTTATTTTTTTCTGGCAATACTAGGATGACATCAACCCTTTAGAGCAATGGAACCAGTGTCAGTCTCACCCAGTGGCATCTCCCACTGAGAGTTAGTCCTGTTATTCTGAAGCTGATCAATATGCATTAGGGCACACTTTAGTCTTCCTTTCTCCTCTTTCTAATGTGAATAATCACTTATTTGTGCATTGTCCCCAAGTACATTCCTCTAAGTTATCCACTTCAGTGAAATGCATAGTGAGAATGTTTGCATAGGTTAACAACTTAAACATGCCATTCTGTGTTTAATCTTTGCTTTATATGTGACCTCAGTGGCTGGAAACCTGGCTGTACTTCAAGGAAATGTTTAGACTGTTTCTAGCAGCAGATAGAGTAAGCTTGGACATAAAGGATTTAATCTTGAATTAAATGTGCTGAACGTTGGCAACTTTCACTGTATCCTCTGGAATTCAGGATATCTTTGTGTCAGGTTTCTCATCAGGATTATCTGAACTCATCTCCCTAAAATAAGTTGCTTTCAATGCTAAGGAATGAGTTCTGAACAGATCTCTAATTTTACACGTGGGTTGTGGTCTGAGCTACTCAACTGATGTCAGTCCTGGGTACAGGAACCCTGTACAGTCAAGTCTCTTGGTCTTTAATAAACTCAAGCTAGAGACTTGGTTTAGTTTAAAAGATGGTCAGAATAAAGCTTCAGCAACAGATACCCCTGCACTTTGAGGAACTTCTGTGTCGGGATAAGTTCATGCTCATCTGAGTAACCACTGTCAACCTTGAATCAGGCCTAAATAAAATCTCAGGTTAATGAAACAGGCTTATTACACAGGTGGCTGCTCAGGTGACAGGATTAGGGCACTTGCAGAGGTCATGTGGAAGAAATGGATCTTGTCCCCATCCCTGTAGAAACCATCAGTTTGTAACCTCCCTGACCCTCAGATGATGGGGAGGTAGAAAACATGTGAACTGACAGAGTGATAGGTGTCACCTTTCTGTGCTTTGGGTTTTGATGGCTTCCACAGATTAGGTCCTTGTCAAAAAGCACAGAGGACAGTTCTGAATGATGTCACTAATATATTTTAGCCCCTTTAAAAATATAATGTGATCGGGACTCCGTGATAAGCCTAACATTACCTTTTGATTCTGGTATAGTAGTGTACCAATGCAAAATAGATTTCTCAAAGATGTGGTCTCTACATATGCTTTATTTTAAGAGGACCTCTGGAGAAGCTAGAAAATCCCACATAAACTGTAATTCAAAGTTCCCTCCTTTTATTTACTCAATAGCTAGAGTGGCCAATTCCAGGCATAATAACCAGTGAGAAACACATGGGCTATTATATCCCTCTGGATGCAGACAAGTGTGGGTTTAACCAGATCTTGAATGAGGTGCTACCTTGTGCCTTCTTGTGTGATGCCACTCCAATGACAAACGAGCCTGTTCAAAGCAGTACAGATGATTCACTCTTAAGGAGGAAAAAAAAAATGTCTGTATATTTGCTGTATGTGAATCACCGTGGAGAGGCAAAAAGAGCGTGAATAATTATGGGCTGCTCCTAAAACCCTTCGTAAAAGACCTTACAAGAGTTTTTCTGTAGTATCCAGAAGGTCTGAAGAGTAAAGAAATGGAGACTCTGCTTTGTTGGTATTGCTGTCACGACCCAGATGTCAGTTTTGCAAGAAACAGCAGGGACATCATTTGTAGTAAACATTCCTCTATTGGAAAGTGTGGAATCTGAATGAGACAAAGGTGGCAAAGCACAAACTCACTCCCATGAAATGGGGAGAGCCTGCGTGGTTCAATACCCTCTCAGTGAGCAAGACACTTCTCTGAGCCTTGGAAGTGTTCATCATTCGCCTCCAGCAGTGTTACCACCTTGTTTCCATACTTTCCTACTTTACCAGGTCGTTGTCTTTGTCAGCCCCTGCACCCTTTTCTGTCTAATTTTGGAACAAATGCAATGGTACACTGACTGGGCAGGGCTATTACAAGGTTGCAACGGTTGGATCTTCTCGAGTCATCGTCAGATTCTCTTCACGGGGCAAACTGGAGCAGGTTCATAGTGTGCTTTCGGGACAAAATCAAATCAAGCTTTTTCTGATCCAGAAAGAATATCTGTGGTGCAAATTACTCTTGGTTCACTGTTATTCTTAGACCCGTATCACAACGTTACGATCCAGATAACCCATTTTGATATACTACTGTGGATCTGTGTCTGTTCACTGAAAATTTCTGAATATTTGGATTCAGCTGCATAAAAATGTAAAAGGGAAGTCAAGATTGGGGCCCTCTGTATTTCATTCTGATCTCATACCAGTGTAAGTTCAGTTAAATAGAATAACTCTTGATTTAGGCCATGATTCACACACTTTCTTAAGTAGACATCCAGTTTTAAGCACATGAATAAGGCAGGTACTCATAGGAGGAGGATGGCTCATAGGCTCAAAGTCAAGCATGCCTTGAAAAACTGAACTGGTAACTGAAATATTTCTATGCCTAGTAATAAAATAATTTGGAAGGGATATTCCCTATTTAGAATGGTGAGTAGCTGGGATCATAAACTTGTACTTAAAACTAAAAGGTTATTTGCTTATTTTAAAACTAAGGGTATAACTATTCAGGATTGTAACACTGTCTTAGCCCTTGTCAATGGCTGGAGACCATATCTATTCCAGTATTCCCCTATTACTCAACAGGGGCTGTTAGTTTTTGACTTTCTCCTGCATATGGAGTCCTACAATACATAGTCTATGGAGTCCTATCTGAAAGGTTATTTATAGAAGCAATCTGATTCTATTTTCAGGCATCAAAAGGAAATGTTCAGTAGCCAGGCAGTAAAAGTTATTTTAGACATCTTGAAATACAATGAAATAAATAGCATGTTTTATCTAGGAAACTTCTCTACCTCATTTTGGTCTCTGATTTGGTTTGAAACAATGGAAAGAAAATTCTTCAAAAGGATGGTGAAAAAATGATAGGTGGAAAAATAATTATGAAAGCCAGCTATGCTTGCTGTCTGGCTCAGTGTCAGAAAATTGGCTTAATTGCATCCCTGGTATAAACTAAATTAAAACAATTGACTAAATTTAATTGACCATTCCTGTGATATAAAGCAACAAAATCCGACAGTGGTTGTATGGTTTTGATTTTCTTCTGTTTTCATGTACACATGAGACACTGTTGTATTTTATTGGTATTATCCTGATGTCTTTTAAACTAATTATTCTTAGCAAGAATATTGGTTTACACAAAAAGAGGGGTACTACCACAAGGGCAGCCCTGGTACCACAGGTAGCCATTGGAGCAGTAGCTCTGTGAATGCACAGGCACGTGGCACTTGGACTTCTATTCAAGTAGCATCAAGCACGTGTGTAAATGTCAGCATCTCAAGGGAGAGGCAATATTAAAGTTGCCTTTATTAAAGCAGTTTTTCAGTCTTAGTTCTAACCATTTAATTCTTTAATACCCATCAGCTTGTCCAGGAGGGCTCTAGTCATTGTGAGCCGTGACAGAAAAGCTTTGATAAATTCTGCTGTGGACCTTTAAAATGTTCTCAGATACGGGCAGCACCTCTCAGGTGAGGAGTATCCAGGTCTTATCTCAGCCCTGCCCTCCCTGGTGGCTTGAGCTGGGTCACCCAGTGTGGCTGGGGTGCAGGACGCCCCAGGTAAGAGCTCTCCAAATCCCCCAGCATATGTTTAATGTCTTAAATTTAAGTTGTTCCTTTGGACTCAGTAAAGCTCTTCTGCAGCATAAAGCGTGGCAGGAGTATGTGTCTGTGCAGGATTCTGATCTCTGCTCTATTTTTAATCAAATAAAATGAAAGACTTTTCTGCAGTTTTGTTGTTAGTAGTTGCCTCCCGGACATAGAAACATAGTTTTGCATTTAAGTCATTCAAATATTTGAGATGTTGGAAACAAAAATAATCAGGAAACCTTTACTGGGTTCATTTTCTTAACTTCTGTCTGAATGCATCCATCTGTCAAAACATTCTTGTGCGAAAGACTTAACATGAAGGACAGGTTTTGAGTTCTTTCTGTGCCTAGTTTGCTAATCCTACAAAATTCACTTAAAAATAGAACTCATTTGCCTTTTTGTGCCTTTTCAAGTTACTCCATCTTTAATGACAGAGGAAATCCAGCTCTTGGCTACAGTCAGGTTGAAGGGAAAACTTAGTGGCTTCGTGAGGGTTAGTGTTTAACCCATTGTATTTGCCAGCAGGGCTGGGCAGGAAATGTTTTTCCTACCATATGTGTTTTCCTTATTCCCAGCCTCAGCACACTCTGCTGTCGTTAGGGAAGTGCAGGCAGGGGGGTAAAAAGGAATCCCATCAAGCCAGCATTCTGGAAGCTGCAGGAACTGGATCCAGATCTATCCATATTCCAAGATACACTGGTTGAACTGAGTCAGAATGGGTCTGAATTAGGAAAGGCAGGAGAAAAATCATAATACTCACCTTTAAGGTCAGGGCTCCAACCATCCAAATAGCCATTTTTGGACAGCTTGGTTTGGGGGCTTAAAAATTCCAGAGATGGACTTGGGTCTGTGCTCTGTGTGGCAAAGGTATAGGAACGGGACCTGATGTGTCAGCAAGAAAAGCATGCGTGGACACAGAGGAGACAAAGAAGCTCTAGACAGGGTGGGACTATGTTATACCCTAAATCTATCTCTTTGGCTCTTTAAGAATTCAAAATAAAAGCAAGGTAATTACTGAAGGCAAAGCTTGACCTAGGGGAAGATTGTGCTGTGCTGCATATTTATAGAATGTTTTCTTTTATAAAATTAAATAATTATGTGTCTAATGAGAATATAGAAACGAGTTCTTGGTTCCCCAGGTAAGAGCCAGTAGATGACTGTGGATTAATGGTTCATTTCCTAAAGTGCTCATATCAATGTGGGAACAGTGAATTGCTGAAAACATACCACAAACAACGAAACCCTAAATCCAGTTCTCTCCCAAAATCAGTGCAATTGTTTGTTTGTTTTTCTCCTTTGTTCTGCTGTAGCTCAGAAGAAAATAAGGCTCAGAAGTTCAAAGTTCATACCAGTTCCATAACTTGATCCTCTCCACAGAGGACGGGCACCCATGGTACTGCCAGTCTTAAATTTTATCACAAATTCACAAGAAGGAATTAGAAATTAAATGAAATTTAAGAAATATCTTTTATCTGAGCCTCTGGGTTCCGTCAGTTTACATTTTCAACTTCTCCCCGTGCCTCCCTAGCTAGATCCTTAGTTTCTGATAGAAGTGAGATTCCAGCATGATGACTCCTCTCCAAAAGGGAAAATGGGGAGGATGGTAAACAAATTTTCAGGTATCCCTTTGGTAAATCTGCCAGATTTAAAATTACATGTTAGAACTACATCCCTTTCTTGGCACACTAATTCTTAGCTCCGTTCTGCTCTGTGAAAGGTCTGTCTGTGTGTGCTGACATTTATTATTTTAATGATTTCTTAACTGATGAATTGTAAGTGCTGAGAACTTTCCACAACAGGGTTGAATTTATTAGTAATTAATGTAATCCTCTTCTTCTTTAAGTGGGCATGTGATCTGTCTTATTTTTGTGGCTCCTGAAGCTAAGTAAAACAAATGATTAGTGGAGGAATTATCTGGCTTTGGTTTGGAGCAGTTTGGAGAACTGTCCTGTGCTTGTTCATGGGTTTGCCACAGCGAGACTGTGTCTCGGGAATTGCCCTGCAATTATTTCCTTCTCGAACCGTAGCCCGGATCCTGCAAACATCCCATACATTTTCATGAGACGACACAGACCCTCTCCCAATGCCAAATCCTATTTTTGTTTTCCCTATATATAGCAAGAACACAATTCCAAAGCAAACAGCCTTTTAAATAATTCATTCCGTTTCACACGTTGGGTGCGCCCCGCTGACACTGAGCGTGTGTTAGTGCTCCCAAAGGCAGAGCCTGGATCTGCTGACTCGCAGCAAAGAGCAGGATTTGCCCCGGGATCTGAATAGCATCATTTGCATAAATAGTACTGGGTTGAATAAGGCTTTCTAAAGCTGGGTGCACGTTGGGCAGTGGAGGTGCTGTGCCTCCTCTGCCCTGCAGGTCGGGATGGAAATAAGGTGTATGAGGAACTTCAGCTGAGGGGTTCTTTTCTGTGCATCCTTGTGGAAATTACAAAGGATAAGTGAAACGTAGATATTAAAATGCAGTTGGTATTCTTCATCCATTATTCACCAAGTGACCTTAATAAGCCATTTTCAATGTCGTGTAAAATGTTTTAGAGATTTGAATGGGTTTGGCAGCTTTTCTCACAGAAGTACAGTTACATTCGAGGAAGAGTACAGAGAACCGCCTCAACTGTATCGCTTTGGTTAACCAACCTCGGCGAGGATTTATCCCCTGAAATGGATGGGATTTTGCTGGATTATGTTATTACCAGGTGGAATTTTAATTAAACTTCTATCCTGCTGTTGGGAAAAAAAAAGCTTTACAATCAGTGAATTAAAAATAGCCCTTTCTTTGAGCTGGGGGAAGGACAGGAGGAAGGGAGGAGGTGATGCTTTGGGATCAGGAAGGTTCCCACCGAGCGTGGAAGGGCATGGAACGACAAACTCCTGTGTGAGCATCTTGGAGACTTTTCACTCCGTCCTCCTCAGACACAGCTCCTCACTGAAGGCAGCAGTCCCCATGCTGTGGTTTCCTCTTGAAGCAGCTCAGAGACAAGAAGTTTTAGTGCAAGTGATATTTTCGTTCCTCCCCTGGTTGCTCTCCTATTCTCTGCTTCAGCTCAAGAGCCCCCGTGTTTGGCTGGAGGGGGTGGGAAGGGAACCCATCTGACCCTCCAAGTCTTCTCTGGCCCTTTATCCACTCCATACCCCATCTGCAGATTCAGCAGTGAAGACAGAGGTGGTTTGCTTCAGTCTTTGCAGCCGGTCTTTCTATGACGCTCAAAATATCATTTTATAGACATAAATTTATCTTTGTATACTTCCAAACAACCCCACCCAGCATAAAACGGAGAGTTTAGAGTGCCTGAATGCTTCAAAGCCTCTTAACAACAAGCCTACAAAATGCTGACATTTATTAATGAGGAGAATATTAAAAATCTTTGTTGAACCAAGAAAGACTTGAAGTTACCACCCGGAATACTAATCTGCCTTTGCAATATTTATAACAGCTGAGCTCCTGTCAACATTTGTCTGTGCTTTGTTCTTTCGGGCTTACCATCTGCTCGACATGGGGCTCCTCCAGTGCGTGCTCTGTTGGCAGCTATTGAAGCGTGCTCCTTCAGCAAGAAATGGAAAAGCAGAAGAGCAGCTGGTGGCTGCGGGTGCCCCATCGAGGGCTGGAGACCCCCTTCCGTGGGGTGGGATTAAAGGGGACACAGCAAAGAGAGAGAAAGTCACCCAACTCCCAGTGTCTCTGGTTCAAAGGAAAATGTTCCTTCCGTCCTACTCTTGACGGGCAGAACGTTATTTTGGGTGTGAAATAATAGAGACACGTTAGTTAATTACTTACCTTGTAATTAAAAATGAACCAATTACTAACCAAGTCGGGATCTGTAGAATTTAACTAAGAATTTAATTTACAACTCCTTTTCTGAAGGCTGAGTATGAAATTGCTCATTAAAAGCTCTTTACACTTTTTGGCATATACTCCCAAATAGAGCGTGCTGTTTTCTAGAGCCCTTGCAGCCGGTCTGAAGAGTTGGCCGTGCGGGTAGTGAAGCCTCTGGGAAGGGAGAAGGTATGTTGGTCTGTATCTGCATCCTGCAGCCTTGTTCTTGAGGACCTGGCCATTTGGAGTTTTGCTCTGCTACTCAAATAGCTCAGCTTTTGAATTGGACTTCTTTGCAGTTTATTACGAACTGTGCCTTTAGATCTGCTGCAGAGTAACAAGATAAACACAGAAAATACCTACTATTGCTAAAGACTAAGGAGTTCTGTGTTTTCTTTGTTTCTCTAACCCGTTTTTCCTCTTTGAATTTGATGGACTACCACAGTACTCTTGACTGCAAGTTGCAAGTCCTGCATAGAAAAGTAAATTTGTTGAATACAATGTTTTTGTTACTGTTTTTCCAAAATCATGGAAACTTTTCTATCGCTCGTACCTTTCACCTCGCTCGTTTTCCTTGAGATCTCATGTGTCAGACTCCTAAGATTTTCTATAGGGGACTGGGTAGGAAGGAGAGAGATCCAAGAACTCTGTGAATCACAGGGTCTGCCCTTCACAGGCCAGAAGTTCATACACAGAGCTGTGTATGAGTTCATACACTCTAGAGCTGAAAAGATTTACATTGAAAAAATAACTATAGGGTAAAAGTGAGAGGCGACTGTCAGGGTGAGTAACTTCTTTCCTTTTTTCTGACTACGATGAGCTAAAAACCTCCCATGGCCTCTTGCAAAGGCAGCTGTACCTCTGCCATTGAAGGAGTAATTTAATTTGCTGGGCTGTCTCAATCGGGGACGTAGGTGCTGCGAAATCTGTCATTTTTATCTGGACTCTGTTATGTCAAGCAAGGAGCAGGAGGGGCAGGTTCGTGTTACAGCTGTTGACAGCTGATGTTTCTCAGTAAGTCGTGCAGCGGCGGAGGAGGCTGTGTCCCTGTCCCCAGAACACCGCCGAGCCACCGCTGCAAGGGTGACAATGTGTAACACTGGGGGCTGGAAAGATAAAATTGAAGTTGACATGAAAGGCCTGTGACAAAAGCCCTACAACTGAGATCCCCACAGCTGAAAAATCCCAGAGAAAGCTGTTCGGCCCCTGGCTGATCCCCAAAGAGAGCGACATTATTCTCTTGATTGGAGAAGGTTGGGGAACACTCAGTGAATCCCAGTGGCAGGCCTGTAATGAAGTGGAGCTGATGCAGGTTGGCACAGTTCTGAGATTCACCATATGTCCTAGTTCAGTTAAGATGTATTTCTGTTGCTTCATGCTTTCTGCATCCTTGATCTGCAAGAGTGATAAATAGAGCATGATCTCTTGCAGCCCCCATTGCAGTGCCAAATGCACTAAATTGGTGTGGGCTGAATACCTGTAATGAGATGCCTCAATTCCTGCAATTACAAATGCAGAGATTGTCAAAAACCAAGCGATGCTCCTGACTTTACAGTGAGTTCAACAAGCTTTGGAGCCAGCCAAGAACCATGCAACAAAAGTGGAGCATTAGTCATGTCCAGTGCTATTTGCAGCTTTTCTAGATCATCACTTCACCTCAAAATGTGTGGGAGCCCGGGCCCGAGCACTGGAGTTACGTGCTCATGTTGACCGAGGCAGCTTAATTAACCTGGCTGTACTTCCTGCTGCCTGGAGCTCCTGAGAGCTCTTTGTGAAGCACAGTGCATTGCAATAATCCAGTTTTGACATGACAAAAACTACAGTTCTTCTGCCAAGGCATCAACTGAACCAAAAACTGTTGTTCCCAAAGTAAGGGTCACAACCTTCAGTGGGACTGGAAGCCTAATGGTAGTGTAATTATTTATGCTAGTGTAATGAGGCTGATGAAAGTGGGACTTACTGCCAGAAACAAGCTGAGGAGATTTTTGTGGATCTGCCTAGACTATTCTGAGCAGGAACACTTGCCCTCCAAATCCTGTCCTTTCTCCAGCTCCTCTTTTGGACCTTCAAGAAGCTTTTTTAGGGGGGGGGGGGGGGNTGTATTCTGTTTATCTGTCTCTGAATCTGGTAAATTTTAATGCAGATTAACATTTTCTTCGGCTCCCATTATAAATGTGGAAAGTATTAGAAAAAATCTGTAGGGTCCTAGTTGGTTCCCAGTGATTCATTCAGACAGCACATTTATAAATAGGAAGAAAAGGGGGAGCAAGAGGGAGGAGAGTCTTCAGGACACACACTGCCCATTTTACCCAGCTGCCAGAACATCTCTGTGCTAGGGAATTAATACTGTTTTGTTGGTGAGGAACTCGGTGTTGAAGCTGCTTCCTACCTTCTGGCACTAGAACCCTCCTTACCTTCTGGTGTTAGAGTCTTTGGTACGTTTTTAAGTTGAACAGTGTTGTTCCCCCTTGGAATTTGAACAGTGGGTTAGAGAAACCTTAGTTGGAGATAAGCAATGGGCCTTTGTTCTCTTTTACTTCTCTGTTCAACATCCATGTCATAGAGCACAAGGACAGATGACATAATTTACTGGTTTAATTTTTAGAAATTAATGACGTCAATAGTATTGGCGTTGAGGTGTTCCTGTATGCAGAGAGGGGGTCAGACTGTCCATGTAATGCCAAAGGTCAGGTGGTACCTTATAAATTAAAGGGTGGTCCTGGAATGCACAGCTTTGGCTGCGTCTGCAGATTCTGTGAGGGCTCTGTGATGCACATGCAATTAAGCCTCTGCATTGTCTCTGACTAAAACTAAGAGTACTAAAGCAAAGTTCAGCATAAGTGTGTGTTGCTCCACTTTTTTTAGCCTACCTCTTAGCAATCTTCTATCAGACACTGGCTTCTTAATCACTGTCACCTCACGATACTTTCCTTTTCAGTGTAGAACAGCGGTGTTATGCAATGTTACTATGTAGATCACACCCTGCTTTTTTTAGTCCTATTTTGAGAAACTACATCTGAGTAAAACTACATTTTTGGTGATGCTAAGTCTTCCCCCAGCAGTTCACATTTCGTCTATATTTCTGTGACATGACTTTACGCTTCGTGGGTTTGGCAGATGGAGGAACGATTTTTCTTCACATTTTTCGTATGGCGAAGGATTTACAGGAGCTGGCTTAGCGATAGCAAGCAGAGGAGGCTTTGATTTGTTTACCTAATGTATGTGTCACATAGAAAAGGCAATGTCCTTCCACTGTAGTTGTTAATAACTAGCTGCTCCAAATGGCTTTGTGCCAACACAGAATCCACCCCCACAATTAGCAGTAACAGGAACTTCAGCTGGCAGCGGCAGGGAAGATTAAATGACTGTGTGAACTGTCCCTCCAAATTAAAACTGATGTACACTGGCAAAAAAATAACAAATCTCACACCACTGTTACCCTTCACGCTCTGTTCTACCCTGGTAATAACAACAGAAAATACTGCTCTCTAGGCCTCCCTATTTCTCACATGGTGTAGATTCACCCCATTAGTGACCAGTAAATCAGCCCAGATTACAGACACCTATAGCTGACTTTCAAATGCTTGAGGATACAAATAACCTTTAGAAGCAGGTTGATTTTTATAGGCATTTGTCAGTCAGGTGCCTGTTACTGACGTGTGGCTGGGGTTGCACATGTTCTTCCAAAAAAGGCTGCTTGGAAATTCTACAAAATTACACCCAAGAAATTATTATTATTTTTTTCCAGGAGCTACACAGTCTCTGCACAATAGTACTCGGGGTCATGTTTCTGCAGCACAGAATACGAGCTTGGTCTAGAGCAGGGTATTATCAGACCTGAAGTAACAACAGACCTTCCCTGTTTCCTGAGCCATGGCTGGATTATGCTAATTCCTGGACAAGCAAATGAATGAAAAAAAAATAGTAGAATGAGGATTTAAATCATTATTTTATTGTACCATATTAACTGATACAATACATTATAGGTAAGCCCAGATTTCTTTAGTCGTTCACAGTTGATTGTCTCACCGTCTCCAGTGTGCTGTACTTTCAAAATACAGACTCTTTTCCGTGGTTTAAATGAACCCCTAGCTGTGCGCTCCAGCACCTCAGAAATATTTTAGGCTTGGGAGTTGTCCAAAGCCAAACTTCAAATTTGGGAAGGCAGTGAAACATCTGATTTGTGGGTCAGAGTGTGCAGAGATCACAGCTGTTGGTGTGACCTTGCAGAAGCTTTGCAGCTGCAGTTCTGTTGCAGCATTAAGAGTGACTCCTCTTTGTAAGGTTTTGGACTCGGCGAAACGCCGCACTTTACACCCTGGGTTTGCACCCTCTTCCTTGTGTTTATTATGGACAGAGTCAAACGTGTCAGTCCTTCTGAAACCACAGGGCAACCCGAAGACAGAGGCTTTGCAAGGGGACAGGGAGCACCGTGGAGTGTCGTCAGCCACTTTAACCTGCACAGATAGGCACGTGCCCGATTTATGCAGGTGAATCCGGACACTCTTGCTGTAGAGTTTTCAGCACAAAAGCGATTGTTTTGGTGTTGAGTCAGAAGCTTCCGTGTAAACAGACACCTGGTGCCAC
This sequence comes from Jacana jacana, assembly GCA_013400555.1. Taxonomy (NCBI): domain Eukaryota; kingdom Metazoa; phylum Chordata; class Aves; order Charadriiformes; family Jacanidae; genus Jacana; species Jacana jacana. The sequence goes on from VZTM01014263.1 coordinate 426,550, forward strand.
ACTCGGACACTGGTGAGATGTTCCAGTGATAATAGTTTGCCAGGAAGCAAGTCTAGTGAAAAAAAGCCAATTCCAATTAAAATGTATAATCAGGTCAATGGGAGTGTTGGCAACAGGACAGAATGATTCACTTTAGACTTCAGTCAGGACATGAGGAAAAGACCTCTTTTTGTAAGAAATGGGACCCGTAGCCAGCAGCATATGCTAAACTCTGCATCTCCCCAGTTAGGTCCACCATCTGCAGACACTAATTCTTCAGAGCACTACCTATGCCAATCAGACACCAATTCCCCCAGTACTAACTGCTCCCTGATGAGTGCCCAAGCACTGGGCCATCCTGAGGGACAGTCATGTGTGTCTGAGCTCAGGGAAGCTCAGTGTAAGGTGCAATTTGCTGCGTGGGAAGGGTCAGCCCCTACAAAATCACAGGCAAACCGAGCTCCCAGGCAGGTGGACTAACCTTGCTGAAGAACTGGGCTCAGGCAGGGAGAGCAGAAGGAATTTTATGGCAATGGATGCATTTACAGAAGAGGTGTCCTACGATGAGGTATTTATAAAGCAAATGCACTAAGTCCAGTTTTCTCACCGAGACATGGTTGCTCATCAGTGTCACAAATAGGGGAAAATAAAGGGAACGCCCTAACTGTAAGACTGTAAAATGAGAATGTCAACAGCAGTGGAGGCTACCATACACAACTGAAGCCCACAATTTTTTCACAAGGCCTTGCCAGTCTGCTTTGAACTTCTTGAAACCACTGGAAGGTTTGTCAATAGATTTAGAAAATTATACTGCTCCCAGAAAAAGAAAGGGAAAATAAACCCCAAACCCTCTCATTTGCTTATTGTCTGTAACACAAGACCTTCAAGCCAGGAGAGGACTTGGAAAATAGAACAGCGCAGGCTTCAGCTTCTCTGTGTAGATACATCTAACTAAAGGCATTACATACAGGCCTGTTCTGGGCAGAGCTGACAAGAGAACCAGGGTAAAGGTGAACCATCATGTGAGGGGTCAAGGCACCTCTTCCCAAGAGGAGCTGTTGGAATGCAGTGTTCAGAAAAGCAGGATTTACTTCTTAGAGAAACTGTCTACTAAAGAATGAGACACAGAACAGTCCTGATTCATCTTGTTCCAGAACTTTATCACACATAAATCTGCATAGTCTGTGTAAAACATTCTGTACAGTGAAAAATGTCAGTATAAAAATACTACTCTTGCTCTTTGTCCATACTATGAGAAAAGCACAGTTTATTGTAACAGGAAATAATACTTTATTATAAAATCTGCATGTAAACAAGTAACAAATTAATTGAATAACTGTTAATGGAAGTGCAAATTAACTTCATAAAATGCTATCTGTCTGTATTTAACTATATATATATATATAATTTGTCTGCCATTCCTGTGTGGCTCTACTCCCTCCCTCCCCACATGTAAGTTTAAAAAAGATGTAGCATTGCTTGCTTTATACTAAAAAGAGCGTACGAGCCTGCGTACAAGTTCAAGTTTTGCTCTGCAAACAAGACGAGTCTATGGTGATACTTATCAGCCTTTATCTTTGTCTCCCTGGTATCCACAGGACAAGAGGATATTTAACATATGTACACAGTGAACATGTGGGCATGTCAAGCCACTGATTTGGAGTTAGTTCATTTACTTGCACACATTGAAAGTTAAACCATTTATCAATGAAGCAGACAGTGGTGTGTAACTTCCAGACTTGCTTGTGCACCTTAAGGCATTAAGGAGTCTCAATTGATAGTCATTCTTGTTATCACCATGAGGATCATCCAGGCATTTCTCTGAACAGTGCTTCATCACCCACATGCAGCATCTGCTTCTAAAGCACAGATAAGTCATGGCAAGACTTTGATTTTGCTTTGAAAGCCATCTTCTTATTGTTCTTTGCCACAATTCTCCCAAGGAATCGCTTTGCCTTTTTGCCTATGCTTTCTCTCCTCTTTGTGTTGGCCATCCTCCGGGCATTGTCTTCTTTGCTGTCCTTGCGGAGTCTGATTTGCCGAACAATACCTTCAAACAGGTCCTTGACATTGTGGTGAAGAGCAGCTGAGGTCTCGATGAACTTGCAGTCAAACACAACAGCACAGGCCCGTCCCTCTGGAAGGAAAGAGGAAAAGGGAGATGAGTGGAGATAGTCATTTTCTCTTCCTCAGAAAAACAAAACAGAAGTTGCCTTTTAAGTACAGAAAAGGCCTTCAGTGCCACAAAAGGCCTTCACTACATGGTAGGAAAGTGAAAATTTGCACTCATGGCTTTGCCCCTTTGCCTGAGAAGCACTTGGCTCTTTGGTAGGAATGGGTGTGAAGTACAGAAACAGAGTTTTTACTTCTTCTGGAAGTTGAGCCATTAGACACCTCTGCCTCGCTGTGACAAGTGAGAATTTTCAGGCTAGTTACACAAGAAGCTGATGCACCCCACAAGGTCAAGTCCTGGAGCAGAACCCTAGTGTTGGAGACCAGTGGATTTGACTGGGACTGCGTGCAAACTGCAAGGTGTTCAACGTTCCAGCACGGAACTCTGGAACATCGCTGCAGTGCAAATCTCCATGTTCAACTTGTGGCAAAGAATGGCAAAGTTCTAAGCCTGAGCAAAGTACTGATGTCACCACTAGGACATGTCAACCATGACTATACAATAATATAGGCACGTCCAATTTTCATACAACAGCTCTGAAGTCATTGGCCACCATCCACCAGCCTGGAAAAGTGATAACCTCCCGATGAACTCCAGTCAATACCCTCTGCAGGCTTTTAACACAGGGACCACAAGCCAGGGAAGACTCCCACTGATCACAGCTGCAGAGCATATACAAGAAGACTTTAAGTGGTCTGAGCCTGGTCCCACCAGCTCAGCTGGGGTGGGATGGAATCACTTGCAGAAGGAGGATTGCACATCCAGAAGGATGGGATGACCCTTTGCAAAGGCTGCCTGGCTTCTACCACATGGCGCTCCAGTGCCTTAAGTATAGCCTTTTGGGTTTTTATGGCAGCTTAAAAAGCTATCAAATCTTGATATTAGCAAGTGCTGCTGCACACAACATGCAATTAAACCTTTTCAATTAATACTGACTAAAAATGGCTTCTTCACAAAACTGTGCTAAAGCTGCAGCTCTGGAGCATTGGTTTTTCCCCTCTTGTGCTGCAGTTTAGACCATTGCTCTGAGCAGGCAGATCTTCCCCCCCGACACCATCTCCACTGGTTTTAGTGGTACCGAGTCCCTCAGCACAACCCAGCTGGCTTGATTTCTCCAGTGTGCCTCAGACCGGGCATTCTTCTCCATCAACATCGGACCATTTCTATCGGCCACGAGCCTCCAGAGTATTTGCTACTAATTTAGCCATTAGTGTATAAACAAACATCTCTTACCATCGACTGAGACTTCCCGGGATCTGACTAGATCGCTTTTGTTGCCCACGAGAATAATGGGAATGTCTTCTGTTTGCCTTGCTCTTCTCAGCTGGATTCTTAGCTCCGAGGCCTTTTCAAAACTAACTTTGTCTGTCACTGAGTATACAATAATATAGGCATCTCCCATTTTCATACAGTGGTTCTGAAGCCATTGGCTGTCATCCTAGAACAAAAGGCAAGAAATAGTCTTATTGTACTGAAAAAAAATTCAACACTGAGTAATTATTTTATTGTAAGCACCTTACAAGTGTTTTTCTTAGCTTTATTGTAAGGAGTCAGTGAGAGTAAGCCAACCTCCCATTATTTGTTGTTAAGATTTTGTTAATTAAGATGTACTACAAAACGACATGCTCTTGTCTCCCGAGCGAGTCCCGGGTCTGCACCGACGGGACTGGGACCCCCCCGATCCGCAGTCGGCGGCAGCCCCGACCCACAGCGCTAAGGGGTTCCCGCTCCAGGCTCGCTCCCTGTCTGCGCTGCCCGCCTAGCGACAAGGCATTACATGCGGCAGAGAACGAAAGCAGCACGAATTCTAGGGTTTTTTACTGCTGGGAAAATTGGCAGACATGGCTGTTCCGCTTCTACTTTTTTTTTTTGAGCGAACCCCTGACAAAGCCAAAAGAAATAACATCTTAAATGTGTCGGTACCTGCTCCCATATATCGAACACCACGAGCGAGGCTTCTTCTCCGTCAACTACAATGGACCTGTCGTATGTGTTTCCTGCGGAAAAGCCCAGAAAAGAGGGGTTACTCCTTCTCCGTCCCTGTCGGTGCCCGGGACCCCGCCGCCCCCGGCCCGGGACCGCCCCGCGTCCTTACCGGCCTCCTCCGCCTCCGCGCCGTCCTCCACCCCGCCGAAGATGCGGGCCAGGCTGGTCTTGCCCACGCCGTGTTCGCCCAGCAGGATCACTTTGTAGAGATGGCTATCGGAGTCGCTGCCCGAGGAGATGACCGAGTCGGAGGAGTCGGAGGCCCAGCTCTCCCGGTGCTCCTCGCCGGGGCTGTAGGAGGTGCAGCGCACCAAACCGGAGAGCTCGCCCTGCGGCAGGGCTGCCCGCAGATCCCGCTCGTCCACCGGCATGCTGCGCCGGTGCAGGTGCTGGTGGGCCGAGAAGGGCATGCTGCCCCGCCGCTTGTCCAGGCACCGCACCTTGTCGCCGCGGTTCAGGGTCATGGGGCTGCCGGAGAGGAGCGGGGAGAAGAGCCGTCGGTGCCCGCCGCTCCGCTGCGGTTTACCTCCGCCGGGGGAGGAA